>JAVIAB010000125.1:70719677-71240182 GCA_032433765.1 Megaustenia siamemsis | reverse complement strand
AACAGATTAGTCAGTCTGTCTAAGCAAGTAGAGATCAGGTGACACTAGCAACAGATTAGTTAGTCTATGCAAGTAGAGATTAGTTGACACTAGTAACAAATTAGTCAGTCTGTCTAAGCAAGTAGAGTTCAGGTGACACTAGTAACAGATTAGTCAGTCTGTCTAAGCAATTAGAGATCAGGTGACACTAGAAACAGATTAGTCAGTCTGTCTAGCAAGTAGAGATCAGGTGACACTAGTAACAAATTAGTCAGTCTGTCTAAGCAAGTAGAGATCAGGTGACACTAGTAACAGATTAGTCAGTGTGTCGATGCAAGAAGAGATTAGTGACACTAGCAACAGATTAGTTAGTCTGTCTATGCAAGAAGAGATTAGTTGACACTAGTAACAAATTAGTCAGTCTATCTAAGCAAGTAGAGATCAGGTGACACTAGCAACAGATTAGTTAGTCTATGCAAGTAGAGATCAGGTGACACTAGTAACAGATTAGTCAGTCTGTCTATGCAAGAAGAGATTAGTTGACACTAGTAACAGATTAGTCAGTCAGTCTGTCTAAGCAAGTTGAGATCAGGTGACACTAGCAACAGATTAGTTAGTCTATGCAAGGTAAAAGAAGATCAGGTGACACTAGTAACATATTAGTCAGTCTGTATATGCAAGAAGAGATTAGTTGACACTAGTAACAATTAGTCAGTCTGTCTAAGCAAGTAGAGATCAGGTGATACTAGCAACAGATTAGTTAGTCTGTCTATGCAAGAAGATTAGTTGACACTAGTAACAGATTAGTCAGTCAGTCTGTCTAAGCAAGTAGAGATCAGGTGATACTAAGCAACAGATTAGTTAGTCTGTCTATGCAAGAAGAGATTAGTTGACACTAGTAACATTAGTTAGTCTGTCTATGCAAGAAGAGATTAGTTGACACTAGTAACAGATTAGTTAGTCTGCCTATGCAAGAAGAGATCCAGTGATACTAGAAACAGATTAGTCAGTCTGTTTAAGCATAGAGATCAGGTGACACTAGTAACACATTAGTTAGTCTGTCTATGCAAGAAGAGATCAGTGACACTAGTAACAGATTAGTTAGTCTGCCTATGCAAGTAGAGATCAGTGACACTAGAAACAGATTAGTCAGTCTGTTTAAGCAAGTAGAGATCAGGTGACACTAGAAACAGATTAGTTAGTCTGTTTAAGCAAGTAGAGATCAAGAGAGAAGGTAGCCCCATAGCCAAAAAATGCCCTTCTGACCACTAGTGTCTTGGGTCAAAAAGTTCAAATATGTGCTTGTTGTAATCATAACACCGCGCATCTACTCCAACTTTATATCCTTTTCAGAGTGGACAATGAAGAAATGTAGCTGCTGAACTCAGAAGAACAAGAAGTGTTTTCTGTTTTGATACTGCCACAGTTACTTTAATTGTACATTTCAAAGTATTTTGTTTTGTCACAATTCCTTCTGTCTTTTTGTTGTTGAAGTTATATTTGCTTTCCATCACTTACGTAAGTCTTTTCCTGTAATTTCTTGTCACTCTTGGTAACAAAGATTATATCATCTATGGATATCAGGTTCTTCATATTATGACTACAAACTGATATGTTCTCTACATATCTCTTGCAATACAGAATGTATCAATTTGGTGATATTACATAGCCTTGACTTGCAGCTTGTTCTAGCTATTGAAATATTCCCAGTTGATTGTCAGATCTTTTAGTTTCTGTTTTATTTTCTTTTACTGCGTTACTGTACTGAATGTGGTTCCAATAAATTTTCTGTGTAATCATTTCTCATGATGTCTTTTCTTGTGGCAGGAACGATTGTTATTAAACATCAAATTGCAGATGTTGGAATCTTATCTCTGTGTCTCTTATATGATTATCATATTTGACATTAATAACAGAGAGATGACAGAAGTTTATTGTTTGATATATTGTTTTATTTTGTCATTGTAATGTTTTTGAGCTTGAGTAATAGTAATAGTTGGTATATCTAATTATATTGATCTTGAGTTCACTTAAATCCTTTGCGTGTTGATACAAAGTTATAGTTCTGATACTTCCAGTAGCCTCAGCCATTATCTTTTACTGATGTTGTAGAGTTCCTTGATTTTGTCACTTCATCATTACTCTGGGTTTGCCTCAACCTCTGTGCTCTTCTCCTCTTCTTATAAATACCGCATGATGCCATTTGCTGCAGTTGCTTTCTTGATTCCCCAGCTTCTGCCAAAGAAACTGGAGCTCATCCATCAGTATAATATTAGGTCATCCTTTATTAACAGGCTGTGGCAATCCTCATCTTGTTGGTCACTTTATTTTGAAACTCAATGACCCAGAGGTGATGACCTTTTTGTCACTGATAGCATACTGTGGGGATTTAAATCTGTATTTAATGTGTTTATTTGTGTTGATAGAGAATATTGTACGCTGTAGGAGCTGTGTAGTTGACCCAATATTATGTTTGCCTTACTGTATTGGAAGTAAGTTTGTCTGTTTTATGAAAGTATTCCTCCTGGGATTTGAAATCTTGGACCACACTTTGGTTACAAATGATCTGAAATAAACACACAAGCACTCATTTATCTCTGAAGGGATTGATCAGTTTTCCCCCCTTGCTTTGAGAATAAGTGCACCATTGTTGTGGCAATAAGGAGTAATGGACAGGTAATAAAATTTGTATTTTTTAACACACACAAAAATGTGTGATGCTTGAGGTCATTTTTGTTTTCAGAGTCTTCAGCAGAGGCTGAGCCTGCCTGGAAAAGTGCTGGCAAGGCTCCCGGGGTGGAAATTTGGCGTATTGAGGTCAGTGATTTTAGTCAAACTGATTTAAATCTTTATAATATTCAGCTTAGGTGAAAAATGATATTGTTATTTTACTGAGTTGATGATGATATAATCTTAATGTTTTTTACACAAAATTATTTTTTTCTTCAATTTGTATTCATTCATTTGACTTGAAAGGGGATGGGGGGAGGGAGTTGTGTAAATCAGTAGTTTGGAGATTGAATCAAAACAAATAAATGAGACCATCCTCAAAAAGAATTCACTGGACCTTTCACAAAACAGTTTTCTGTTAGTTCACCTTGAAAGTTTCCTGAAGCTCATGTGACCTCAGTTTAACTTAACGTCCAGGCAACAAAACTATTGACAAAACAGGACCATTTTTTGTTGTCAAATTGTGTGGGGATGGGGAGGAAGAGTAAATAAATGGAACATAGACAACTTGACCTTCCTTTATATTATAGAAGTAAATTTATTTTTCCTAAATTTCCATGAAAATATGCCTATTTTAGTCCTGTGACCTATTTCTGAAAGGTTACTCTGGTGTGTTATTGTGATACAATTTTTTTTTACCATATTAGAAAAATTGTGACAAATATTGTAGAAGTGTCTGATAATTGACATCATGGCTGAGAGAGTAAGGAAAGGGATTAACTCTTTCTGTACATAAGCTTTTTATCAATGCAACGGAAAAGATTTCAGAGACAAAGTTTTTCATGATGCGTTATGCAGCAAAACATATGTGCCGAAATTTGTATGGCACACAGTACAGCGAAATGTACGGAGAGAGTTAATTCCTTCAAGATGATGATTGGGCAGGGTTTCAGCATTAGGCTTTGTATTTGTTGATGCAGGCATTAGTGCTGCCTGTTGTAGACTATGGCCTGGGTTTCCTCACAGTGTCTCAAGCCCATATAACATACTTGGAGGGAATAAAAAACTAGACCATGAAGCGACACCTTGAATGTACTTGGATGTACTAGAGATACACCTATACCTGTGGTGGCTGAGAAACATACTAGCATTACTCAGTATTAAGGCATGACATAGGCACAAATGGTTGAAGATGTTTCTTGGCATTGCCAATATGACCAGTCATCTCATAGTCTATACTCTTAAAGAGAAATGCATCAATTTTGAAAAGTCATGGATGGTGGAAGCAGAGGAAATATTGCACACTATTTGTGATATGGGTGACATAACACTAGGGAAAGTATAGATGGCACCTCCTAAAGAGCAAAATCTCACTAAGGGTGTGTGATCCAACTGGCAGAGAATGCAGCAGTTGAACCTATTGTACTACCAGCTTTCAGACTGCTGATATAATTCAGAACCATGCCCAACAACAAGATCATATTATTTTCACAGATGGGTTAGTTAGCAGAAAGCACCAGAGAAGTTTGGGCATTGTTGCCTACCTCAGTAATAGTTTGAAAAAAAAAAGATAGTGCATAAAACACCACAACCAGCAGCATGAGGATGGAAATGGAAACTACATTTGTGTGGTTAATTCAAAACAAACAAAAAAATTGTGACAAACTCTCAAATCATGTTGCACAGAAAGAAGGCTGACCAACTACTTAGATGTATTCCCCCAGACATGCTGGGGTTCATGGTAATGAGCAGGTCGATTGGTGATCTGCAGGACTTTGGTAAAGGGGAAATTGAGACTGGACAAGTCAGAATTATTAAAGCTTGATAGAAACACTCATCAAAGAAGATGAAATGGCATTGGAGATTAACCCTCACATCCAACAACTGAAGGAATAGTGGTTGAGACAGGGAGAGGGTAGAACATGCATGGACTATAACACCAATAATGCAATGTACATCATAAGAACATTGATAGAAAGATCTATAGAGGTATAGAAAGATCTATATATGTGCTTTATAGACTACAAAAAAAGCATTTGACAAAGTAAAGCATGTGGACATAATCAATAAGCTGGAAAAATTAAACATTGATGGAAAGGACCTGCGAAACATAAAAAACATGTACTGGCAACAAACAACTTAACTTATAAAACAGGGAGTCAGACTAGGCTGTTGTTCTGTCGCCGGATTTGTTTTCACTTTACAGCGAACATATTATGAGATCAATAGTAGATAAAAAAGGAATTTAAGTCAATGGTCACAACATAAATAATTTGCGATACGCGGATGACACAGTCTTAATAGCAGAGACAGAGAATGAACTACAAGAAATGGTAGACATAAAAGTAAAAGAAAGCAACAAGAAAGGTCTCAGTCTGAATAGTAAGAAAACAGAAGTAATGGTCATATCGAAGAAACAATCATCACCAGCATGCAGCATAAAAATTTACAGGACAAATTTGAAACAAGTGCAACGCGTCAAATACTTGGGCACAATAATAACATCGGATGGAAGATGCACCATGGAAATAAAAAGCAGAATAGCTCAAGCCAAAATAGCATTTCAGAAAATGAAAAATATCTTATGCAACAAATCTATGCCAATAGAAATGAGAAAGAGAGTTCATCGGTGCTATATAGAACCAATTCTGACCTTTGGAAGCAAATCATGGACAGTAGACAAACAAATGAAAGGACGATTAGAGGCCACAGAGATGGGATTTTTCAGAAGAATGTTGAAAGTTCCCTGGACAGCTAAAAAGACCAATGAGGAAGTTCTCAAAGAGGCCAACCCAAAAAGGGAGCTCCTAAAAAACATCAGAAAGAAATAATGAACATTTTTCGGGCACATCATGAGAAGAGGAAAGTTGGAGTACTTAGTTACAACTGGCAAAATAAAAGGAAAGAGAGATCGCAGATGACAAAGAGAGAAAATACTGGATAGCTTGGTTTCATGGCATGGAAAACAGTCAACAATAGAACTGATACGATGCACTGTAGATAGAAGATTGTGGAAGGACATGATCGCCTACACCAACTGGTATGGCACATGATGATGATGATAAAACAAATAACTCACAACCAGCTTGAAACAGAAACAATCAATATGTGCACCTTGCACTGGCTGTTGGGAAAGGTAGCTGCGTGGATATTTGAATGTCCTGACAGCAATTACAACTTTATTTCTTCATGAAACCAAACAAATCTGAAAATAAAATTAAGATAACAATATTTTGCACGAATATAACAAAAACACCACTATTATTTCATATCAGATGAGTAAAATTACAAATCTTTTGTCATCATGGTAAAAAATAAATCATCTGATGAAGGAGGAAACATTAAATATGTTCAAGTCAAGTTAAAGTTCTCAAAAACATTTATTTTCTACTGTGACCAACATAAAAAAGTATTGTTTTGTTCAATTTTATGTGAAAAAACATGTTATCTTAAATGTGTTGGTGTTTATATGCATCCATGCATGTCAAAATTGAATAAAGTTTTTATTTTTATATTGACAGAAATTTCACGTAGTCCCCTGGCCTAAAGATTCATATGGAGAGTTCTATGAAGGAGATTCATACATTATTCTGAATGTAAGCTGTTACCTATTATGATATGTTATTAAGTGACAACTTTAGGAATATTATAAAGATTTAAATCAGTTTGACTGAAATCACTGACCTCAATGCGCCAAATCTCCAGCCCGGGAGCCTTGCCAGCACAATTTAGTAGGAAATGTTCCTATTTTGTCAGGTCTGGTAATTTTACCTGCTACTGTATGCAGTAAACAGTACAACCTGTGGCTGCCCTGCTGCCTTGCAGGTAAGCTCGAGAGAGTAAAAGGCTAAGGGAGGGTACCCTGAAGTAAAACAACCCCACTGCCTTGTGGGTGAGACTTTTTAGTCAAAGGCTAGCGGAGTCAACCGTAAACAAACCGACAGAAGGCAACAGAAAACCACCGCCGTAATTTCTTTGCATAATCATGAATCGCCACAACAATGCAATCTATTTTTGACAATAGAAACAAGAAAAAGAGTTCTTAAATGTTACGTAGAGCCAGTCTTAACATATGGATGCGAGTCATGGACAATAGGACAACAGACAAGAAAATCGCTGGAGTCTGTAGAAATGTGGTTTTACAGAAGAATGTTGAGAATACCGTGGACAGCTAAGAAGAGTAATGAAGAGGTTCTGAGAGAGGTCAAAGCAAAAAGAGAGATAATTTCCAATGTTAGGAAGAGACAGTCATCATTTTTTGGCCATGTAATGAGAAGAGAACAACTTGAATATATTGTAACAACTGGAAAAATTGAGGGACGAAGAGATAGAGGGAAGCAAAGAGAAAAAATAACAGACAGCTTAAGAGAATGGCTTGGCAGAAGGTCAACAACAGAAATGATAAATAGCTGCCGAGATCGAAAGTTGTGGAGAGACATGATCACCTACGCCACTAGGCATGGTACTTGATGATGATGATGTTCCTGTGTGTTACCAGGGCCTCATTATGAGGGAAGTAAATAGTGACATTGTGACCTTCCAAGCATGTCGTAAGAGGCGACTAAGGAGGTTGATCGATGGCTTGACAAGCTGTCATTGTAAAAAGTATTGTTATGAAAACAGCGCCATATATTTTAGAGCAGTGATCTCTGCAATATGTGCCACTTTGGCACACAAGGTTTCTGTTTTTGAGATTGTGGTTCTGCCCTATGTGCTGTCTTCAGCTCGAAAAGACGATAGATAGATAGATAGATTAAGTGACAGGCAAAAATATTATTGTGGTTTTATAACCTCATTATTTATTTTACACATCATGCTGACAAATAACATTTGTTTTTTTATAATACATTTTATTGGCAGACACATTATATGTTTATATGTCATCATTCCATAATTTTATAAGTTGTCACAGCTTTATTGCTGGATGTGAGTATACTCTTTTAACCCTAGATTATGAAACATTGTAAAAATTAGCACATCAAAACACAAATTCTTCAAATTTGACAGTTTGTCGTTGTCAAAGATTACCCTTCTCTGTGTACCTTCCTATTACTACTTCTGGTGATCATCTAGTGTTAGACTTGTTTCTATTGGTGTTGGATGTTTTTTTCTCCCATTTTGTGAGGTGCGATCTCATATAATGTAAAAAAAAATCGCCAATTTTCAAGAAATTGGTCATTTTTCTTTTGTGACCAGGGAAATTTCTTCAGTCATTGCTGACATCAAAACAACCCTTTGTAACTCAGAAAACACACAGAATAACGCTATGAGGTAGCCGAACATACTGACAGTGACCACACTGATAGACATTGTAACATGTCCAGTCCATGAGATCAAACTTAGATAATAAATCAACCCTAGCCTGGAAATCCAAGTTACCGTTTCTTGCCTAGTATGAATAAAAAAAAAGTAATGAGTCCCGTCACGCCAAGTGCGAATATGGTGTTAGTGACCATAATTTTTACAGACCTTCGGCTTATGATTTTTGGGGCCTAGTTATGAATATTAGTGTCAAAAGTTCCGAGAAAATACTACTTTTAGAGAACCAAATGTTACATTCGAGTGGCAGTAATTTTTACTACGGTGTTGTAAATACGTCAGTCATATATATATATATATCATAATTAAAGGTTAATTTTTCCCTCTTTCTTGCTGCTATCTTTGATTTGGTGAAGTTAGATTGGTTATGTCTATCTTGAGTTTGGAGTACAGGTGATGTCTCATTCTTAGTGGCTTGTGGTGATAAGGTTACCAGATGTCACGATTTATTTCACCGGACATGTCTTGCTTTTAACATGTACGTCCCCTGTGCTAGGTAGAAATTGACTTTATTATGTAATATCTGAAAATAAGTACCACATCATCATGTCTTGCTTTTTGTAAAAAATCCTTTTTAACCCTTAATTGCGATACCTATCTGTGACTGACATGTTTATGATACCATTGTAAAAATTACTTCCTCTTAAATGTAACATTAAATGGTAAAAAAATAGTATTTTCTCTGAACTTTTGACACACAGCTGTATGTTCACTCTAGGCGATACACAAGGATGCAAATGATACACAAGGACGCAAATGATACACAAGGACGCAAATGATACACAAGGACGCAAATTTCCTGGCTAGGTAGATTTATGACCTCAGTTTGACCTCATGGACTGGACATGTTACAATGTTGTCAGTATGGTCGCAGTAAGTTCATCAGTATGTTCAGCTGCAGCATAGCGTTTATTCACTACGTTTCCTGAGTTACAAAGAGTTGTTTTGACGTCAACGACGACTGAGGAAATTTACCCTGGTCCCAGTGAGGAAAATAAAAGGGAAAATGATCAATTTCTTTAAAATTGGCAATTTTTGTGTGTGCGTTATATGAGATTGATTCTCACGAAATTGGGGAAAAAAAATCCTACATCAATAGAAACAAATCCAACACTCAGTGGTCACTGGAAGTAGTTATTAGAAAGGTACACTGAATGGGGGGATGTTTGACCATGGCAAAATGTCAAATTTTGACGAATTTGTGTTTTGATGCTGACATTTTTATGACAGTATCATAATCTAGGGTTAAGATCAAAAGTCCTGCTTTTTTTATCAGAAAAAATGTTTTGGTTTTCTTGTTTCTCATTTGGTAACCACCTGTGTCGATGCAGAGTATGGTAACTTGATCTCTCCAGGACAGTTGCTAATATCCATCCAGTGCATTATGTCTGAAGTGGTCTTATTTCCATTTTGCATGATGATTGACATGGTCATGTAATTTGGAGATTATATTCTTTCCATGTCATAGGTACCTGGTAGGTCTAGAAGGAATTATTTAGAAATTGAAGTCCTAAGAGTTCTAAGAAATAAGATAAAAGCTAAGAGTAATTCTCACCATTTAATACTGAAACAATAAGCAAAATAGTTAAGCCACTTGATAAGACAAAAATATCAAAATACAACACAAGTCTTCATCAAATGCTACAAGAAAACTAGACCTAAGGGTTGACATGAAAAAGATGGATTGATAAAATAATGGAAGTACTAGGAAACATAAAGCAGGAGATGCCAACAGAAGAGCAGTATCAGCCCTGAAAGGAAAATCAGGAATGAAAGAAGAATAGGTCCTAAAAGGATAAAAATGGTTATCATTTGTTGCTATATTTTTAAACATAAAAATAAACTGAGTTACTTATAAACACCAATCCTAAACTGCTGGGTCTTGTAACATTAAATTCGATAAGTGTATTCCTTCTATATTATAGTCAACAAGTAAAAAACAGATTTTCTCATTTTTTAAGGGAGTTAATTTGGTACCATGATTTTGCTATACACTCTTTTGTATTGAAGATAATTTAAACCTGAACATGAGTATCTCAACATCATATAAAATAATTAATTTCATCTGAACTGAACTATTTGGCTCAGCCAAAGATGTATAGAAATCGAAACTATGGAAAGTCAACAAGGTTTAAGAGAGATGCACACAGAAATAAAGAGAATGGCTGGTTTAAAAAAAAGCCACAGAAAGCAGATGCATTGCAGACAAAAGAAAAGGGAAAATGCTAACAGACAATAAAGAGATAACAGACAGATGGCAGGAATATTTTACATAACTATTTCATGATCAAAGGGACAAGAAACCAATTATAAAATGTACATCAGATTATAAGATCTTAAAGTCAGAAGTAGAAAAAAAAACTATACAAACAATGAAAGAGGCAAAAGCAGCAGGAACTGACAGCATACAGATAGAGATGATTCAAGCACTAGAAAATATTGGCATTGAAGTGATCACAGACATATACAACGACATATACCATACAGGATACATACTAAATGAACTAAAAATATCTACTTTCATTGCATTGCCTAAAAGGAATTGTGCAGTTGAATGCAGTGATTTTAGAACAATAGGCTAATGAGCCACATAATAAAAATCATGCTAAAAGTTATACAAGGAAGGATTCAGCACTACAATCTTAGCTCACAACCTGTAGTATTTTTAACAGATGCTAGATCAGCACTCCAGGCATTACAGTCTTAGCCCACAGCATGTAGTGTTTTTAACAGGTGCGAGATCAGTACTCCATGCACTACAAACTTATTGACTGAACTCTGCAAGCACAACAAGGTCGCCCTACAGTGGATCCCATATCACTGTGGAATACCAGGAAATGAGAGCAGATCAGCTGGCAAAGGAAGGCGCAACGGACAGAAAACCAGATGCACCAGTACATACCATCAGAAGAAACAGATAATCAAATCAATCAGAAGACCACAAGCCCCAAATCAGGATGCCTTTCATAATATGAATAGATAACATCATCAAGTGCTATGACGATCATCATTTTCGGGAGGACGTGAACTCCCATGGTATATGGTGGATAGGCGGCAGGAACCATTGAAGGCTATGTCTGAAAAGTGTTCCTTCTTGCAGTTTCCTCATATTCCAAGACCGGCTTGTTGCAGGAGCTACTGAGTTAAGTGCTTTATGCACACCGTGAGCTGTGTGTCTCATCCGTTTTGATCCTGCTTCGATATCCCGCTTGTTTACGTTGAATGATGATATCATATGACAGGGAACAGTTGGCTGTGTTCACTTTCTGCGCGGTTTCGCCTTATGTCTTTTGGCGTGTGCTGAGACTGCTACGATGGGGACTACAGTTACCTTTCTTTGTTTGGGAGATGAGTTAGTAATTCGGATGATTCCACTGGCACGGGCGGTTGAGCAATTATGGATTTTAATTCGTTTGCTGTGATACCGAGGCCTTCCATAACCAATAACCAATAATAAAAATGATGCAAGGATATAATGTTTGAACTTTAACATTACTAGCCCTCAGCATTTGAATGTATTGTAGCTATTTTGTTTTGCTTCCTTTCTACTTTGTATCTTTCAAAATCAGTCAAGTAATGATATACACCAATATTTGGTTTACTTTGTTTTAGACTTACAAGGATAAGGAAAGTGATGCTCTTCTCTATGATGTTCATTTCTGGATTGGAAAATGCAGCTCTCAGGCAAGTTTTTAAAGAATTTCTGTTTATTAATTTAAAAAAAAAATAAACTTTGGTTCATTCTTTTTTACAACATTCCTTTTTCCTTTTGGTTCATTCATTTTTTTCTTTTCTATCTATTGACCTTTCAAGCCATAGCCGCCCATAGGGCATAGACCCAGATACTCCCTCTCTTATCTAAATTTCTACTCTAGCAGTTTTCAATTAAAAAAAAAAGTAAAGTACCCCTGACATGCCAAGTGGCATATAGGGAATATGGTGTTAGTGACCATAAATTTTACAGACCTTCGGCACATGATTTTTGGGGTAATGTGGTTGGTATTATGCCCGTGCCACTTTACTTTCCCAGCAAAAAAAATCAGGTACCCATTAAAGGCTGGATGAACCGGAGGTCATCGGTTGGGATCGAACCCTACCTCTTGTCCTTCGTAATCCAGTTCACTAACCACTGAGCTATCGCGGCTCCCAGTTTTCAATAAGTGAGTAAACATGTTCTAAACTAAGCCAAACTTAGACTATTCAAATCAAACTTATTATCAACCTTTACATATGCATGTGAGAGCAGGAAAACAACAAGAGACATAGAAACAAAGTTAAATGCATTTGAAAATAAATGTCTAATGAAAATACTTGGTATAGCGTGGAACGAATTCAAAACAAATGAGGAAATTAGAGAAATTGCCAATCAACCACTAATATCATCAGTAATCAAGAAAATGATGATGGATACATGTTGGACATGTGATGAGAAGAGGTAATAACTGAATAGCAAAGCAAGCCCTCAAGTTGGAAACAACAGGTAGGAGGAAAAAGAGGCTGACCCAGAGAAACACTGAGAGGAACATAGATCAGAGGGGCAAAGACAGCAGGAATCAGCTCCCTCAATGAGATTGAGATGCTTGCACAGAACAAACACAAATGGTGTGATTTGATAAAAGATCTTTGCAAGGATTGAGACTGCTAGAAAGGAAATCTCAAAACAAGGAAAGAGTGTCTGAGTCTATGCCTTATGGGCTGACTACAGCTCGAAAGGTCGATAAATAGAGATATGTTAAATTCAATTAAATCCCAGCATTATTAGAGAAAATAACAGGTAAGAGAAAAAGAGGAAGACCCAGGGAGACACTGAGAAGAACATTGATGAGAGAGGCAAGAGCAGCAGGATTTGGCTCCCTCAATGAGATAGAGCTGCTTGCACAGAACAAAGACAAATGGCGAGATTTTATAAAATATTTTATAAAAGAAAACTGCTAGAACAAAAATTCAGATAGGAGAAGGTGTATCTTGGTCTACGCTCTATGGGCCGGCTATGGCTCGAAAGGTCAATAGATAGATAGATTATTAGATTGAAAATCTTGCCCAGAATAGAGATGGAAAAACACTTTGAGCTTTGTGCGATGCTTAGCGACATTGGAAGGATTAAGATAATAAGATTCTATTAAAACACATATCCCGCGTGTTACTGGGGCCTCATTATGAGGGAGGTAAAGAATAGTTACACTGTGACCTTCCAGGCATGTCGTAAGAGGCGACTAAGAAGGTTAATCGATGGCTTGACAAGCTGTCACTGTAAAAAAGTATTGTTATGGAAACAGCGCCATATATTTTAGAGGAGTGATCTCTGCAATATGTGCCATTTTGGCATGCAAGGTTTCTGTTTTTGAGATTGTGGTTCTGCCCTATGTGCCCTCTTCGGCTCGAAAGGACAAAAGATAGATAGATAGATAGATAGATAGATAGATAGATAGATAGATAGATAGATAGATAGATAGATAGATAGATAGATAGATAGATAGATAGATAGATAGATGGATGGATGGATGGATGGATGGATGGGTGGGTGGGTGGGTGGGTGGGTGGTGGGGGTGGGTGGGTGGTGGGTGGTGGGTTTTGGGTGGGTGGGTGGCGGGCAGGCGGGCGGATTTAAAAAAAAATAGTTATTCCTTTAAAATAAATACAGTGATTAACATGACAGAAACATTAATATATTGGTTCATAACATTATTACAATTATAACTGAAAATATGTTATTTTTATCTCTTTTTAAACAGAATAACTAAGTTTTATTTGTCTCCTTCTTGCCAGTTTCCAAAAAATTTGCAAACAGTTTTTAAAAAATTAGGAAGATACTGTGCAATCCATTTTTGACAATAGATTATAAATAACTGTCAAGATCGAACGTTGTGGACAGACATGATCACCAATGCCAGCAGGCATGGTACTCGATGATGATGACTCTTATCAGTTGCATTGTTAAGCTCATCACACTTACATTTATTCTTCCCTGTGATGATTTTCTGCTAATCAGTATCCTGTATGTGTTACTCTTTTATCATTTGTTTATTCCTAATGATCTGTTTGCCTTCATTTGTATACATATTTCAAAGCTGTCTTACAATCATGTACATTAAATTTTGTTGCTTATGCAAAAAAATCGTTCTCTGTCTTGTCAGTACCAAGTTTAAGAATTATCTGAATTATGTCACTCTTCAATATATTATAATCTGTCCTTTTAAACTCTCCTCATTTTAAATGCATTGGAATATCTTTGCATTCTTGCGTATAATTTTTCATTATTATTCTAAAGAAGTTTTCAAAATAAACACAGTTAAAACTAATTCAATTACATTACGAGGCAAAAAATTAAAGATGTGTATGCACCATTCACTCATCTTGGTAGTATCATGGACAGAGAGGGAGGTATGGAAGGAAATGTTACAGCAGGAACTGATAAGGCTAGAGGAGTTTTTGTAGACTTGAAAAATGTCTGGAAAGCCAAGGAATCCTTAACAACTCGTGGTATAAATTTCAAATTGGTCTTTTTGTATTAGAAACATCGAAAACACAATCCAGGAGTATGAGAAAACTGCAGAAATTTATTAACACTTGCTTAAGGAGAATACTTTACATCAGATGACTGGACACTACTAGAAATGATAAAATAATGGCAAAGAGCACATCAAAGCTTATGTTGCAAGACCATATAATCCTGTAAAGAGTTCCCTTAAGGCATTATGGTTTTAGCAATTGGAGTACATTGTGATTTTTTTGCTATTCTGAAGAAAAGCAAAATGAAATGGTTTGGCCACATATCTCAATCATCTGTCCTTGCAAAGCCCATTCTGCAAGAAACTGTAAAAGGAGCAAGAAGGAGAGGTAGGCAGAGAATAGATGGGAAGATAACATTAAATAATGGACAAGTCTTATCTATGCAGCATCCCAAAGAATCACTGAAGATAAGAAGAAATGGTGATGTTTGACTAGGTCTGTCTGTGGTGCCTCAGTAACCCTCAGGGTTATAGGAAGAAGTTGTTATATGGACCAGGAAAGAATCGCTGTGCGTGGCTAGTGCTGGGGTCTACAGTGACTTGTGGAAAGCCGTGTAGGGGTGCGAACTGCGGATCCACAATAATAGGTTGCGGAAAGGCAGCGGTACAATGCCATGTAGAGAATGTGGAGTGGACATTACAAACTATAACCAGATTGGTATTATGTTTTACATGGTGTTAGTGCCCGTATTTTTCAATGACAAATAACACATCTTATGGGTGACGTGGTCAGTATCATGCCAGGCTACCCTACTCTAGCAGAAAATCTGACCATATAATACTACATGCCTGCCTGCCCTTTTGAGCTGAAGATGACACATAGGGCAAAAATTCTACACTCTTGTGTCCAACAATCTTGCTATCAAGTGTCAGACCTTGCACTGGACCCACATTAGTTTCCATTTGAGGGCCTACTTTGATCTTTTGTTGTCTCTTCTCATCACTTGGCCAATATATGACCACTTTCTTCTCTTGACTTTAGAGGAAATTGCTGGACGCTTTGTCATTTCTCTTATTTCTGCACTAGTCTTGCATTTTCATTCCATGGTATACAAAGTGATTTCCTGAGGGACTTGTTTTCAAATGCATCCATTTGTGAGACTGTTTTATTCAGCTTTACTATTTAATTTGATTTGTTAGTAATTCCATTAATTGTTAAGAGGACTGGGTGGTCTAGAGGTAAGATGTTAGCCTCTAGACAAGAAGGTCTGGGTTTGATTCTCATCATAGGCAATGGAAATAAGCATAAATAAATAAAATAAAATCTGTGGCTTTACCCTCCCCTGTAAAAAAATAAGTAAAGTGCCCCCGTCACGCCAAGTGGCGTATAGGGAATATGGTGTTAGTGACCATAAATTTTACAGATTTTTGGTACATGATTTTTGGGGTAATGTGGTCGGTATTACGCACATGCCTCTTTACTTTCCCAGAAAAAAATCCGGTACCCATTAAAGGCTGGGTGAACTGGAAGCCGTCGGTTGGGATCAAACCTTACCTTTAGTTCTTTGTAGTCCAGTTCACTAACCACTGAGCTATCGTGGCTCCCTTACCCTCCGCTGGTCTCTGAACAATGGGATCCAATATCTAACCCTCTCAGAAAGTGGCAAAAAACAGGAGGTCCTGTGTGCATTCTGCGCATGTTAAAGACAACTGGAAATAAAAAATAGTAGGCCAAAGTGCCCACTGGCCGGTAAAAATTAATAAGAAAAAAATCTACCCAAAAATGTTAAAACTCTTGACAATAAAAGTATTAGAGTACCTTTGAAGTTGGAGAATATCTGCCTGAATGGCGGAGGACACCTGAGCACATGGCTACTAGTGTGAAAAATAGGAATAAATGATATTCACGCAAAATTCAGTCCCTCAGGACTTCACTAGAGATATCAAACTGGTGAACGCAAACAAACAAATGAACAACATTAATTGTTATTTTGTTAACTTCAATGAAGGATGAATATGGTACTGCAGCTTACAAAACTGTGGAGCTTGACACATACCTGGATGATGTTCCTGTTCAACATCGTGAGTGCCAAGGCTATGAGAGTAAACTTTTTAAGTCCTACTTCCCAAAAGGACTGACGTATGTATTATATATGTGTGTATGTGTTTTTAGACATTGTTTAACGTATAAAAAGCAACAAAACTATTTCACCAAAAAGCAAGTAAAGTACAAACACATTTCAATTCTTTTACTCCCATGCAATGTTTTTAAGACCTTCATTAATGGATGCTTGTGTAGAATAAAAGGATGGAAATGGCAGGACAATATCACTAAAATAGAATTATGGAAATGTACCAGTCAAATACCAGTGGATAAAGAGATACAGCGAAGATGATGGTGCTGGATAGGACACACACTGCAGAAGCAAACTGAGAGTATTACACAAACGCCCTTTTTGTGGAATCCCTAAAGAAGAAGACAAAGAGGAAGACCAAAATATTCTTGGAGAAGACAGATGGAAGCAGAGATAAAGATGATGGGGAAGACATGGAGTGATCCTAAAAGAATTGCAAGAAACAGAACGGCTTGGAAAGTGTTTGTTGAAGACCTTTGCTCCACAGGGAGCTGAAAGGTAGGAGAATAAGAATAAATGATCTGAGATTTGATTGCTGATTTTAGGTGCACATGAAAGAAACAGCAACAACCTCAAAGTTTCAGCACAGATGCTAGATTCAGTGTCTTAAGACTGCCATCACTATCATGATAATGATAAGACCATAGGATAACTGTTTTGCAATATGACCTTTTCCCTTTGAAAGATATTTTTTTTAACTTTGCATTCTATTTCTCTCTTTATTTGATACTGCTTCATAAGCCCGAAGTCTATTAATACTAAACAAATTTATTTTCAAATTTGCATTTCACAGTCACACACCTTTTAACCACATTGAGCAAGTATTAATAAACATCAAGGATTTATTATTTTCACAGCCACCTTTCAGTATCATGCCATATAATTCACACTTTGAAATTTTTGGGACTAAGTCTATAATTTTGAGAGAGTCATTATTGAGTGCCACAAGCCCTTTGCTCCATCAATCTTATAAATTATTGACAGCTGATGATAGTAGGGAGATGTTTGAGCTTTTGCAGTCACAAAAATCAGTTACCAAGAGCATGTCAATGAAACCAATTAACTGTGATCTAGCAAAAGATTGGGAAAATCTCACTAAAATCCACACTGCCGGAGCATGATAGTCCTGGTGTATAATCCATTTAAATGAAGGAAAACTAAATACAAATTAAGGTGAAAAAAGGTATTTTGGTTTGGCAGCACTGCTTTCCAAAGGGAGACATCTCTGACCAAAGATAGCTGCTGTCTTGCAGTAAGGTCAAGGAAAGTCAAAGACAAGTGAAGACAAGAGGAGCAAATATTTGTTGAAATCAATTACACTGATTACATTAATATGCAAATCTTAGTGCAGCACAATCCACAAATAGTCTATGGAATAGATAATTTAATTAATTGATTGATTGTCGCAGGCTCTTATACCAAACAAGTGGATCACGCAGGCTGCAATAATTTTCTTGAAGAGAAATTTTAAAATATATAGAGAGAAAAAAATAGAAAAAAACTGTATGATTAAAGCTTCATGTAACAAGTGGACAACACAGTTTAACCATACTGTTTTTTTTCTATTTTTTCTACATATATATTTTTTCATTTGTCCTCACTATTAGCTTCACTGCAGCTTTTCATTTTGATGCATTTATGTGCATTTCTTTGTATTGACCCTAATAACTTTCTTCTTTTTTTTTTCTGTCCTAGTAGAGAAAAGTTTGAGCTTGTTTATTATAGAGGTACTGAAATACTAGACCTTCTATATCAACAGACTCTCCCATTGTGAGATATGTGGTGATTCTCACAGAATTAACTGGTCTGTTTTAATGCTGAAGTTATGTCTTGATCAACTTTAGGCCATTAACTCTGCTGTGGTAACCTTAGGTCACTTAGCTTATGCTCCTATAAAAGCGAAAGAAGAAGGAAAAATAAAGACCAAACAAAGTGTGTTGGTAATAAATTCAAAAAGTGATTATTTTTACAAGAAAATTAAATGTGCTAGTACTTTATAAATATCATTTTCTATTTTAGCACATTGTCAGGAGGTTGTGCAACGGGATTCAGGAATGTTACTCCTGAAGAGTATGAACCTAGACTGCTCCATTTCTCTCGTCAGAAGGGCAATGCTGTTGTAGTTAGAGAGGTAGGAAATGCATAAATATTTATAAGTTTAAACACATAATTGAAATGTTCTCGTCTACTGTAATGATCACTCACTGAGACTGGAGTTCCAGGTTTTCTTTAGAAGTCTTTAGTCTGTTTTAGTGTTTAATTTCTGTAATAGTCTCTCATCCAAGTTTAGGGGATATGGAAGACATTTTTCTCTACAAGTCAACTTACAAGAGAGAATGTTTTATTGTCACATCTACTAGAGCGCAGTGAGACAGCTTTATGGTACCTATCTTGAATAGGAACACAAGTGGTGTTTTGTTCTGTTGTGACCAGTGCAGAGGGAGAGCATGATTTCCTGTTTTACTCTGGGCAGTTGGTAATATCCATCTGCCACTTTTTTTTGTGACTTAGCAAACTCCAAGAAGAACACTAATAAAAGAGTCAGTGACACCAGACATAACTTCCTTGTTGAGAAAAAGAAGCTCACCCACAACATGGACTAGGTCCTGTGGAAAGTGTGATTCACTCACAACATGGACCAGGTCCTATGGAAAGTGTGATTCACTCACAACATGGACCAGGTCCTGTGGAAAGTGTGATTCACTCAACATGGACCAGGTCCTGTGCTAAGTGTGATTTACACACAACATGGACCAGGTCCTATGGAAAGTGTAATTCACTCACAACATGGACTAGGTCCTGTGGAAAGTGTGATTCACTCACAACATGGACTAGGTCCTGTGGAAAGTGTGATTCACTCACAACATGGACCAGGTCCTGTGCTAAGTGTGATTTACACACAACATGGACCAGGTCCATTTTATATTTAGACCGTAAAAGATCGCATGTGAGACCTTAGCGATCACACACGTGGGGGGAAACATCAGCCGGGCTAAACCCCCATCGTGTGTTTCTCTTAAACTAAGCGCTTACCTTACGACTCACTTAGCAGGTCGGTAAGGGATAATTGTATTTATGCTCAGAGAAATACATAGAATATGGAGATCAAAGTAGCAACGATAAACATATGCGGGATAAAAAATAAAGAAATCGAACTTATAGAAGAAATGACAAAAAAGGAAAATTAAAATACTAGGATCAGTGGACACCAGAGTAAAAGGACAATAGATAAAGAAAACACACATGAACTACACGAAAATATTCTCTGGAGTCGACAACACAGAAAGAGCAACACATGGAGTAGGTTTTATCATCGACCTAGAACCCGCAAAGAACATTCTAGAAATAAAATACCATTCAGAAAGAATTATCTCAATTAAACTGCTAGAAGACGATCGAAAAACAAATTACATTCAAATCTATGCACCATGCAACAACAATGTAAAAGACAGTGAAGAATTCTACAACACACTGAGTGAAATTATTAACAAGATTGACGAAAACGACGACATGTTAGTGATGGGAGATTTTAATGGAAGGCTTGGGAAACGCAACAGTGAGAACAGTGACATCTTAGGACCCTTTGGCGATAAAACACATGAAATAAACGAAAACGGAAGCAGACTGCTGGAACTATGCAATCAAAACAATTTATTTATCACCAACACATTCTTCAAACACAGAGAGTTGCAAGTATACACCTGGTACAAATGGAATGACACAACATGCAGAAGCCAGATAGATTTTATACTAACAAGAAAAGAGAACAAGAAAAGAGTAACCTACAGTAGAGCAATCCCAAATATTACAGACGACACGGATCACAAGATGGTTATGATCACACTAAGACAGCCACAAATAAAGAGAATATACAAAAACAAACAAAAGAAGCGAAAAGAACAGACAATAAAAATAAAACAATTAAAAGATCAAGAAACAAGGAAAACCCTAGAAGAAAAACTAACAGAGGAATTCAAGAAACTCCCTAACGAAGTATGCACAGTAGAAGAAGAGTGGAAATAAGTGGTCGGTAAGGGATAAATGTTTTATGCTCAGAGAAATACACAGAAGATGGAGATAGATAAACAACAATCAAAACTTATACATAGTCTTCATTAATCAGGAAAAAGCATTCGACAGAGTAAACAGAGAACAACTGTGGAAGATACTAACAACATACGGAGTAAACCAATATCTAGCCAACCTTATTAAAAGTCTCGACATCAACAGCAGCTGCAGGGTCAGACCAGCAGCAGGCTACACAGACCACTTTGAAGTTAGATCAGGTGTAAGACAGGGGTGCGTACTATCCCCCCTACTGTTTATTACATACATGGACCATATATGCAAGCTAGCCAACCCATCAGAGACAGAAGAGATAAACGAGCTTTTATTTGCAGACAATCAGGCACTAATACATGAAACAATAGAAGACCTACAAGAACACTTAAACAAAATCAACATCTCAGGCACAAACTACAACATGAAAATCAACATCAACAAAACAGAAGTCATGAATATCGCCAAAAATAAACAGAACATCAACATAACTATAGAAGGCAGACAACTAAAACAAGTAGAGCAATTCAAATACCTAGGAAGTCTAATGACAAACGATAATCCTCAAACAGCAGAGATAGAATCAAGATGCAACAAAGCTTGTCAAATCATTGGACAGTTATCACCACTATTGTCCAAGAAAGAAATAACTCTGGAGGCAAAACGAGCACTATACAATACAATCTTCATCCCAACGTTGTGCTACCAATGCCAGACCTGGACTCTAGATGCAAGAACAATAAGAAAAATAACCTCTACAGAGATTAAATGTGTTCGACGAATGACAGGAAACAGTCTGAGAGATAAGATCAGAAATGAAGAACTGAGAAAAAAGCTAGGAATAGCCCCAGCCATAGAATATATAAGGAAACAACAGATAAAATAGTTCGGCCATGTGACAAGGCAGAAAGAACAAAACACAACACAACGAGCCAACAAACGTTGTGAGAACAACAGACCCAAGGGTCGACCACGAAAAAGATGGATCGATGGAATATTAGAAGCACTAGGAAACATAACAGCAGCAGAGGCGAACAGAAGAGCAAAAGACCGCAAATTATATCTCCCCTCGACGCTGAAAGGCAGATGAGGAAGGGAAGAAGAAGAAGAAGATGGACCAGGTCCTATGCAAAGTGTGATTCACTCACAACATGGACCAGGTCCTGTGCAAAGTGTGATTCACTCACAACATGGACTAGGTCCTGTGCAAAGTGTGATGATTCACTCACAACATGGACCAGGTCCTGTGCAAAGTGTGATTCATTCACAATATGGACCAGGTCCTGTGCAAAGTGTGATTCATTCACAATATGGACCAGGTCCTGTGCAAAGTGTGATTCACTCACAACATGGACCAGGTCCTGTGCAAAGTGTGATTCACTCACAACATGGAACAGGTCCTGTGCAAAGTGTGATTCACTCACAATATGGACCAGGTCCTGTGCAAGTGTGATGACAGTGAAAGGATAACAGGAACAAATCATCACAAATTGAGAAGTTTTTTTTTAGTTCTGCCCTGTGTGCCATATTTAGCTCAAAAGAATATAGCTTTACTAAAGTTGTATATAAGATAGTCTTGCTTCCACTTTGTATTGCATTGTCCTTGGATGATAGATTATTTTTAGCTGACCGGATGGTCTTTTGTGGTAATTTCCCTCTTTTTCTTTTCTTTGTTGGTTTTTTTGTGGTAATTTCCTTAGCCAGTCTAAAAGCATTTTGTGTGTGTGTGTTGCTGTTTGAAAGTATTGACTGGACCAATATTCTTTTGAAATTATGATCCAGTCACACTAAGATTTTCATTAGTATTTTAAGTTCATTATTCCTGGACAAACTTCAATGCTATTATGGTTGTTAATGAACCAGTTGATGGCAGCAGTATTTTATGCAAATGATTTTTGTTTTTGTTTCCAAGAGTCATTTCTGATGTGGCCATGAGATCTTTGGTTTTAGCTTTGTCTTGGAAATTGAACATTGAACATATAGAGAAGTAAAAAAAAAAACATCCATAAGAAAAAGTTTGAAGTGTACAATTAATGTGCCACAGAAATCATCTATATTAACATCCTTTATTGTGTGCCATGGAGAACTGAGTACATTAATGTTTTCCCTGAGTGCAGTGATGTCAATTCATCATAATTAATATACATATATCAACTCTTTTTCTACATAAGTTTTCTTTTAGTCTTCTTGTGTATACTGTTCTATCTGTGTGTGTGTTGTGAAGTGTTATTGGTAGCTGCAGTTTTCTAGTTTAAGACAAATGTGCTGTATTTGCAATTTTTAGCCAATGCCACTACAAGATATCTGTCTATATATGTGTTTTCCTTGAGACCTGGCGTCAAATCATCAGTGTTGTAGACACATAATGGAGACTGATTAGACTTCTGTCTTGTAAGATGGCCGACCTACTTTATTTTCTGTTACTCCAGATGTTTTATGAGGGCATTGTTGTCCTGAAAGAGACACTTTTGTACAATAAATGAAATGAATTAAACATCCAAGAAACATGACATGAAGATAGTTTGAAAAAGGCAAAACTACATTAAAAAATAACTGCATCCTGAAAATAAAAGTTATGATTCACTGATCTATTATCAATCAGCAGTAGTAGGGAGTCCAAAATTAAAACTAATATAGCATCAATAACAGTTGCATTAACAAGACTGAAAAGAACTTGGTGAAACAAATTAGTTAGCCTAAAGAACAAAATTAAATATTGGAGACACTGGTAATATCAATTTTTTAAATATGCTTTCTAAATGTGGACTCTAAATGCAGTATTTGAAGTAAAGGTAGTCCCATAATAATTGCCATTAGATAATGAAATGTTAATTTTAGTTGTTAGTTTGTACTAGCTTCACAGCAGTCAGGGCATTCCCATATCTGCTGTACTACCATTTTCAGCAACAGTTGAAATGTTTGTCTACTGATTGTTCCTGTTTCCTGTCCTGCATTGATTGAACATGTTGTGTTCTTTTCCACTGTGGATGATTTTCCTGCTTTCACTCTTCGTGTCACCATTCTCCACTATTCCTTTTATGTGTGGGTTATATTCAACTTTATTGTCACCATCCCATGAGAGGTATTTTTTTTAAAGCCTCCACAATGTTATACATTATACATGTCCACTTTTAAGGCCTCTTGCACAATGGCAGACCCTGCAAATTTGTCAGCTATCTCATTGCCACAAACCCCCATGTGTCCAGGGCATTATAGCCAAGTTAGACTGTTAACATGAGACATATCATGTAGGTGCACCCATTCTCTGTGGAGCATGTTCTTGTCAATCTGGTGAGTCACTCATTATGATTTCATGTTGTTTTGTTTTTGGTCTTTTAACCAGCCATGTGATAGCTTCTGTCACAGCCTCAATCTTTTGTGTGTTCTGTAGGTAGTAGTCTTGTAGGCTCCTACACCTTTCTCTATCAACTTTCCATTAAAACACACACCAAAACTCCAGCCACTCAATACCTTGTGACCAAGCCATCAATGTAGATGATCAGGTCTTAAGGCTGGGAATGAATTTGCAGTACCTCCTGGATCTCTAACTTATTCATGCCCTGCATCTAGTCACAGTATAACCTGTCTAATTGTATAATAATCTTGTTTAGTCTGCAGCTGTATTGCACATCTATCCAATCCCTTCCAGCAGATATGGCCTTCTTATTCATATACTCTGCAATATTGTCTTAGCTTCTGCCAGCCACAATCTCCTGCCTTTAATGTGGTTGTCTTTCATTGACTGTAACCCTGGTAGCAATGGATGTATTTTCTTACAAGTCACCTCCAGGTACATTTTCAATTGGATGTACTTGAATGATTGGAAGGTCTAGCAGGAGCTGCATGGCTGGGGTTGTTAGTGACTTCATTGTAAAAAGCCTCAGCTTCATGAGTTTAGGTGGCCAGTTTCCTTCCTTGCTGTGCTGCCTATTCTCTCCAGGAGAATGTCTCAAGTACCCATTCAAAGAGACTGAGTGGATTTTGAGGTTTGAACACATTTTTGTCTCAACTGGCATTTGAACCCTGAACCTTCAGGTCTGCAAGCAAGTGCACTAACCACAATGCCACTGGGGTCTATAGAATTAGAAAGGAAAGTATGCACCATAAAATGACATATTACCATAAGATCCTCTTCATCTCATTACAAATGACAGATTTTTAAAATCATCTCCTATAACTCAAGTCCACATAAAGGTAAAAAGGCAACGGTACAAGACTTGAATCGGTGTCTTACCATGCAGGTTTTTTACCCATATGTGCTCGATTGCCTATCCAGAAGTGTTCAGAGATTTCTTGTCTAGTGTCACCTCAAGCATCATAACTCATGAGCGAGTCACCTTTCCTCACCTTCCCAGAGTATGAACCCTGGTACCCATTTCTGCCAGCGGCTGGATCGACGGCGGGGGTCTCTATTTTTCCAACCATGAGTACAATTCACACAGCTTCCAGCAGGAGTCAAACACAGGTTGTCCAAATGGTGGTAGACTAGCAAATGGTGGTAGACTAGCAAATGGTGGTAGACTAGCAAATGGTGGTAGACTAGCAAATGGTGGTAGACTAGACTACCAAGGCCTCCCCTAGGTCCACATGAAGTGCTTCTATGTAAAGAGAAAGAAATTATGCTGGTACTGGCATGTCACATAATCTATAGTATAGCTGAAACTACTTTAGAAGGAGGAACATTAAATAAGGGAAGAAGGACACAGACAAAGGAGACAGTGGATTGATATCACAGACTTGACAAGGAAAACAGAATAAACCCAGAAGCTGGCACAAAACAGGAAAGAAAGAAAGGAGGAAAGAAAGAAAGAGAGAGAGAGAGAGAGATAGAAAGAAAGAAAGGAAGGAAGGGAGGGAGGGAGGATTTGTTTTCTATAATTTGTTTTGTCAGCTATAAAACCGATTACTAGCATACAGATGTCTATAAACACCTGTTAGCATATAAATGACTATATACACTAGTTAGTATGTCTATTGTTCTTTTGAGTTGAAGACGGCATACAGAGCAAAAATTCTAGATTCTCTTTGCCCGACGATCTTTGTTATCAAGACTTTGAGCAGTTCCCATGTTGTATCACATCATATCTCATTGTTCTGGGCATACCGATGTATAGGGCAATAAGGTCAGTATTACGCCCATGCCACTTTACTTTTCCAGAAAAATCCGGTCCTCATTTAAGGCTGGGTGAACCCGGAAGCTGTCGATCAGGATCGAACCCAACTCCATTGTAGTGTCAATTTCAATGTGTCAATTTATATTTCAGGTCCAGTGTGTTAATTTATATTTCAGGTCCAGTGTGTTAATTTATATTTCAGGTCCAGTGTGTTAATTTATATTTCATGTCCAGTGTGTTCATTTATATTTCAGGTCCAGTGTGTTAATTTTTATTTCATGTCCAGTGTGTTAATTTATATTTTAGGTCCAGTGTGTTAATTTATATTTCAGGTCCAGTGTGTTAATTTATATTTCAGGTCCAGTGTGTTAATTTATATTTCAGGCTCAGTGTGTTAATTTATATTTCAGGTCCAGTGTGTTAATTTATATTTCAGGTTCCACGACATCCATCATGTGTCAATGAAGATGATGTGTTCCTACTTGACCTTGGTACCCAGGTGATACAATACAATGGCTCTGGTTCCAGCCCACAAGAGAGATCTAAAGTAAGTTTTAATTTGTTGCCTGTTTTTCTTGTTTAATGAATGTATATGGGGCACTGGATGGTCTAGAGATAGGACATCGGTATCAGAGACAAGATTTTAGTTTTTAATGCCACCACAGGCAGTGAGAATTTTTCATTTCACATCTTTGGTTTCCTTGTGGCCCCACCCTCATCTATCCTTTAGATAATGAGATCCAATGTACAGCCCTCTTGGATAACAGTAAAAAGCAGGAGACCCCATATGCATTTGCACATGTTAAAGAACCCTTGGTAACAAAAAAACAGGTAAAAATGAGTGGGCCAAAAGTGGCCACTGACCAGGCTAACAAATGTTAATCAAATCTATCCATGTTGAAGGTGAGTGTGTCAGGTCTAAAGGTGCAGATATCGTTGCATTGCCATAAACTAATGACACAATTCATCCATGCCAACTTAACAGGTGAACAGATGTAATTCATAGTTCTCAACAATTGACAATTTCTTGCTAGTTCTTGTAAATCTTGGTTGTCTCTTAGTCTCAAGGTTGTTTTCCCTAGTAATTGTTCTGTTTATTGATTCTCTTGGTCTGCCTTGTTTTCTTTTACCAGATGGTGTCCACGTGAATGCCTAATGTGGAAGTCTTTCTTCATTCATTCTCAGCACATGACTGATGTATTTCCAAAGCCCTCATCTTATCAAGCTTGACATGTATTCATGTTTGGATTAATCTCTTATCAGTTCGTTTGGAATGTATTCTTTCCAGCTTATGTTTGAGATCCTATGAAGACTTTTGTATTCAAAGGCATTTAATTTACTATCTAAAGTCTTGGTGGAGGTGGATTTCCAACTTTCTATCCAAATGTTAGCATTTGCATCACACAAGATCATACCTGTATCACACAGGAGTAGAACAATCTAAGTTTTGTTTGTTTACTGAGATCTCCAGATATTTGTTAGTTTGTTGAAAGCATTTGATACTAATTCAATGAGTGTCATGATTTCTATTGTTAGGTCTCCATCTCTGGAAATTTTGCTGTCAAGGTAGGTAAAATTTGTAACCTTTTGTAAAATTTCATTGTTAATTGTTATAGCAGAGGCGATGTTGGTAATATCCAGGACTTATGGCTGTTATTTTTCCATTATTATAACTATTTGTAGTCTGCTAGAACAAGCAGATTTGAGTCATGTCTTTTCTTATTTTTAACATAAAAGCAAATAGACTTTAGTTGGTCTCATTCTAGACCCTACCTTCATTTACATTTGGCCCCCAGGACACCATCATATTGTTGTTGTTGTTGTTATGGATTCAGCAGCAATTGGGCTGGTGCCCTTCAGTTCAGCACCTTGTAATAATGTCTGCAGGTGTATCTGAGTTTTCCTGTAACTCCATATAAGATGTTCCATTTATCAGGTTTTTAAGGAAGTAGAGTTGTTCTGATAGAGGTGAGTTTTGGACCTTTAAACAAGTGATATTTTACTTCTTCATGTGGGTGTTCACAGAGTGGACATGCTGGAATTTAGTTTGAGTTTTATTCTATTGATGTGATTTTACGGTGGTACATGATAATTTCTCAGTCTGAAGATGGTGGTTTGGTCTCTTCTTTTCAGGTTGTTAATGTTGTTATGGGGGTTTGGCATTAGGTATTTAAAAAGGCTTTGTCTTATATACTTTTGAAAATATACGTATTTGTAAGTTGTATTACATCCACAGGCCATGCAGTATTTGAGCAACCTAAAATCTCAACGACACGGGGATACGGAATCTGAAGTCATCGAAGGAGATTCCACTCCAAAAAGTGTGAGTATTTGGTTTAATAAAGATGATAATTTGTTGCATATCTGAGTCTTTGGTTTAATAAAGATGATAATTTGTTGCATATCTGAGTCAGTGGAAGCTGTATTTAATTATATCAATAAAATCCGTATTTAATTATATAAATAAAAGCTGTATTTAAGTAATTAGTTGCCCATTGTCAATGAAGGCTATTGCTAATTGCTTATTGTCAGTGAAGTCAGACATGTTGGACAAATAGGTGCAAATATCACAACTTTGCTGTACACAGCACAATGCCAACTTAACATCCTTTGAAGGATGAATGATGAAGTGTATTATTAATTCATTTGGTCATTATTGGGTGAGTGTAAGAAAAGAAAAAGAAATCTTATATTTTCTCCAAAGTTCAGTGCATGCCATTTCTTGGAAAGGTTTTTATAGAAAGTGAAACGTAGTGCAACACAACTTCCTGTTTGAAAAATTAAGATCAAGAAATTGTTTATGAACATCTTTTAAGTGTACAATTCATTTATCCCAAGTATTTGTCTGTTATCGTTTTTGTGTATTTTATATCAGAAAAAAAAGTATCCACATGGGGAAAAAAAATACTCTTATTTTTAAAATAAATTGGACGTATGTTCAAATCTTGATAGGTCAACAAGTTTTTTTATCGGGGGGAAAAACCAAAACGCTGATATGAAAGTCATCTGGTGACTGCACTAGATATACAGCATATATTCTCCAGCTGTGTAGATCTTCTCCCCCCACCCCCTCTTTTCTGCAGCAGACTCAAGACATTAAATAAATGCTGTATAATTGTACCTTTAATTGCTTAAATTTATAACATTTTGTATTATTGTAGTTTAAATATGTTCCTTGCAATTTTGGCACAACTTTGCTTTATGAGATCCACTATTAGAGATTGATAACCTTTCTTGAGGCATGGGACATATGAAGGTATCCCTCAAATGATTGGTTGCAATTTTTTATTTCAGGAAAAAAAGAAGAGAAAATAATTCAAGAAAATATTTGTTAGTAACAATCAAAAAGGAAATCTAATTATCAATAACTCGTTATCATCATTGTCAAGTACTGTGCATGCTTGCGTAGGGTAGGTGATCATGTCTCTCCACAACTTTCAATCTCTACAGTTATTTATCATTTCTATTGTTGACCTTCTGTCAAGCCATTCTCTTAAGCTGTCTGGTATCTTTTCTCTTTGCTTCCCTCTATCTCTTCATCCCTCAATTTTTCTAGTTGTTACAATATATTCAAGTTGTTCTCTTCTCATTTTTTTTTTTTATTTACCCCCGTCATGCCAAGTGGCGTATAGGGAATATGGTGTTAGTGACCATAAATTTTACAGACCTTTGGCACATGATTTTTAGGGTAATGTGGTCGGTATTACACCCGTGCCGCTTCACTTTCCCAGAAAAAAATCCGGTACCCATTAAAGGCTGGGTGAACCCAGAAGCCGTCGGTTGGGATCGAACCCTACCCCTTGTCCTTTGTAGTCCAGGTCACTAACCACTGAGCTATCACGGCTCCCTCTCTTCTCATTACATAGCCAAAAAATTATAATTGTTTCTTCCTAATATTGAAAATTAGCTCTATTTTTGCTTTGGCCTCTTTCAGAACGTTTTCATTATTCTTCTTAGCTGTCCATGGTATTCTGAACATTCTTGTGTAAAACCACATTTCTACAGCCTCCAGTGGTTTTCTTGTCTGTTGCTCTATTATCCATGATACACTTCCATATGTTAAGACTGGCTCTACATAACATTTAAGAACTCTTTTTCTTGTCTCTATTGTCAAAAATGGATTGTACAGTATCTTCCTCAATAATATATCAATATTTAGATATTTATATTTCATTATTGTTTGTTAGTGACAACAATTTTCTTGAATTATTTGTTTCTCATAATTTCTTTATAAATATAGACAAAGAATGAGGAGCAGAGAATGGTACCAAAATAAGGATGTAAACAACAAGAGGAGCCTTCTTTGCACTAGGAAACACATGACAATTTTTTTTAATGAGGTTAAATACAAAAATTTAAAATTCAACTCCAGTGTTAAATCAGTTCTATTATATGTCTGTGAAATATGGAGAATAACAAAAATGACAGCCACAAAGATACAGACTTTCATAAATGGATGCTTGCACAAAATAAAAGGATGGAAATGACAGGACAAAATCACTAACTTAGAACTATGGGATTGAACTGGTCAAATATCAGTGGACAAAAAGATAAAACGAAGATGATGGCACTGGATAGGACAAGCTAATTGAGGGTATTGCACAATAAGCCTTTTTTTAGAATTCCCAGGGGAGGAAACAAAGGGGAAGGTGAAAATATACTTGGAGAAGAAATAGAAGCAGAGATGAAGAAGATGGAGAACTCTCTTAAGAAAATGGCAAGAAACAGAACAGTTTGGAAAGCATTTGTTTAAGACCTATGTTCCATCATCATCATCAGTACTGTGCCTACTGGCGTAGGTGATCATGTTTCTCCACAATTTTCGATCTCGGCAGCTATTTATTATTTCTGTTGTTGACCCTCTGCCAAGCCATTCTCTTAAGCTGTCTGTTATTTTTTCTCTTTTCTTCCCTCTATCTCTTTGTCCCTCAATTTTTCCATTTGTTACAATATATTCCAGTTGTTCTCTTCTCATTACATGGCCAAAAATGATGATTGTCTCTTCCTAATATTGGAAATTAGCTCTCTTTTTGCTTTGACCTCTCTCAGAACATTTTCATTACTCTTCTTAGCCGTCCATGGTACTCTCAACATTCTTCTGTAAAACCACATCTCTACAGACTCCAGTGATTTTCTTGTCTGTTGTCCTATTGTCCATGACTCGCATCCATATGTTAAGACTGGCTCTACATAACATTTAAGAACTCTTTTTCTCGTTTCCACTGTCAAAAATGGATTGCATAGTATCTTCCTCATTTTCTGGAAAGCTGCTTTTGCCTGAGCCACTCTGCATCTCACCTCCTTTTTACATCTTCCGTCTGAGGTTAACAAAGTTCCCAAATATTTAAATTCATTTACCTGTTTTAATATTGTTCCACTTGTTTTTATTTTTCACTGAGGTGATGTCTTTTTCTTTGTTGTTACCATTACCTCTGTCTTTTTACTATTAAGGCTGAGTCCTTTCTTTTTGTTTTCCTTCACTACAATGTCCAACATTTCTTGTAACTCATTTTCACTCATAGCGATTAAGACTGTATCATCAGCATACCTTAGATTATTTACATTATGACCTCCAATTGTTATTTGGTTATTTGGTTATGGAAGGCCTCGGTATCACAGCAAATGAATTAAAATCCATAATTGCTCAACCGCCCATGCCAGTGGAATCATCCAAATTACTAACTCATCTCCCAAACAAAGAAAGGTAACTGTAGTCCCCATCGTAGCAGTCTCAGCACATGCCAAAAGACATAAGGCGAAACCGCGCAGAAAGTGAACACAGCCAACTGTTCCCTGTCATACGATATCATCATTCATCATAAACAAGCGGAATATCGAAGCAGGATCAAAACGGATGAGACACACAGCTCACGGTGTGCACAGAGCACTTAACTCAGTAGCTCCTGCAACAAGCCGGACTTGGAATATGAGGAAACTGCAAGAAGGAACACTTTTCAGACATAGCCTTCAATGGTTCCTGCCGCCTATCCACCATATACCATGGGAGTTCACGTCCTCCCGAAAATGATGATCGTCATAGCACTTGATGATGTTAGGCCATCATTGATGACTCCAATTCCAAACATATAGACACACAGTGGTGGTAAGTTATCATTTCCAATCCAACAGAAGCCACATGACCTGTAGTTAGTAAAAACACAATTGATGATGTTCTCCGCTCCCTTCTTGTAGCTGCCGCCACACGATTCTGATGTCTCATTAACTTGGACATCATTCAAGAACAATGTCAGATTAACATTCCATAGATATGGCTCTGCTGATGAAATGCTTGGTGCAACAGTTGTATCAATCATACTGGAGGCTCCTGGTCTGTGGTCATTAATATCACAGACGGCACATGATGTTGTTATATTCAGTGTTTCTTTCTGGGGTGTAAATATGTGGCACACACATGGAGAGTGGTTTGTGGTCACAGTAATCCCATTAAAGGCAATTCTAGGGTAGCATGGCATAGCTGTTTCAGAACAGCACAATCCTGTGATGTTTTCTGTGTTCGCTATAAAGCTGCTGCTGCTACACAATCCTGACCAATTATAGGTGTGGACATTATTCACTTGCAATGACAAAACTGCTTTGTTTACATCATAAACCTCTGGAAGCGAATCATTTATGGGACTAATAGTACAATTTATTCTTCCATTGGGGATATCTTCATTGAGTCCCCAAAAAAAGGTCTTTGGTTAAAAAGCACATATGCTTTTGAGTTAAACACAAAATGAGCCCACTTCATAGATTCAAAATGATCCTTGCCAATGCCATCCGTTTGCACAAGTTAGGTCCTTAGCTACCAAACGTCCGAAACGAAGCCATCAAATTAACAACTTTATCTACAGTGAAAGTTAATGAACTGTGAACAAACATTTATGTTCAAACCCTTGAAAACATTTTCAAACATCTGCCAACTCGCTGCAATAACATACGAGTATATCGTGTTGTTCAATGTAAACATTGCTTAGTCCATAGCTCGAATATAAATAAGCTGCCATTTTGGTGCGTTCCATGACGTCATCCTCCAATTGTTATTCCAGGCATGTCCCTTATGGATCTTAAAATAATCTCACTATAAATATTAAACAAATCTGGTGACAGCACACAGCTTTGTCTGACAACCTGTTTTATTTGTTGAAACATTCCCAATTGGTTTCCAGTTCTTATGGCCGCTGTTTGTTGCCAGTACATGTTCTTTATTATTCTTAGATCTTTGCTGTCTACGTTTATGCTTTCTAAAATTTTGATTATTTCTAGGTGCTTTACTTTATCAAATGCCTTGGTGTAACCTATGAAACATAGGCACAGATCTGTTGTAACCTCTATGGCTCTTTCTACTAAAGATCTTATGATATAAATGGCATTGCTTGTTCCTTTATCTCTAACAAAACCACACTGTTCATCACTAATTTCTGGACTGATTTTGTTTAGCACCCTTCGCATGATGATTCTTAGTAATATCTTTGTCATATGACTCATAAGGCTTATTGTGCGATGATCATCGCATTCAATCGCACCCGATTTCTTTGGCAGGGCTATGAATATTGCGGAGATTTCTTTGGTAGGGCTATGAATCTATGAAGATTTGAGCATGTCATCTGGTATATATCCGCTGTTGTAGATATCATTCAATATTTTTGTTATTATTTCTATTCCAAAATCACCCATGACTTCAATCTCTTCTTTAGTTATATTATCTGGGCCAGGAGCTTTGCCTGCTTTCATATTACGCAAGGCATCTTCTACTTCTTCTCTGAGTATTTCTGGTCCTTCTCCATTATCCTTAATATTTACTTCCGTTCGTTCATCATTATAAAGATTTTTAATGTATTCTGTCCATCGTTCCCTTATGTTTTCTTGATCAATTAACAGTTTTCCTTCCTTTGATCTTAGGCATCCATTTTTTTATTGCATTTTTCTTCCTGTTAATTCCTCAATTTGTTTGTATATAGTGTTTATTTTTTTGTTGCATTTCAATCTCTTTGCATCTCTCTTTTAGCCATGCTTGTTTTGCTTCATTGCATTTTACTACAATTTCTTTATTTAATCTCTTATACTCATCTTTATTTCCTTTATTTCTTCTTCTTGTATCCATTTGCTGCAAAATGTCGTCTGTCATCCATTTCTTTCTTGAATTTGTCCTCACTGGTGGTATGAACTCTTTTGATGTTTGTTGCATTGATTCTTTTAGCATTTCCCACTGTTCATCAATGCTTTGTATTTTCTCTATTGCATTGTACCGGTTCTGAATTGTGATTTTATATTTGTCTTGCAGCTTCTTGTCTGATTTTAGTAAATCTAAATTTAACTTGATGTTAACTGAGGCTTGCTTTATTGTTTTTAATGTTACTCTAAGCTTTCCCACAACTGGTACATGATCACTATTGCAATCTGCCCCGGTCTAGTTTTCACACACACCAGACTGTTTCTAAATCTATTGCTTATCATTATATAATCAATCTGATTACGTGCGTTGTCCCCAGGGCTTTTCCATGTCCACAGATGTCTTGGATGTTGCTTAAACTAGGTGTTTCCTATCATCATGTTGTGTGTTCTTGCCCAGTCAATAAGTTTCTCACCTCTTTCATTCCTCTCGCCTAAGCCATAATGACTAACTACTTCCTCAACTCTTTCCTTTCCTACTTTTGCGTTAAAATCTCCTAGAACTATGGTGTTTTCATGTGGTTTGCATTTATGAAGTGCCTCATTTAACTCGTAAAATTTATCGTTTCCTCTAGACTGTCTGCTGTTGGTGCATAAACTTGTATAAGATTTATATCTATTGGCTTTCCATTCAATTTCACTAAAAGGACTCCATCAAATATTGGATAAAAGCCTTTCACTGTTCTTGCTCTTTCTGCATCCAAGATGATACCTACTCCTCTTTGGTGTTAAGTACCTCCAGAATAGATTATTTTATGTTTATCAGAATACATCTCCCCTGATCCGGTGTATCTCATTTCGCAAAGTCCCAGTAATTTTAAATCCATTATTTTCATTTCTTGTATGATGTTTTCTAGCTTACCCTTCTGCATGAGTGTTCTCACATTCCAAGTACAATGTTCCATAGGGAGTTTAAAGGAAGAAAAAGAATTATCAATAACATTTTTAAAAATAAAAATGTTTTGATTTCACTGAACAAAGTATATTCTAAATCCATTTCTAGCTACAGAAGTTGAGTAGTGTATAATGTAGTATTTAAATGTAAAATATTTTAAAGAAAAAGAGCTTATTTATTTTAATTTATTTATGGCAATGATGAACGAACAATAGATCGTTTAGTAAATTTTGTTTGCAAGAAATATGTTGCAGCCCCCATACTTAGTCAATTAATGTTTATATTGCAGATTTCAGTACATATGTTGTGATAAAATATTGCACGTTAAACATTTTTTATTATTTAAATCAATAGCACAAATTCTGGGTGAGTTTGGACCAGCCAGCTGATGAGGATGTTGATGATGATGGCATCCCAGACCCGAAACTACTTAGGTAGGTTGAATGTCCCCTTATTGTATGTAAGCAATTATTCTAGTTATTTTCTTGAACAAATGTATCCCTGTCCGTGCCACTGAACTGTTGCAGACATGACAACAAATTAGATCCTACAAGACTGTCTTCAGTGCACATGCCAGGGGAGGAAAACATACACACCCACTACCTTGGAAGAGAAACTGTATGGTGAAGTGAAACCTTGAAGCACATAAGAGACGTCATTTGAAAATCCCAATCTAAATGTGTCATTTGAGAATCCCAATCTAAATGTGTCATTTGAGAATCCCAATCTAAATGTGTCATTTGAGAATCCCAATCTAAATGTGTCATTTGAGAATCCCAATCTAAATGTGTCATTTGAAAATCCCAATCTAAATGTGTCATTTGAGAATCCAAAACTAAATGTGTCATTTGAGAATCCCAATCTAAATGTGTCATGATTGCCAAAGAAAAACAAATGTATTCCATTACAGAGAACGAAAAATTATGATAAAGTTAGCCTGGTGCCCTCTTTTTAACCATAGCTTCCGATAAACAACATATTATTGCAAAGTCATATATTGATGTTTTTTTTTAATGTTGCTCTCATTAGTCTTGGTCCTACTGCTTTCCATTCTATTAGTGTCTTCTGTGCATTCCTTGATAGCATTATAACTACCCCTTCACTATGTTGTGCTCCAGGTTCCTGATGATAAAATCATCTCTCCTGTATTTAGTTTTATTTTACCCGTTCCTAGCCATCTTGTTTCACACATTCCCAGAATATCTATCTTGTAGTTTGACATTTCTGCTGCTACCTGTGCAGCTTTTCCTTGTTCGTTTAGAGTACGAACATTCCAGGTGCCAATTCTGGAGGATTTCCTGGTAGACAAAGGGTGAGTCGGCAACCCGGGCTCCTTGCGGCTTTCTCCGGCTTGTGTCATATGTCTCTTAGACAGAGAGCCCTTCTCTTTCCTGGATGGCGGATTTATTTTTCCTTTCTTTGACTTGTCCATGTTTGTGAAGTTTTTTCGGCTTATTTTTTTTTACAGTATGGAATAGCCAGTCCCATGCCCAACCCTCCTTTCTTGCCTCTTACGAACATGCCTGGTAGGGTACAGCGCCACTATTCTTTACTCCCCTTTTGGGCCCCGGTAGCGCATGGGCGAGAAAGCAAAAGGAGCTTTCATTGCACTGGGAAACATATGGAAATCCAAAGAAATTAGGTTAAATACTAAAATAAAAATTTTCAATTCAAATGTTAAGGCGGTCCTATTATATGGCTGTGAAATATGGAGAACAACAAAATTGACAATCATGAAGATACAGACTTTCATTAATGGATGCTTACGCAGGATAAAAGGATGGAAATGGCAGGATAAAATCACTAACATAGAATTATGGAAATGTACCAGTCAAACGCCAGTGGATAAAGAGATGCAGCGAAGACTATGGCACTGGATAGGACACACACTATGGAAGCCAACTAAGAGTATTACACAACAGGCCCTTTTTTGGAATCCCCAGGGGAAAATACAAAGAGGAAGACCAAGGAATTCTTAGAGAAGACAGATAGAAGCAGAGATGAAGATGATGGGGAAGACATGGAATGATCTTAAAAGAATGGCAAGAAACAGAATGACTTGGAAAGAGTTTGTTGAAGACCTATGCTCCACTGGGAGCTAAAAAGGTAGAAGAAGAAGATATATTGATGTTAAACACATTTTTATATTTTCTGTCACACACATATACAGGTGCATTCAGATTTAGCCACATATCTTTGCACTGATACCTAGGTTTTACAATTTAAAAAATTAGACCTATATTCTTATTTGTGCAGATTAATATTTTATATCAAATAATGGTGTTTATTTATAGATATACTCTCTCTCTCTATTTATATATATCTATATATATATAAGTATAAAATATACTGATAAAAACGATGCAGGAAAACACAAATGAACTATCATCAATAGCCAGCAAAATTGGGCTTGAGGTCAATCATGAAAAGACTAAAGTCATGAAAAGTTTAATTCCAACAAGTGACAAAATATACATGGAAAACAAACCAGTAGAAGAGATCGATCACTTTATCTATCTTGGAAGTCACATTGATCGAGAAGGGGATACGAGCAAAGAAATTAGAATCAGACTGGCTAAAGCAGCAATGTCTTTCAGAAGCCTTGAAAAGTTGTGGAAATCAAAACTCATTAGCACAAACACAAAACTTAGGCTATTCAAATCAAATGTACTATCAACCCTTACGTATGCGTGTGAAAGCTGGAAAACAACAAGAGATATAGAAATAAAGTTGAACGCATTCGAAAATAAATGTCTAAGGAAAATACTTGGTATAGAATGGAACGAATTCAAAACAAACGAGGAAATTAGAGAAATCGCCAATCAACCACTAATATCTTCAGTAATAAAGAAAAGACGATGGTCATACGTTGGACATGTGATGAGAAGAGATAATAATCGAATAGCAAAGCAAGCCCTCATATGGGAAACAACAGGTAAAAGAAAAAGAGGAAGACCCAGGGAGACACTGAGAAGAACATTGATGAGAGAGGCAAGAGCAGCAGGAATCGGCTCCCTCAATGAGATAGAACTGCTTGCACAGAACAGAGACAGATGGCGAGATTTAATAAAATATCTTTAAAAGAAAACTGCTAGAACAAAAATTCATATAGGAGAAGGTGTATCTTGGTCTACGCCCTATGGGCCGGTTACGGCTCGAAAGGTCAATAGATAGATATATATATATATATATATATATATATATATATATATATATATATATATATATATATATATATATATATATAAAAGTAAAGTACCCCCGTCACTCCAAGTGGCGTATAGGGAATATGGTGTTAGTGACAATAAATTTTACAGACCTTCGGCACATGATTTTTGGGGTAATGTGGTCTGTATTATGCCCGTGCCGCTTTACTTTCCCAGAAAAAAATCTGGTACCCACTAAAGACTGGATGAACCAGAAGCCATCGGTTGGGATCGAACCCTACCGCTTGTCCTTTGTTGTCCAGTTTTTTTTATATTGTCCTTTCAAGCCAAATACGGCACATAAGGCAGAAATTCTAGACTCTTGTGTTTGACAATCTTTCAACTGTCAGACCTTGCACAGGACCTGCATTTTGTCTTGCCACATGGCTCTATTTTGGGGAAGTTGTTCAATCTCAAAAAGGGAGCAGATGCCTGCTGTTGTTGCCTCTCATTTTAATGTTCTACTTACTGTTTCTCTAGATCTGCCTCTTTTTCTTTTACCCTCTGGTTCCCATTTGAGGGCCTGCTTTGAGATTATCTTGTTATCTCTTCTTATCACACACACAAACACACACACAATCGCACGCAGGCGCGCGCAGGGCTTGAGATCAATCATGAAAAGATTAAAGTCATGAAAAGCTTAATACAAATAGATGACAAATTATACATGGAAAATAAACCAGTGGAAGAGATCGACCACTTTATCTATCTTGGAAGTCACATTGATCAGGAAGGGAATACAAGTAAAGAAATTACAATCAGAATAGCTAAAGCAGCAATGTCTTTCAGAAGCCTTGAAAAGTTGTGGAAATCAAAACTCATCAGCACAAACACTAAGCTTAGACTATTCAAATAAAATGTACTATCAACCCTTACATATTCATGTGAGAGTTGGAAAACAACTAGAGACATAGAAACAAAGTTGAACGCATTGGAGAATAAATGTCTAAGGAAAATACATGGTATAGCGTGGAACGAATTCAAAACAAACGAAGAAATTAGAGAAATCGCCAATCAACCACTAATATCTTAGTTATCAAGAAAAGATGATAATCATATGTTGGACATGTGATGAAAAGAGATAATAACTGAATAGCTATGCAAGCCCTCATGTGGGAAACAACAGGTAAAAAGAAAAGAGGAAGACCCAGAGAGACACTGAGAAGAACATTGATCAGAGAGGCAAGAGCAGCAGGAATCAGCTTCCTCAATGAAAAAGTTGCTTGCACAGAACAGAGACAAATGGCGAGATTTGATAAAATATCTTTAAAAGGATTGAAAACTGCTAGAATACAAATTTAGATAAGAGAAAGAGTATCTGGGTCTATGCCCTATGAGTCGGCTACGGCCCAAGAGGTCAATAGATATATATATATATATATATATATATATATATATATATATATATATATATATATATATATATATATATATTAATGCACAGGACTACAGAGTGCAGGAGAAATTAAAATACTGTTCAGTAATAAATGAATGAAGAAAATAAAATTGAATAAAATGTAGATATTTTAAATTCTCTAATCTCTTTGATGCTCGACCAGCCATATGGATTGACCTTGTCATTTTCCAGTCAGGTGGATGCTGTTCGGCCCCTTATAGGTTAACAATTTTCTCTTGTGACAAGGGGAGAAAAATCAAATTGTACAACATGTGTTGACTGCACTAGGCATGCAGCCTTTATTCTCCAACCACTGCATAACTCACCACACCACTGGCACCACACTCCTCACCCCCTCAACTAATTGACAGACTAAAAAAAGATAGGACAAATGTCATAAGTATAATATTTTTAATGTCTTTGTGTATCTTGTTAATGCTTTAGTAGCAGAGCCTTTTAAATTGGGTTGGATTATGGCCCTATGTCCAACCCTCCTTCTTTTACATCCAGGCTTAGTACCAGCATTGTCATAGTTATATATGTGGATGCATGTATGTATATTTGTACAGATACCTAAGTTTAGACATATTTTTTTGTTTAAACAAATTATGATTACTTTGTCAAATAACCAGATGTACCAGTTACATACTGTCAGAAGAAGCAGATAGTCAAATCAATCAAAAAGCCACAAACTCCAAATCAAGATGCCTACCATAATATGAATAGATCAGGAATAAGTTATCTTTATACAGCTCAGAATAGGACACAATTAATTCCATAGTCACATGTATACAAAATTCATAATTGACCCCAGCCACATATACCTGTTGACAGGCATCCCAGATATCTGAACACATGTTTCAAGACTGTATTTAATATAATACATTGAGGAAAACCCTTTGGACCAATGATACTACACAACAGGCAAAACTATATGGGCCTCTGGAAGAACTACAAGAACAGTAATATTTATGCAAGAAATGACATTGCAGATATAGACAATACCCGATGCACACCCATGTTTGTGGTACCAACATTTTAAAGGAGTATAGTTCCCATCATGACATATCATTAATACTGTTATCTGCTGATGACCTGCCGCACCATGCCGTTTACTCCATGATAAGAGGATTAGTTTCATGGGACAGGGTTAATATTGACATCTACAAATGTACACAAATTTTGAAGAAGAAGATATACAATTTCCTTGTTGTATTTAGGTCAAGTACAACAAAGGCTTTAAAAGAATATATTTTTAAATCAATAAACCTGCATAAAATAATTTTTAAAAAATTAAATTGTAGCCATGAGAGCGTACAGGGCAAGCAGAGTAGCAAGCCATTTTAGACTGCTGCTACCATGAAGAGAAACATCAATGTTTTAGGTTAAAGCTAAGACATTCATGTACAGCCAGATGTGGGACATTGGAGTTAGTCAGAAGTGTTGCGTAGAATAAGTTTAGTTATTATTTGCTGAACATAGTGTGAGCTTTTGAGTTCAATTCAGCAGGAGGTTAACATCTGGCAATATCATCCAGGCAAGCCCCTGCCTACAGTGTTAAGAAGCTAAAGAGCCGCCGAAACACTTGCTTGATGGGTCTCTTCTGATGATTAGATTGTCTCCTGCTGTGAAGCGCTGTATAAAGAGTTTCCTATTACTTTAACTCCCGTGTGTTACCGGGGCCTCATTATGTGGGAAGTAAAGAATAGTGACACTGTGACCTTCCAGGCATGTCGTAAGAGGTGACTAAGGAGGTTGATCGATGGCTTAACAAGCTGTCATTGTAAAAAGCATTGTTATGAAAACAGAACCATAGATTTTAGAAGCAGTGATCTCTGCAATATGTGCCATTTTGGCACACAAGGTTTCTGTTTTTGAGATTGTAGTTCTGCCCTATGTGCCGTCTTCGGCTTGAAAGGACAATAGATAGATTACTTTAACCTTTTTTTTTCAAACCTAGTATGTCTGTTTATTCAGATATTTTTGTTTTAGCTAACATTTTTTGTTAAAAAGTAATAAAAGCTAGCTTAGAAAATGAATAAATCAGATACAAAACCTGTACAAAAGAATAGATGTAAAATAAGTCAAAGTTACTGTGGCTGATTTTAATAGAAAATTTTCTTGCTCATGTGATTTCCAGGGTGAACGTCGACACAGCTGAATCGAATGTTGTCAAGGATGGGCCTTTCTCCCGTGCTGATCTAAATTCTGATGTAAGAATATCAAAATTTAAAAAAATATTAATTTTAAGCAGAAAAATGTTAACTTTTAAAATCTGTATTCATGCATGTGAGTGTATTCTTGGCAGTGCTTTTTTTTCTAGAAGAAAGTTCTATCATCCATGAAGAATGGAGCACTAGCTTCTCCCTTACAAAAAGAAAAAAATATTCTTATTACTTATAAAATATGTATCCTAGGATTGTTTTTCTATTACTTATAAAATATGTATCCTAGGATTGTTTTTCTATTACTTTTAAAATATGTATCCTAGGACCAGTAAAATTCCAAAAAAGTTTACCAAATTGCATTTCAAACCATTCTGGTTGGGAAAAAAGCCCTAGCTCTTGATCTATGATTTTAATGCTAATTTCTTAATTTTGGAGACAAGGATTTGTGTTCTGGTAGAGATATATACAGACTTCCTCATTAACTATTAACATCATTTCATTTGTCATTTTACTATAACATAGTTTTGAAAAAACATACACAATAAAATAAATATTGAGTACAAAGCACCACCAAAAATGCCATTTGTATTTCTTATAATTAATGGTTTATGGTTTTTTTCTTTCATTTCATTCATTTAGAAACCTATTCTAATTATATTTCAGCCCAAAAATAATGAGTGATAAACATGAAGTTGTGTGCCACTTTTTCTATGGTCATAAAGAGAAGAGAAAACACTAGAAGTTAAGTTGTGTTAAAGAGATTTAAAGAGGGACAATGAGCCATGGATGCAGCTGTCTACAGCTGTACAAACAATCCTTTGAAACATAGGAAAGATCAAAGCGGCCATGAAGTTAATTTGTACCAGAAGTGATCATTGCGGAATATATTGAAAGATTGTACAAAATCTGGATCGAGGATCTGAGGACAAGTTGTCAGGTTGACCCCAATCAATGGCTTCTAGGTTCATCCAGCCTTAAATGAGCAATGAACTTTTATGGGAAATAAAAAATAGAGATAGCACTGGTATGATGCTGACTGCATTACCAAAAAATGTGCCAATGGTTTAAAAAAATATAGACCCTAACATTATGTGTTATAACCCTAAGTCATTTGACAATACAGTGACAGGATTCATTTTTTCATGGTAAAATTGGTTTAAATTAGTGTTGTTTCAATTTATGCTAAATATGTGCAACAAACATGTCCAAATTTTGATGAACGAATGTGGTTATCACCAGTGCCATACCTGGATAAGCTGTATGGAGAGGTCACCAGCCTTGAATTGACCAATGATCTTATTAATATTGACATCTACAAATGTACACAAATATTGAAGAAGAAGATATACAATTTCCTTGTTGTATTTAGGTCAAGTACAACAAAGGCTTTAAAAGAATATATTTTTAAATCAATAAACCTGCGTAAAATAATTTTTAAAAAATTAAATTGTTAAGTCAAGAATGCACAAAACAACATAATGTCATGCCTATATAATAATTATCATTGCCAAGAACTGTGCCTGTTGATCACATTTCTCCACAGCTTTCTATTTCTACAGTTGCTATTAGTTATGTTGTTGGCTTTCTTCCAAAACATTTTCTAAAATTGTCTGGAATTGTGTCTTTCTATTTCTTTTTTTCTCTTCTTCCCTCAGTTTTTCATATATTCCAGCTGCTCTTTTCGTGTCACACGACCGAAAATAATTATTGTTTCCTTCAGATGTTGAAAATAAGCTCTCTTTTGCTTTGACCCAATTAGAACATCCTCATTACTCTTCTTAGTTGTCTACAGTTCTCAACATTTTTCTATAAAATCCCATTTCTGTGGTCTCCAAAGATTTTCCTTCCTCTTGTTGGACTGTGTATGATTTACATCCATATATTAAGACTAACTTCACATAACACTGAAGAACTCTTTTTTCATCTCCAATGTAACAAATAGGTTGCATATCTTTTTTACTCTTTGGAATGCAGCATTTGTCTGAGCAATCCTGTTGTAATACTATGCAATCCATTTTTGTCAATAGAAACAAGAAAAAAAGTTCTTAAATGTTAATGAATGAGTTCTTAAATGTTACGTAGAGCCAGTCTTAACATATGGATGCGAATCATGGACAATAGGACAACAGACAAGAAAATCACTGGAGTCTGTAGAAATGTGGTTTTACAGAAGAATGTTGAGAGTACCATGGACAGCTAAGAAGAGTAATGAAGATGTTCTGAGAGAGGTCAAAGCAAAAAGAGAGCTAATTTCCAATATTAGGAAGAAACAACCATCATTTTTTGGCCATGTAATGAGAAGAGAACTGGAATATATTGTAACAACTGGAAAAATTGGTTGGACGAAGAGAAAGAGGGAAGCAAAGAGAAAAAATACCAGACAGCTTAAGAGAATGGCTTGGCAGAAGGTCAACAACATAAATGATAAATAGCTGCTGAGATCAAAAGTTGTGGAGAGACATGATCACCTACGCCAGCAGGCCCGGTACTCGATGATGATGATGATCCTGTTGTACCTGTACCATCTGAATTTAACATCATTCAGAGGTATTTGACCTATTTGACCTGTATTACGTGCATATTTATGGGAATATTTATTATATTATTAGCTTGAATTATCTTTACTTTAAAAATATTTCACTGTCGAAGTTTTTTTCATTAATAAGATGTTAAAAAAAATCAGATCCCAACTATTGATGTACATCTTCTGTGATGGTCAAGGAAAAAGAAACAGAGGAAAACTAAAAAAATTATTTAAAAATAGAATTATAAATAGATGCAACAGAACAGGAAAAACATGGATATCATTATAAAAGTTATAGTCCAAAATAGGAATATATTGGACACGTTTGTTGAATATATAAGATAGTCCAAAATAGGAATATATTGGACATGTTTGTTGAATATATAAGATAGTCCAAAATAGGAATATATTGGACATGTTTGTTGAATAATAAGATAGTCCAAAATAGGAATATTTTTTATAATCATCTATACTTCACCTGGAGCTGACAATGTATTTCTTGTCATGAGAAAGTAATGTATTTCTTGTCATGAGACAGTACATGTTTGTGAAATGAATTTTTAGCAATAATTTTATAATTTTGTTTATGAAATATTGTACATCATTTATTACATTTCATTTTTGTTATGTTTTTTATGCATTATTTTAGGATGTTTTCATCTGTGACTTTGGCAAATATGTCTATGTCTGGATTGGATCACATGCTTCACCTTGTGAGAAGAAAAATGGCCTTCCTTATGGTCATGTAAGTTATTATGATTTTGGTCTAAAAAAAAAATAAAATTGATGTTTTCTTTCAGGATGTTAATTATAAATAAATAAAATTAAGTGGTTTGGCCATGTCTATTTAATTAATATTAACCCTGGATTATGATACCGTGGTAAAAATAACAGCATCAAAACACAAATTCTTTCAAATTTGATAGTTTGCCATGTTCAAACATCACCCCCCCCCCCCTTTTCCCCTCCGTGTACCTGCCTAATTATTACTTCTAGTGATTACTGAGTGCTTGATTTATTTATATTGATACTGCATTTCTTTTTTTTATATTTCATATGATACAATCCTGCTACATGAGAAAAAAGTTTGTTAAATTTCAACAAATTGGGTAGTTTTTAATTTTTTTTTTTTAATTTGTTGTGACCAGTGAAATTTCCTCGCTCATCGGCTGACATCAAACAACCCTTTGTTATAGAGTTCTTTGTTTTGGAATTGATGTTGACTTCTCTTGTTATTAATACCTTCATATCATCTATAGAGACACACATAACTCGTCATTGTTTTGAACAAAATATAACAGTCTTTATTATTATTATCCACATGGTTTGGCAAATTGTTTCTGGTACAAGCAACAATGTGCTAAAGTTCTATTATTAATCTTAACGTTACTTCATAGAGCCTATTGGTCTTTATCATAAGTAACTTCCATGGCTGTACTAAGGTTTCCTTGTCAAGGAAACTTTAGTACAGGCAGATATTATATTATATATATATATATATATATATATATATAGTGGCTAGCTTGGAATCCTATTGTTCAAATTATATAATCTCTTCTCTTCTGTGGTCTGTACATGCGTTGTAGAATCTCCAAGAAATCTCTTGTGATGATGATTAACTCATTATAGTAACTCTATCCAACAATCCCGAGGAACTTACTCATTTCTATACTCAAGTTACGACAGTTCGATCTCTCAAAACTATTATCATTCCTAAGTCCAAAAAGTGTATGTCTCAAAATCTCTGAGCGAACTGTTTAATCCAACTAATTTATAATTCCTATATTCTGCCTTGTGGCAGGTTCTCTGCGCTCATCTACTAATTCTGTCTAGTGTGTCCCCAGTGCTTCGTGGATGAAAAAAGTGATAAGTCCTCTTCAAGTCCATCCTCTGAGTTTTTGTGTCCATCTCAGCCACCCCCACCTGGCTAAGGATCATTGGAATCCAATCTATAGTCCCTCTACCATTCGTCCAGGCTCAATCCCTATTCCATTAACTCCACCTTCCAGTTATGTCCCTAGTCTCATTACTTGAGGAGTCCCGACGACACCTGTCAATCCTCCTAACCTTCGCTTCCCTAACAACCAAAGCTTTCTTTGGCCCCTGACCAAATGTGGCATCTTCTTTCTCAGAACTCTTTCATCTAAGACTCCTGTCTCTGGACTTCAAGGCATCTGCCACTTATAGAAATTTCCCTCTAATTCGCTCAATTCGGTACTTCAAAGATTGTTTTACAGCTCTCATCGCTATAGTCCATCCAGCTAGTCCAGTCATTTACGTAACTAAACACAGTCTCTGTCGAAAGTACCGACCTTCAAAGGCCTCTAGTCGTCTTTCTCTGTTTAATTCTCAAGGCTTCTTACATTCCTTCGTTCTGAGTTCGGTGGACTAACTTACGTTCACTAATTCTAAGTCTCCTTAGTTGTTCTACACCAACGACAACTATTCTACCTCTTATCTTCTTTGTATCATTCTTTTGTTCTTCCTAAGATTGCCATTTTATCATTCCTTGATCAGTCTATTGTAACACCTTTTGTGACTCAGGAAATGCAGTGAATAATGCTTTGAGATAATTGAACACACTTACAATGACCGTCTGAATAGACAAATTAACACCTTCGGTCCAAGCGGCCAATTTTGGATCATAAATCAATCTGAGACAGGAAATCTGAGTTCCCTGTGTGTCTACTTGGTAAACACACAGCTGTGTGTCAAAAGTTCTAAGAAAATATTATTTTTAGCGCTCATAATGTTACAATTAAGCGGTAGTAATGTGTACTACGAGACTAAAAGAGGCTATAGAGAAACACTTGAGAGATGAACAAGCAGGTTTTAGGAAGAACAGATCATGTGCTGATCAAATAACTACTCTACGTATAATAGTTGAACAAAGTTTAGAACTAAAATCCCCACTTTATATTGGATTCATAGATTACGAAAAGGCATTTGATAGTTTAGACAGAAGAATGCTTTGGAAGTTGCTGAGTCATTATGGAATCCCCATAAAGTTTATTAACCTGATAAAAACAATGTATGAAGGAACAAAATGTAGTGTGGTGCATGAAGGACAGCTTACAGAAGCATTTGAAATAAGAACAGGAGTAAGGCAAGGATGCCTTCTGTCTCCATTTCTCTTTCTACTGGCCATAGATTGGATTATGAAAATAACTCAAAACAACAGAAATGGGATCCAGTGGTCACTGACCAAACAACTTGATGATTTAGACTTTGCTGATGACATAGCTCTCCTATCACACAGCCACCAACAGATGCAAGATAAAATGAGTATATTAGATGAGAGATCACAACAGCTAGGACTAAAGATTAATAGAGATAAGACCAACATTATGAGAATTAATGCAGTTGGCAATAACCAAATAAAACTAGGAGAAATACCTCTACTAGACGTACAATCTTATATATATCTGGGCAGTAATATAGATAAAGAGGGAGGAACAGAAAACGATACCAAAATAAGGATATCAAAAGCAAGAGGAGCTTTCATTGCACTGGGAAACATATGGAAATCCAAAGAAATTAGGCTAAATACAAAAATACAAATTTTCAACTCCAATGTTAAGTCGGTTCTATTATATGGCTGTGAAACATGGAGAATAACAAAATTGACAATCACGAAGGTACAGACTTTCATTAATGGATGCTTGCGCAGAATAAAGGGATGGAAATGGCAGGACAAAGTCACAAACGTGGAATTATGGAAATGCACCGGTCAAATACCAGTGGATAAAGAAATACAGCGAAGACGATGGCGATGGATAGGACACACACTACGGAAACCAACTGAGAGTATTACACAACAGGCCCTTTTTTGGAATCCCCAGGGGAAAAGACAAAGAGGAAGACCAAGGAATTCTTGGAGAAGACAGATTGAAGCAGAGATGAAGATGATGGGGAAGACATGGAATGATCTTAAAAGAATTGCAAAAAACAGAACGACTTGGAAAGTGTTTGTTGAAGACCTATGCTCCACTGGGAGCTAAAAGGTAGAAGAAGAAGAAGAATGTGTACTACAAAATGTAATGATGTGCCTCACAGGCAGGTATCATAATCTATGGTTAATAATAAATAATTGTTCACAATCCAAATTATCATAAAACAACACACATAAAAACACAGAGATAGTGCCCCTGATCAAGATGGATTGATGGGATCCTAGAAACACTTTGAAATGTGATAGCAAAAGAGAGAAAAAAGGTGTAAAAACCGCAATCTCTCTTCCCTTGATGGTGCAAGACTTAGGAGAAAAGAAAGTAAGAAGAAATCACTATTCTCATGGTGCAGTCTACTTGCAAAATTTCTTAATTTATTATTATTACTTATCTCATAACAGGCATATAAATCATTCTCCTCAAAAAATATATCTTTGTTGCTGCAAATTTTCCTGCATTTACAATTTTGTGTTGTTCATAATTACCCTACTAAAACAATTGTTTCTCTAAAAACTTGTTTAAACTAGTTAAACTGCTTTTCTTTTCTTTTTTTGTGGGAGATAGCTCAGATAGCAAACAATTTCCACCTTGCAGGAAATTCAAATAAAATCAAAGAAAGACAAGTAGACCAGAATAAATGCATGTTCAAGCTTGATGCACTTGACAGCAGGGAGCAAAACACAGTGCAACATAATTTGCTAAAAATTGTAATTTACTCATGCACAACAACTAGTTAAAGAAATAAACAGATAATCAGATAATATGGATTGAATATATTAAGATGACTAAAACTGTGCTATGAGATAATACACAAAACCTACAAGCCAGTATCAAGATATATGGAGTGGATCTAGGGAGCTCAAGAATATCTTTGACATGTCATCATGAGTGATGGAGAATGTAAGAAAGAAACAAAAGAATAGAAATGACAACTCTGTTGAAAACAGAATTTACTGACGCAGAGATTTTGGGAAATGCAATGACATGTGATAGAGTGGGTAGGGGGAATTTCTGACTGCAGTGAAACTGGTTCCATCATTAGAAATGATTGACAATTTATGAAAGGTAAATAAATGTCCACATCAAAGCAAATAACATCAGGGCTAAAACTTAGAAATAATAATGTGTTAATCTTCTACTCAACACTTCTGTAATGAAGTTTTTAAACAGCTGAAAATTAATAAAGAGCAATTTAAAATGAAGGAATATTTAACACATTTTGAACATAACAAATGAAATTTTGTTATATGTTAAAGAGACGCAATAACCTTCTAAAAGTCATCTTTGAGGGGAAAATACATGATAAATGAAGAAGCAGAAGACAAAGACTAAAGTGAATTGACAAAATCAAGAGAAGAACTTGTAACAGTGCTTACTTCCTGATCAAAAGGGTCAGAGTTTGATTTTCAGTTCACCAATCCTCTAAAGATGGGTGTCAAAGATTTTCCTGGGAAGGAAAGATGGCCTGTCGTGATACAGACCACATCACCTAAAAATATTATCACTGTATTCCCCTAACACCTAGCAAGGTGTGGAGAGAACCTTTACTTTGTTTTTTATTACTACATTCTTTGGATACAAGCAGGGATCAATTTCTTTATTTTAACATTTGCCATCATTGTCACCTTCCTGTGTTTACAACATTCTGTTTACCTTATCTGACAAAATAGATTTGACTATTGGCTGGAGCTTTTTCTTTTTAAGTTCCATACATCTTTAATTGATGTGTTCAGTCTTGGGGCCAGTGCATTTTTCTTAGTTGGTCAAATATGGTGCAATCATGTAGTGCAGTGATTCTTAAATTTGTTGTGTCTGCAGACCCCTTCGGACCATTTCACACCTTTGCCGACACCGAATGCTAGTGAGGACCTTTTTTTAATAATATGCCCTTTTACCTTACTTTCAGACGTTCTGTGCTTTAAACATATTTTGAAGTAATGAAGATTTGAAACTATTTTGTTAATTTTCAATCTTCATTTTCATATAATTCTTTATTTATGGCTTGCTGCGCACACTAAAATGTGAAGTTCAGTTGGCTGTAACGAAATATTGATTAAGATTGCTTGACATGATTATTGCTTACTTTTCATAACGACATTTTAAATAAATAAAACATAGTTTGATTTGCGGTTGTGGACCTGACCATAGGCTCGAGGACCCCAGTTTAAGAAACGCTGCTGTAGTCTACGTTCTGTAGTTTTATCATTTAAGCCACATTTTATAGTGGTTTATGTGACAGCCAAAGTCTGTGCATGTGTTTATTATTCAGTTTGTTATGACTTGTGTTCTAGACAATATTGTGTTTTATGATAATAGTTTGTCTTAGTCAGTCAAGTGACATAACTGAAATGGTTCTTCTCTCTTCTGTTGGACAAAATGAATCTCTTTATAACAGAAAATGAAATTTAATTATTTATTTGCTGAAATTCTCTTTTTTTGGGCCAAATATATCAGCTCTTTCATTCTCAGTGTGATGAAAAAATAGAGTGTTTTATTTGTAAATATATCTACTTTTAATTCCCCAGGGTCTCACAGTGTGATTATTTTGTGTTTTGGAAATCATAACTTTTTAACTTCCAAAAATTATACTCAAGATATTAATGAGATGTGTACTTTCAGTACCTTTAAACACTGCAATGGAGAATCCACAGTCTGATTTCCTTTCTCAATTTTTTTAATTTGAAGTTAAAAACTGTATGAATATTTTATACAGATATGATTTGTATTTTTATACCATATGATATGTAATATAAGACTCATTAGTCTGGTAAGACTGCTATTCTAAGACAGACACCTCTGACTTGCACAAAATTCAAGGGAGGTCCAAAGTTAATGAAGTTGTTCTGAACAAATACATGTTGAAGGTGAATTCACTGGATCATAATACTTAGAGCTGATAAGAGTATGCAGATGTAAAATATAAGTTGGATGAGTGAGTTGACCAGTCATTTCTCAACAATGTGGGCATCAGTTTTGGTCCCAATTGGGTGAAAACCTCACCACACAAAAAGAACCCAGAAATAGGATAACATCACAAGAGATAGTTTTATTCTTTTTAGTATTAGTATCTTATGTAGAAATGCAATGACAATACTAGTTACACACTAACAAGTTAATGTTTTCTTTATATATATATTTCTAAAAGATACACTGTACACATTGATTGATTGAATTGACTATTTCAAATATTCTCATTTTAAAAAAAAAAGAAACTAAATATTTCAAGTCATTCAGCAGAGACTTTTCTCTTATTTCTTTTCTATTGGACTACCTTCTTTCATTGTTTAAATTGAACTAATACACACTCAGACAGAAACCATGGGCAGGTTGTACCCAAAAGCCCTGAATGGCATCCACCCTACAAGAAAGAAAACTGTCAAACCAAGATCCAGCCTGCAACATATTGTGACAACTGACAAAATTGATAAAAGAGAAGATAGAGGGAAACATTGAAAATATATACTACAGAATATTTTTTTTAATGGCAAGGTAGAAAGTGAAATGATAAACAGCTATAGAGACAGCAAGTTATGAAGAGACATGATCACCTATGTCAGCAATCAAGATACTTTATGATGATTCTATGAGATAGTTTGACATACAAGAAACATGTGAAATACATTTTTTAGAAAATATTTAAGAATTTCATTTACATAAAAGTATTTCTTTATTAACAGAACTATCTGAGAGGTTGTGGTAACCCTTGGAGGCCACTCGTTGTTGTCAGGGAAGATCAGAAATGCCCACAATTCGATAGCGCCATAGCTGCCTAATTCATTCATATGATTAGCTGCAAATGAAATTCAGCAGCAGCATATTATGGCTTGCAAACTACATATATTAATTTGTCAAATGAAGCTTGTTAATCATTGTTTATTCATTTTTATTAAGCTTTTATCTGCTTTCTTTCATTTTGAAGCTCCTTAAATGTAATTTTCTGGTACTTGCTGCTGGCATATTAATGGAGGCAGTCTGGCTTTATATTTATATTTGATGTGCTTTTCACATTTGATATAGACTATTGCATGGAAATAATGATCTGAAATTGTAATGAATGTAGAAAGATAGCTACATCAGTCTGAGAAGATGTCCTAGATAGGAAAAAATTGATATAGTAAATACAGAACACACTTGGAAATATGGCAACAGGAGAAGCGAAAAAAAAAAATAGCAAAAAAGAAATCCACAAATTCTGCCTTTAATGTTGAAAATATTGTTCTACAATACCATCTTCATTCCAACGTTGTGCTACCAATCCCAGTCCTGGACCCTTGATGCAAGAACAAAAATAAAAATAACCTCTACTGAGATAAAATATGTTAGAGAAATGACAGGAAACAGCCTGAGAGATAAGATCCAGAATTTATTGAAGAACTGAGAAAAAAAACTAAGCATAACACCCCCCCCCTCTCAGAATATATAAAGAAATAACAAATAAAATGGTTTGATCAAGTGACAAGCCAGAAAGATCAAAACATAATACAGCGAACCTTCAATAAACATTGCAAGAACACAAGACTCAAAGGCAGATCATGAAAAAAGATGGATTGACAGAATATTAAAACACTAGGAAGCATAACAGCAGCAGAGGTGAACAGAAGAGCAAAAGACCGCAAATTAGATCTCCCCTCGACGCTGAAAGGCAAATGATGAAGGAAAGAAGAAGAAGAATGTTGAAAAACGAATGAGGAAGGAAAGAAGAAAAAAAATGTAAGTTAAAAAAAACTGCAGTGTTTGCTGTTATTATTTTAAACATTTTAATTTCTGGACCAAGAAGGAAAAGACATTCCAGTTTTTATTTTCCATGCAACCCTGAGAAAAGCCCATGACCAGGAGCACTTAGCCTCACTTTAACAATTTTATTTTTTTTTAATGGTTCATGTGGTAAAAATGAAATTAAGGCAAAAACAGAACAGGAAAGTATCCTTAAATCAATGTGTTGTGACTGTTTAATATGAAAATATAATATATGCAGAGGGGACAAACACACCTAAACAAAAGAAAAATGTGTATAAAGTTTGCTGATTACATGATATTGAGAATACCTTTTACAGCTAGATAATGAGGGCATTCTATCTATGAGAGACTAGGGCAGAAAGAAAGTTTATTATCAACATCTGGAGGGTCATCAATTTTTAGAAAACACGAAATTATATTTTTTCTACCATAATTTGGTTGAACTTATGAAAGTGTGTATAATAACAAGCTAGCCAAGGGAAGTATCAGCATTGCATACTTTGCATCGTCGATGGGAAGGACTGAGCATGTTTAGATTTGCCCTGAATGCAGTGAGGTCGATTCCAGTATGTGGTAGTCAGCTAATAAAACTAATTATAATATAACTGAAACATAACAAACCAAAATAATGAATTGAATTTAAAAACTCTGCCACTAACCACCAATAACAGGAATGAAGTCATTGAAATTTAACAATAGCAATTTAATTCTGTTTTTGTTCAATATATGTAGTAGTTTACTCTTGATTTATTTCTCTTATGGGCATATTTTTAAGGATAAATGCTCTTGTCTAAAATATTTAGTACCATACAGATTGTTGCTATCATTTGTATCATTGGCATATTTATGATGAAGAATAACTTGTTTCAATCGTGATCCTTTTTAAAATTTTATACTTTGCTTTCCAGTATTTTTTAATATTAACTTTGTTACCATAAAAAGTGCTGCTTGAAATTTACTGCTTCAGATTGTTTCCGTAGTGTCTCTGCTAATGCACAGTATAATTGCTGCAACTTTTGCGTCAAATATACAATACTTATTAATAGTTTGAATATTTAGTGGGACATTATTTGCTTGAATATAGTTGTTTTAGTTATTTAAAAAAATTTCTCACATTCATGTCTGCCATTTTTAAAATTGATATTATTAGTTCAATTTACAAAAAGTGCTAGTTTCTCTCTCTCTCTCCACCCCCCCCCTTTTTTTTCCCTCCTTGGATAATCAGGTCACATGTCCTTTGCAGAAAGTTGCATTCACCACTGCCGCCCATCTGAAAGAATCTCTGCATCTAGCTAGATCTCTCACTTCTTCTGTTGTCATTGTTCAAGGACTCCATAAAAGGTGGTTTCACCATGGACATAGTTTGACAAAACTGCCTATGATTGTCACTACTTGTAAGACATTAGTTTCTCAACTTTCATTCTAGTATGTTCTAATTTTCACTTCTCTGTTAATGTTCATGAAGCGCCCCCCCCCCCCCAATTAAAGTATGGATGAGGAAACAGTGGACAAACACTTCATTTTTACTTCTTTCAAAGCCCAGTAAACCACTACTTTATTCAACTTTTTGCAAACCACTACTTTTTATTTTATTTTTAACAACCGTTACTTTTCTTTAAATTTGTATTAACCACCACTGTGTAACCCACATACCTATTATGTGAACAATGATTTGTCCGTTAATGCAACATTTTTACTTTTATATAAACTATATTTTATATAAAATGTATGATATTTGAAGTAATACTCTGAACAGTGCGATATTGCCTAATCTAAAACATTTACACTACTCAAAAAGTTTAAATATCTTCACAAGTTAAAACCACTCTTTTGTTATATTTTGTCAAATTAATATACCCCCCCCCCCCAGTACATATATTTGCTTCATTCTTTTGTATGGTGCTCTGTTTTTTATTTATTTATATTAATACATACATACATATGTATTCTGGTATTTTGCAGTAGTGATGTTTGCATTCAATTTTTCCAACTTTATGGTACCGGATATAATGGTCTAGAATATATTAGTCGAACAAATGTGCCAGACATAGTGACCTTTCATAGCTTGTCTGTACATTTCATGCTTATTTTTAATGTTACTCTAGAAAAGAAAGATTTTTTTCTTTAATACTTACCTATAGCACATTTTATATTGCACAAAAAATGTATCAATATCGGTGTGGTAATTTCACAGTAGATTATAAAAATAGTTATCTAATTATTTGTCAGTTTTTTTAAAAGTTAAAATGTATAGTTCATGTCATGAATGTATCTGTTTTGTATTATTGTTACTCTTCATTTTTTGTGTATGAAATTATCAGCTTGTTTTCATACAAAATTTGTTTTATTTTAAAAAGAACATTTTTACAAAGGGTGTACTCAATAAACTATAGCTGAATCTCTTCATGACCATTTCAAGGTTTATACATTACTCATGAGCTCCATATATTTTTACGTTAGCTTCAAAACCTGGAATTTGTCTTTCAGAATTTTTAATTTGAATATGTAGTGCCTTTAAATAAACATATCTGGCTGATACCATGTGTGATTTTGTTGATTAAAAAAATATAGATATCTGGATGTTAATGTCACGAGCGATTCGCAATTAATTGGTTTCAAAATCTTTTTACGCTTGAAGTGAAGTGACAAATTTATATTTGTTTCATTGCAGATTGGATATTATTCAGTTTTCATTTGGTTTATAGTTCACTGAGTTGATTACACTGTTCAAAATGAAAAAAGAAAATAATGGCCGTACTAATCCAAATATTTGATTTGCTACTTCTTCAGCATTCACCTGTTAAGTGGTCATGGATAAGTTGTGTCACTAGTTTACACAAGCTGTGATATCTGCACCTTTCAGAAAGGCCTGATGCATCCATCTTCAGCATGGGTAAATTACTTAATTTTTTGCCTGGGCAGTGGCTATTTTGGCCTACTCTTTTTTTTAACTGCCAGGGGTTGTTCAATGTGTGCAGATTGTACACTGGACCTGTTTTTTTTATTTGCTGTCATCTGAGAAGGCTACACTAAATATATCACTACCCAGAGGCCCCAGTGGAGGGGTAAAGCCATGAAGAAACCATGGATTAAAAAAATAAAAAGTCCTGTTGTCTTTAGTCGAATTAGAACTCAAGACCTTTGTGGTCAAATCGATGTCTTGCCACCCAGTTTCTGAGATTTTTTTCTTTAACATTTTAAAATGTTTGTGACAAAAATGTCTGGAATAAATGATCTTCATTTCTGTAGGTTGGATCATCAAACTTCTGTAACCCTTTCCTAGGTTAATGTTTAATCAAGATTAAAGGTGATATCAAACACTGGACCAAAGTACTACATCACATGGTAAATTATGGTGTAGAACACAGTCTGGCATTTCTGAAGTATGTACTCTTGGAGATCTGAACACTAGTCCCACATGAATAACTGTTAACAAAAGGTGGTTCAGCAGTTATCCAACAAGCTGTAAGATGTGATCAGATTTGTTGTCTTCATCATTCAAATTTGAGGTGTACTGAATTGTACTAAATCGACATTTTGTTTTATTTCAACATTTGGGCTGAACTGAATCAGTTTTTTTTTATAAAATATTTCTTTCAACTGTGAAATGTACTGAAATTTGGTTTCTTTTAATGCGAACTTAATAAACTTTCTCCATCAACTTTGAGGAGTACCTAAATCATTTCTCTCCCCCTCAACTTTCAAGTGTACCATTGTGAAACCTAATTCTCTAAGCCCCTTAACAAGACAAGGTATAATCAAATTGAAATTACTCCTATTCAATCTTTGCACCGATTGCTTTTTCATTTCTGTAATTTTAATTCACAGTTACAGATAACACATCAATATTTCATGGCTTTTGATTTCATAAAGAATGTGTTCATTTCTTTGAGTTTTGTATTGTTCAAGTGTTGGAGCAATTCATTTTCCAAATAATTTGAGATATCTGTATTTTTTTGTTTGGGAATACATTTTTCTTTTGATTCAAAATTTTTACAGACTTCATATAATAAGACATATAAAGTGGCAGTAACATAGTTATGTCAGTTACAGCAACTCTCTATTTATTAATAGTTGCTATATGTTCATCATCATGTGCCATACCGGTTGGCATAGGCGATCATGTCCTTCCACAATCTTCTATCTACAGTGCATCGTTTCAGTTCTGTTGTTGACTGTTTGCCTTGCCATACCATGACACCAAGCTATCTAATTGTTTCTTTCTCATGTTTTTTTAGAAGCTCTCTTTTTGTGTTGGCCTCTTTGAAGATTTCCTCATTGGTCTTTTTTAGCTGTCCAGGAAACTTTCAACATTCTTCTGAGAAATCCCATCTCTGTGGCCTCTAATTGTCTTTTTATTTGTTTGTCTACTGTCCATGATTCACTTCCATAGGTCAGAAATGGTTCTTTATAGCACAGATGAACTCTTTCTCACTTCTATTGACATAGATTTGTTGCATAAGATACTTTTCATTTTCTGAAATGCTACTTTGGCCTGAGCTATTCTGCCTTTTATTTCTGTGGTGCATCTTCAATCTGATATTATGTGATGCTATATGTTCTAATAAAGAAAAACCATGAAACTATGATTAATGCAATCTCACAAACAAATACAAAGTCCATGTATTTACAGTACATTTTATTTGAAGCTATCAATTACAATGTGAATATTTGTGTGTTTAATAGCAGACATAAATTTTGACTTTGTTTTAAAAAAAAAAATACATATGATTTCAAGTAACACACACTTCTATCATAACCTTTCGCTGAAAAATCACATACATTATAATTGTTGACAAGAAGATTCACACCATGGAGATGACAACTAAGAGAATTAAAATATTTGGCAAAAATATTTTAATGTCCAGAAACATTAATACAAATTTTATATACAAACTTCTCAAATTAGCTTATTAAGGGCTCAAGTTAAGCTACAGTTGAATACTTGGTAATGTTAATTATGCGTTCTGCGAAATTATGGACTTTTGGTCCAAAGTGCTTTAGCAGGGAAATAATTTTAAAATACAACATAACAGCAGTGTCAATCAAATTCTGAAAACTAAACATCTCATCCTGTGGCTGGCTTTTATTGTACCTCATATTAAAATAGTATGCTAGTCTCTTAATGTAAGCATTACCCACTGCTCATTTTCACAGAAACATGATTAACTTCTCACTCAATTGGTGCACTAAATCCAAACAATACAAGGGCAGCACACTCTCAAATAAGCAATAATTCAGCCGAATTAAAAAAACTACCTTATCCCATCTGACACTCTAAAAATTGTAATGCTATAATCACGTGATATACAAATACACAGAACAATAAATAACGTGTGGACGAAAGTCAAATGTCAATGATAAGAAATTTATGAGATCTTGTGTTTTAGAAGAGTAATGTGCTCATTCCACCCATTTCACTTTGTTCCTTGACAAAGTACTCAAAGTACTGGTAGATAATCGTCACAGCAAGAAGGATTCCAGTCCCGCTACCAATAGCACCTAGAAAATGGATAATACAATACTAATCAAATGGATCCTAATTTGTGATATTTGTAGTCTATAAAAGCAACTTGATAAGAGCATCAACAGCATAATAGTTAGCTTGCTGATGAAATGATCAATGGTTCAATTTTAACGTGATTAAATTGATCATGGTTCAATTGCAGCACAGATAAAATAATCATGGTTCAATTACAGCCCAGATAAAATAAGCATGGTTCAATTCCAGCACTGATAAAAAAAATATCATGGTTCTATTTCAACCTGATTAAATTGATCATGGTTCAATTCCAACCCAGATAAAATAATCATGGTTCAATTCCAGCCCAGATAAAATAATCATGGTTGAATTCCAGCCCAGATAAAATAATCATGGTTGAATTCCAGCCCAGATAAAATAATCATGGTTGAATTCCAGCCCAGATAAAATAATCATGGTTCAATTCCAGCCCAGATTTTTAAAAATCATGGTTCAATTTCAACCTATTAATTGATCATGGTTCAATTCCAGCACAGATAAAATAATCATGGTTCAATTCCAGCATAACCAAAGAACAGATTAAAAAATTGGGGGGGGGGGGGGGAGGAAGAAAGAAGAAAAGGAGACTGGAGAATAAAGGGTGCTTGTCCAGTGCAGTCACAGCTAGGTGTTTGGGTCAGAGTCTTTATTTCACCCCTGATAGAAAAATACTTTTGACCCAACCAGGATTCAAACCCATGTTTTCCTGGTTTGGAGCTTGACAAGTTGTCAATTCGGTCGCCCTCTCTTCTATAATCTATCTTTGAAGGGAATAATAAATGTTTGTGAGAAGCCATTAGATTCATCAGAAGGTATTTGCATATTTCACTTAGATAATGAACTCAATAGATGCCATTTCTACAACTTAGTTGACCTTAACGCTACCTGTCTCTTGACTTGCAGGTACACTGATAAGACTTTTATTAGTTCATCTCCTGATCTCAATCTTCCATCTGCTACACTGTTGACCTCTTGACCTTAACTTTACATTCACAACCTATGACCTTCAACATTGTGTAAAGAAGTAATGCCTTACATGCAATATAATAATATCTTAGTTATTATCTTATAACGTATCTAAGTTTGCCCTCTTTAAGTATTTGCAGTTTCAATTTTAGTCTTTCTAAAACTGTTTATATGTTGGCTTTTTCTATAAGAATTGTTGAATCTGTCTATATGTATATCCATACGTCAAGTGCTCCTTTTTTTCCTCTATCTGCTTGTTAATAATATTTACAAACTAATCAAACACAAACTCACCCAAGAAATCAGCAAGAACAGAGAGAGCTCCAATACACAATCCTCCAAATGCTGCTGCTGTTGGGATGTATCTGTTGAGCTCCTTAATCATGGACTTCTCACGATGACCCCTCATGACCATCTGTTGCTCCTTCAATTGCTTAGCAACCTAAAAAATTGTTTATTTGTGTACAGATTGATAATGTCACTTAATTTAAAAAAAGGTAAAATAACAGAAGTCACAGAAAGTCTTCAAAGTATGGCAGCAACAGGATTCTTTCTGAAAAAAAGTCTAAACTGAGTAAAATACACCAATTCATGTTCATTTTTTAATTATAAAAATATATCACATAAAATTTATTATTTTGTAAAGGTAAATGTAAAGTACGAGACTTGAATCGGCGTCTTAGCACCTGAGTTTTCACCCATATGTGCTCGGCCGCCTATCCAGAAGTGTTTGGAGACTTCTGGATAGTGTCGCTTCAAGCAATGAAACTCACGATGTGAGGCGACATTCCTCGCCCTCCAAGAGTAATACCCTGGTACCCATTTCTGCCAACGGCTGGGTCGACCGAGGGGGTATTTTTTTTCCCAACCAACGAGTACAATTCACACTGTTTTCAGCGGGAATCGAACACAGGTTGTCCGAACGTCAGTAGCCCAGTCGGGTGGTTTTCCCAACTAGGCTACCGAGGCCCCCAACTTTCCCAACTTATTATTTTGTATAAACAACCAAGGCTATTGTATGTATCAACCAAGGCCACACACAGATGACTCTGAGGGAAAATAAAAATGATCTTTTAAGATGCATGGTTCCTCCTTAAAAAAAACTTTCCTCTGTCACTATTATAATTTTTAACCCTAACTATTAACTCAAAAGATGAATCTACAAAATATTCAATTCGACTCAAACTTACATGTATCAAATAAACTGCAGAGCAGTCAAAAACACTTCATTTTTGTTTTCTTCAACACTATAAGGTACAACAATCATCACTATGAAGAAAAACAATAAATGGCATATTTTTGGATGATGTGGTTGGTATCATGCCAGTCCACCCTTGTTTCCCAGATAAATCTCTGGCACCCATTTATAGAGGGTGGGTGAACCCCAAAGCCATGCTGGTCTATAAAAAAAAACAATGCCACATCCGAGAACGGAACACAGACCATTTTCATTAGTAGCCAGCAACTGTGATACTTAAGTTCTCTATCTTCATTTGTTTTTCATCTTGGGTTTCAGAACAAGGACACTTCATTTGAGTTGGTTTATTGAATGTATAGTCTATACAGCTCCACTGTTATCTGTACAGTTTCCTTGCTATTTGAGTTTGGTTTTTTATTCCAGATAGTTTTCTCATTAGTGGCTTCACTGCAATCAATTTCTGTCCCTCTCTCCATATAAGTACCCCATTTAACCCTAAATTACCATATTCATCTGTAACTAACCCAGTTACGATACCATAGTAAAAAATGACATCTATCTATTGACTTTTCCAGCCATGGCCGGCCCAAAGGGCATAGACCCAGAAACCCTTTCTCTTTCTAGCAGTCTCAATCCTTGCAAAGATCTTTTACAAAATCTTGCCGTTTGTCTCTGTTCTGTGCAAGCTTCTCGACCTCATTGAGGGAGCAGATTCCGGCTCCCGTTGCCTCTCTGCATTGACCTATTTTCCTCCTACCTGTTGTTTCCCACATGAGGGCTTGCTTCGTTATTCAGTTATTATCTCTTCTCATCACATGTCCATCGTCTTTTCTATGTTACTGATGATATTAGTGGTAGATTGGCGATTTCTCTAATTTCTTTGTTTTGAATTCATTCCATTCTATACCAAGTATTTTCCTTAGACATTTATTTTCAAATATATTCAACTTTGTTTCTAATTTTCTCTTGTTGTTTTCCAGCTCTTTCATGCATATAAATGCATACATAATTCATCATACTGCTTGATTTCATAAGGTGCTCATATACCTCACTCCCCACCCAAAGACAAAAGATTAGATTGACAATCACACCAATCACTTGGTCAGGTGTACTCACATCCTTGGCACTGGAACCTGAAACATCTATCCACGTCTTAGAGAAGAAAGCACAGGACCCTAGCATGAAAACAATGTAGAGTACTGCATGAATAGGGTCCTCAAGGATATGCCCTAATGTCTCTGGTGGAGAGAAGTAGTAACACAGGCCTCCAATTGGATACGATCTTGCTGGACCACCTCCACCGACATCCTACACAAAATATAACATTGATTACATAATTGCACACTTCCTGTTTGTAAAATTATACACCTTTCAAAAATAGACATAAAACTGTATTTTGTTAATGATAGTTCACGAAGAGAGTTTTGTATCAGTTATATGTCAACCTATAAATCAACGAGAATGGGTTAATAATATAAAAATGACTGCTTGCGATAAAAAAATGTATATGCCAAAAGAAAATTATATAAACATTTACAGTACTTGAGGACATTTGTATAGCATCTACAGCATTAAATAAAGCTAGATTAAATATATACTCTTACTAATGGCTAAGTTACAACACTTTGATTTTCATAGCATTTAATGTATCATAAGATATTGTTGTGTCATCATCAAGTATCATGCCTACTGGCATAGGTGATCATGTCTCCACAACTTGTTATCTTGACAGTTATTTATCATCTCTGTTGTTGAACTTCTGCCAAGCCATTCTCTTAAGCTGTCTGGTATCTTCTCTCTTTGCTTCCCTCTATCTCTTCGTCCCTCAATTTTCTTAGTTGTCACAATATATTCCAGCTGCTCCCTTCTCATTGCATGGCCAAAATATATTGATTGTTTATTTTCCTAATATTGGAAATTATGTATCTTTTAGCTTTGGCCTCTTTCATAATATTTTTATAATTCTTCTTAGCCATCCATGGTATTCTCAACATTCATCTGTAAAACAACACTTCTACACCCTCCAGTGATTTTCTTGTCTGTTGAACTATTGTCCATAATTCACATCCATATGCTAAGACTGGCTCTACATAACATTTAAGGGCTCTTTTTCTTGTTTCTATTGTCAAAGATTGATTGCACAGCATCTTCTTCATTTTTTGGAAAGTTGCTTTTGCCTGAGTTATTCTGCATCTCACCTCTGTTGTACATCTACCATCTGAAATTAATATTGTTCCCAGGTATTTAAATTCATTGTTACAAAGATGCCCTAAATGAACAGTAGAATTGCTACTTACAGCCCAAACTCCAAGAAGATTAACAAAAAAGTTCCCACTGAACTTGTTTGCCAACATCTGAAATAGGACAAGTGTTATTGTTATTAAATGTAGAATAAGTGCAAAAAATTACAACCCTAGGTCCTACGACTTCAGTCTGTCACTTTTGTTAATGCTGACTATCAACTGCACTGTGCTGTCTGTGAAATTTACCTCAGTGGTAGAGTTTACACCCTACAGTTGCTGCAGCTCTTCATATCACGAGGCAAGGTTTTTTTAAGTTCCTTCTGTCTGTTTCTCTGACTCTGATTGTCTTCTCAGTATTATTTCCCTTTATACTCATCTATCTCTTAATATTCGTGACTGGGTTTTGGTCTGTTACCTCTCATTTGATATATGGGCTATTTTCTATCTGTGTTACCATCAGTCTACTTCCTAACTCTCATTGTCCTATCACTTTCTATCCCCTTGTCTATCTTAACCTGCATCCCAGTTACCTCCACATGAACCAGCTAATTTCTTCCATAGTTTATTAATAATTGTTCAATTCCACCTGCACGATAAGGGTTCTACACTTTGTTCTAGCACAGCACTACTTTTGAGACTCATTATCATCAAGTTTTGTTAAAGGTTCTACACTTTGTTCTAGCACAGCTCTATATTTGAGACTCACTATCATCAAGTTTTGTTAAAGGTTCTACACTTTGTTCTAGCACAGCACTACTTTTGAGACTCATTATCATCATGTTTTGTTAAAGGTTCTACACTTTGTTCTAGCACAGCACTACTTTTGAGACTCATTATCATCATGTTTTGTTAAAGGTTCTACACTTTGTTCTAGCACAGCTCTATTTTTGAGACTCACTATCATCAAGTTTTGTTAAAGGTTCTACACTTTGTTCTAGCACAGCTCTATTTTTGAGACTCACTATCATCATGTTTTGTTAACATACATTATTGACAACAATATCTTGCTTTAACCTGTCTTACTGAATGACATTCATATATGCCCCCTTCCTCTTTCATTCACTAAGGTCTATGTAATGTTGTCTTTCTGATATATGCTCACATCCGCTAAAATGAAGTGACACGTTGCTATTGTCACATCTAATCATAATAATGTTTAAAAAATTTTCTCCCCTTGAGATATTTCTGCCTTATTCAATTACAGAAAAGCTCCAGTAGTGTAATGGTTACTAACTCTGACATCACATCTTATTAGCACAGACATTCTTCAAATGACTACTCTGTAACAATCAAATAAGTACCTTCAAGAGTAGTTGGGGAAGATAACTGGTTTTTGTACTTTAAACTGAAAATATTTCTCACTTCAACTGAGCCATACATCCCAGGATTAGGATCTATTTTTAATATTTAAAATTTGTAGATTTTAACAACCACTATAATTTTTAAACTCACAATTGAATGGAAGAGTAGTGCTAGTTTCCTCTCTAAACAAGACACAAAAGTGTACAAATATTATTCTTTGAGAATAATAATAATCATCAAGATTAAGGATATGTCATACTAAAATTTAAAAAAATAATTAATGATTTAAGTAAGTTATTGTGATATGAAATGGTAATACTGTTGGATGTAACTAAGACTAAGTGCTGTATCTGTTCAAGATAACATACATTAATCAGGTTGCCATGGTAACCAAAATAAATAGCCCCCATATTAGATTTTAGGGAATTAGTTAACTGTATTAATGCACTTCACACCAACACAATGTACTGATACACGTGCAAACATTTGTTTTTAATGGACTAAAAACTGATTATATAATTCCTGGTTAACCCTAGATTACAATACCTTCACCAAAAAGCAAAACATTTTTGGAATTTGGCAGTTTACTGTTGGCAAAATTTGTTCCCTCCGTATACCTTCCTAATTATTCCTGTCGGTGACCCTTGACAAGTCAGTGCTTACAGATTTTTTTTTTTCAAACCTACATGCTTAGTCAAAAAGACTAATGTAACGCAAAAGTGCTGTTTTTTAATTTTTTTTTAAAAACAAATTTGGCCATAAGCGCAATAAATTTTTTTAAAAACCTATAACAGTGAAAATCTCTTTGGCTGTCGGTGAGACATAAAAACAAACGTTTTTAAACATGGATCAGCAATGAATGCTAAGATAAAAGCAAATGTACAGGCTGGGTTGATGGCCAGCATGTCAATAGACAAATAATCCATCCAATAGTCATAACCTATGCGTTTAAATTTTGGGCCATAAATCGGATCTAGCCAGCAAATGATTACATCCAATTCCATGGCTCTTTTTAAGGTAAATGCAAAGCTTTGAAGCAAAAATTAAAAGAAAGTATTTTCTCAAAACTACAAAGGATGTTCATTATTTTGACTAACGTATCGTAAAAACGTGACTCACAGATAGGTATTGAAATCTAGGGTTTAGAAGAGAATATCAACTACTGAAAATGCATGCAGTCTTGACTGAAAATTCCAAAAGTACAAACAGATAACTAGATAACTTGACCCCTGAAAAGAAATTTGTACCACATGTTATATGTAAGCTTGACGTTCTATGTGCAAATGAGGATGATCCGTTGACTAAACTAAACCAATAAGCTTGATGACAAAAAAACATTCATAACAGTATCAGTTAACGGCTGCCATTTTGCACAATTTTGGTCACATGACTTGTTTTCGACATTTTGTGTACAGAAACATTTGTTGCTAGGGTGTAAAAAAAAATCCCACTTTAAAACTGTTTTAGCAAAACTACAAAATCACTGCTTGAATGTTCTTAGTAAAAGCATTAAGAGGAAAAAGGATGAAAGTAGACACGTCTTTATATTAAATAAAAGAAATAATCCCAAAATGCACAAAATTTACACATTCAGTATCACATATCCTTAACACATTATCCCTGTGTATGTCCTCAAAATATTATCCACATGTATGTCCTCAACACATAATCCACATACCTGTGAAATCATGTACAAGTTAGAGACAAGGGCACTCTGAAGAATGATTGGTATGTTGGAGGTGTAAAACAACTTGATTGGATATGATGTCTGCTGACCTCTGTATCTGGCAGATTTGATGGGCAGATCCACTCGGAAACCCTAGAAAGTGAGGATATATTCACATTTATTTAAAAAACAACATTATGAACACAAAAATTACATTAATAAAAATACAAATGAAGTATAGGCTTCTTAAAACAACCACAGAACACATCAAGATGATTGAACATTCTATTGGCAAATATAGACAAATTCATGAACAATAATAAATGAACATATTTCACTAGTTAAGGAGAATGCATTAACAAGAAAACTCAACATTACAAAGTTGTATGGAGCAAGAAAGTTCAAATTCATCATTAGCAACTGTCTAAAAAATAAAGCATAGATTTTTAAAATCAAATGTACTAAAGGGAGGTCAAAAAGTAATGCACACCACTTTTTTTCTCGGAAACTATTCGGGCAAAATGTGTGAAATTTTCACAGATTGTAGCTGAACATCCCCTTGACACTACCTATTTGTCAACATAATCTCCGTCCAAGCGTATTGCCTTACGCCAAACTAGGTCATGAATGCCTCGTTTGTACCAAGTTTTGTCCTGCTCGCGTAGCCATTTTTTAACTGCACGGATCACATCCTCATCATTGTCAAAGTGTTTCCCACGCAGGAATTTTTTGAGTGGTCCAAACAGATGGAAAGGAGGATGGGGCAGTACAGTCCAACCAAATTTGTTGATTGCTTCCCGTGTTACCAGACTTGTGTGAGGGCGTGCATTGTCATGTTTAAGCAACACATCTATCTATCTATTGACCTTTCGAGCCGTAACCGGCCCATAGGGCGTAGACCAAAATACACCTTCTCCTATATGGATTTTTTTGTTCTAGCAGTTTTCTTTTAAAGATATTTTATCAAATCTCGCCATCTGTCTCTGTTCTGTGCAAGCAGTTCTATCTCATTGAGGGAGCCGACTCCTGCTGCTCTTGCCTCTCTCATCAATGTTCTTCTCAGTGTCCCCTGGGTCTTCCTCTTTTTCTTTTACCTGTTGATTCCCATATGAGGGCTTGCTTTGCTATTCGGTTATTATCTCTTCTCATCACATGTCCAACGTATGACCATCGTCTTTTCTTTATTACTGAAGATATTAGTGGTTGATTGGCGATTTCTCTAATTTCCTCATTTGTTTTGAATTCGTTCCATGCTATACCAAGTATTTTCCTTAGACATTTATTTTCAAATGCGTTCAACTTTGTTTCTATATCTCTTGTTGTTTTCCAGCTTTCACACGCATACGTAAGGGTTGATAGTACATTTGATTTGAATAGCCTAAGTTTTGTGTTTGTGCTGATAAGTTTTGATTTCCACAACTTTTCAAGGCTTCTGAAAGACATTGCTGCTTTAGCTATTCTGATTTTAATTTCTTTGCTCGTATCCCCTTCTCGATCAATGTGACTTCCAAGATAGATAAAGTGATCGATCTCTTCTACTGGTTTGTTTCCATGTATATTTTGTCACCTGTTGGAATTAAACTAGTCATGACTTTAGTCTTTTCATGTTGATCTCAAGCCCAATTTTGCTGGCTATTGATGATAGTTCATTTGTGTTTTCCTGCATCGTTTTTATCTGACTGCTGATGAGGACTATGTCATCAGCAAAGTCGAGGTCCTCCAAATGGTCTCCTTGTATCCATTCGATGCCTTTATTACCAGTGCAGCATTTCTTCATTATGAAGTCCATAACAATTCCAAATAACAAGGGCGATAAAATACATCCTTGTTTAACCCCAGTTTCTATTGGGAAACATTCGCTCAGTCCTTCCTCTGTTCGAACTGCACATGTGTAACCATCATACATGTCTTTGATAATATTATGATTTTGATGGTAAACCATATTGCTTCAGAATTTTCCACAAAGAATCTCTATGAATACTATCAAATGCTTTTGAAGTCGATGAAGTTAAGTACAAAAGGTTTTTGCTTTTCAATGTGTTCCTCCAATATAAGTCGTAGAGTGAAAATGTGGTCAATACAGCTTCTCCCTTTTCTAAACCCAGCCTGTTCTTCACGCATTACTGTATCTATTGAATCCTGTATTCTATTTAGGATGATTTTGCAGAATAACTTTGAGGCAACTGACAAAAGTGTCACGCCTCTCCAGTTGTTACAATCTCTAAGATTGCCCTTTTTTGGGATCTTAACAATGATTCCTTTTTTCCATTTATGAGGCGTCTTCTCTGTTTTCCAAATGATGTTGAACATTTTTTGGAGATGTATTAGATTATGGCTATCAATTGCCTTGAGGATCTCAACTGTAACTTATCCTCTCCAGCAGCCTTGTTATTGGTCATAAGCTTTAAGGTGGTTTCTATTTCACTCAAGGTGAAGTCATCTAAATTTACATTTAATTCTGCTGCTGGTGTTTCAGTTTCAAAATCTATTAAACTGTGGGGTAGTGGACGGTTAAGAATTTCTTTGAAGTGTTCCGCCCAACGGGCTTTTATGTCTGCGCTTGTTGTTAGCATTGATCCAGATTTGTCTAGAATTGGTGTTCCACTGGATGTATAGGTGTTTGTCAGCATCTTTTGCACAGTATAAAGAGTTCTGCTGTCTCCTGTAATTGCAGCTGCTTCTGCTTTCTCTGCCAAATTGTCTATATAAGCTCTTGTATCTCTTCTTGCTGAACTTTTCACTTTGTTGTCTAATTCTTTGTATGTTGCTTTTGCCAGAACCTTTCCAAGATCTGTCTTTACATTAGTCATGGCTCTCTTCGCTTCTCTTCTTTCTTTGATGTATTTCCACGTGGTGTCTGAGATCCAAGCTCGTTTTCCATTTTCTTCAGTCCAGCACTTGCTTCTGCTGCTGTCATTAGTATTTTGCTCTGTGAGTCCCACATCTCATTGATATCTAAGTCTATTTCACCGAGTGCTGTATAACAATTACTTAGCTCTATGTTAAACTTTTCCTTTATGGCTTCATCTTTCAGTTATGACTATCAATTTTATGTGTAATTGACCTCTTCTGTTGGTTTCTAAATTTTAATCTTATTTTCCCAATGCACAGGTTGTGGTCACTATTAACATCAGCACCTCTGTAAGCTCTTACATCTATTAATGATGATCTGAATTGTTGTTTAATACATAGGTGGTCAATTTGATTGGAGGTTCTATCATCAGGAGATATCCATGTTGTTTTGTGAATATTTTTGTGTGGAAATAATGTCCCACCTATAACTAAATTTTCTATTAAACATAATTCTATTAATCTTTCTCCATTCTGACTAGTATTATCACAGCCTTCTCTCCCCATCACATGTTCCACTCCTGCGTTATCTTGTCCTACTTTGGCGTTGAAGTCTCCCATTACAATTAAAAGATCGTGTTTTGGTATTTTGTTTATAAGTTGTTGCAGTTGGTTATAAAAATCGTCCTTAACTTCATCATCAGCTTCGTTGCATAGCACACATCTGCAGATGGCTTATTATGCCGAACTCTGTGGAACCGATTTTTGAGTTTGTCAGTGTATTGATGTAAGCTGTCGAGTTGATTGTCTCACCTCTTGTCATTACATCAACAAGAATCACACCATCAATGTCCCAGAAGACAGTGATCATCACCTTTCCAGCTGATGGAGATGTTTTAAATTTTTTTCTTTTTGGTGACTGCGGATGATGCCATTCCATTGACTGCATTTTTGTTTCAGGCTCATAATAATGTGCCCATGTTTCGTCACCGGTAACAATTTTGACAAAAACATTTCTCCTTCAACACCGAAATGCTCCAACAATTCAGAACAGAATGTTTTCCTTTGAACTCTGTGATCATTTGTTAGGCACCGAGTAACCCGTCGAGCGTAAATCTTTGAATATCCGAGAGTTTTAAAAATTGCGATTGCACTTCCCTTGCTGACTGTAAGCTGTAATGCCAATTTCTGACTAGTGATACGCCTATCCTTACGAATAATGGCATCAGCCCGGTTTAACATGTCTGTGCTGGTAGCCGAGGCAACACGTCCAGAACGCGGTAAATCATGCAGCTCCACTCGTACACTTTCTGCAGCTTTAATTCTCTGAACCCAGCGACTAACTGTGCTCCTATCGACTGCAGAACATTTGTACACTGCACACAGCCGTTTATGAATGTTTGCCACAGTTTCTTCTCTGCAACCAGAAATTCTATGACAATTCGCTGTTTGTAACGGACATTGTTGACAAGCTCCATTTTAACGGTTCATAGATTGCGTAATATTTTCAGAATGCTGTGCAATTTGGTGCACATAATTGGAACATGTCATATTCCAAGTGTGCAAAATTTCATATTCCTATCTTTATTATTAGCCGAGTAAAAAATTGGTGTGCATTACTTTTTGACCTCCCTACGTAGTATCCATCCTTACTGTTCATGTGAGGGCTGGAAAACAATGATAGAAAGAGAGTATTAAAAAATGTATCATTCGAAAACAAATGCCCTAGGGAAAAAAACTACATAATGGAGTGAATTCAAGATCAGTGCAGAAGTATGAGAAATGACCATGCATCCAACAATATATTATGTAATCTAGAAAGGAAGGTGGACCATATATTGTGGCCATTTGATAAGAAGAGATATCAAGAGAATACTCAGAACAGAGACATGTGGGGAGACACAATGCAGGTCTTTCTGCTAAAGTATGATTTTTAACCCTAGATTGCAATACATACCTGTGGGTGACAGTTTCATGATACCTTCGTAATTTTTACTATGCACTTGAAAAAATAAAAAATCCAACACCAAAGGAAAGAAATCCAACACCTATGAATCACCGGAAGTAATAACAAAGAAGTAAGTAAGAATCGAGGGAAGAAGGGGACGGAGGCTTGTACTGTTAAATTTCAAGAATTTGTATTTTGAGGCAGTAATTTTTACAATGAACCTAGGGTTAACAGCAAAGATCATTAGACAAGGTGAACTTTGAATGTTTGCTCTATGTGCTTTCTTCGGCTCCAAAGGACAATAGATGGCTAGATATTATCTAAAGGCAAAAACATCAAAATGCTAAAGCTGAAGAAAGAGTTTGGGGTTGATTGGAAAAAAACAAACTGTATGAGGATGCAGAGCTCTTCTATAACCTTCCTTGTTGAGTTATCACTGAGGAGAGTGAAGTCACCTGTTAGAACAGTGCTGTGTGGTACAGTGATGTGGACACATGAGAAGCCATATCTTGATATCTGGGAGGCTGTATGCATTATATATGTTGCACAAAAGAAAAAAAGATATATGAGCGATACAAAGAATAAAGAAGAGAAAGTTGAGATTAATTAGACAGTATGTTTCACAAAATGTTAATAATCTGAAGATTGTATATTCATTGCTGACGCTATACATGCCCTCTCAAGAGGAAAAGCTGCAGGAAATGACAACATTCCCACAGATGTACTAAAGGACAACCTAAGCGTACTACTTCCACACCTATACAAACTGCTAATTAAATGCTGGAGAAACGGAGATTGAGCTAAAACACGGAAAAAGACAAATCGGCAGACCTAAACTACGATATAGAGATATCTGCAAATCATCTCTGAAAGACTTCTCCATCTGTGAAAACGACTGGCAACATCTGGCAAGTGATCGCACATCATGGAGAGCATGTATAAGGAACGGTATAACAACATTTGAGACTGTGCTAAGACAGGACTTAGAAGAGAAGAGACTCATGAAAAAGGATGGTAAACCCTGTGGACCAGCGAGCCTGACCTGTTCATTATGTGACCGCGTGTGTTTGTCAAATATTGGTAGAATTAGCCACGAGAGAAGCTGTTCGGCAAAAACAATACCTAAAAAAAATATGCAATAGCCTCCACTAGACCGTCTGACAAGACGAAAAGGGCCATATATATATGTATATTCATTAAAATGAAAACTCAGTAGTTTATAACTTACTTGGAAGTATATAACAATACCAAACACAAGTATTGTGGCCAACAGGTTCATAAGGTTGGGTAAGTTTTGTCTGTAAAATGCCTCACGTAAGCCACGGACCTTGTCCTGTCTTGTAGCCAACAGATGAAACAGAGCAATCACAGCTCCTTCAAACTCAGTACCTGGTGACATAGGTTTCTAGGGTAAGCAAGTGCACATTTATCACTATCTATAGCAACTGCCAATATTTCTAATAACAAACTCATTAATTTTGATATGTGGTTCCACTTCAAACTTTCAATCATTATCCATAGACCAATTAGGTACTCAGCAACGAGTCCCAGCAAGCTGTCCCAGTTTAGCATCTTTCTGCTCAGAGTAACATCCCTTTGCATTTTATTCATTTGTTCTTTAGTCTGTCATTAGAAAACCCCTGTGTTAGGAATACCCTAAACCTAACTCTAGCTGAAAAAATGTAATTAAATGCAAAAACATTAGGAGCAGTTGATACATTCGTTCGTTCGTTCGCTTTCGTCAGCTTTGAACTCTGACGAAGTCCCACCCACTCAATTTTGTGGGACTGAATTTTGCGTGTAAAGTCTGTTTTATCCCATTACAGGATGCCCCTCGCCATGCAGGCAGATTTACTCCGACTTCAGAGGTACTAATTTTTAGGGAATTAGTAAAACCCAGGTGTCCTCGCCAGGGTATGAACCCTGGCTGTTGCCGTGGTAAGCCAACCGCCTATCGATTGCGCTAACCGGACACCCGTTGATACATTCAAATATGTGTAGTCAGTCAGAGGAGATCACTTATTTAGCAGAAAGATACTAAACTAGGACATTACCACTCAACATTACATCACAAAATGTATGGTGTGCAAGTTACCACAAACTGTAGATTGTTGTTTAAAGCACTCTAGTCCTCCCTTTTAGATAATCTTTTACTTCTGCCTTGAATTCTATAATAACTATACCTTAATGTTGCTATTGTTTCATTAATGTTTATATCTTCATCTACAAAAAGACTGTCAAACATCAAAATTAGCTCTACTTTTTTTTCACAACAAAACATTGTCTCTGTTAACTTTAAACAATAACAAAGCAGTTTAGAAAAATGGAATCATTTATATTTTACTAGAACATTCATTGTCGTGTGATATTTAAGCCTACTAAGAAGAGTCCAAGATTCACAACAACACTGAGCAGAAATTTGCCAGTGATCTAAAGCTGACTGCTTGCACAACAAACTAAAACTGATTAAGATCCTACTTCACATCCTATTGTTAGGTCTGGAAACTGACTAAATAGTCTAGCCAAGCAAACAAGGATTGAAAAACTAAGACAACCTGGTACTAAAAATCTTAAAATGCTTCATTGAAATCAGATGTATTTAGACTAAAGATGAAAAATACTGCGGTATGTTACAAACAACACAACTAAGACAATTTAGCATCTTTTTAAAGGATGATAACAAAGAAGAGTAGCTACTGACCAAACAGTGAAGTCATCTTCTAACTCAGAAGTGTTGAAACACGAGCAACAGCACAGCAATGACTTACCTCTGCCAGTGTTGACGGTTGCAGGACTGAAAGCTTTCCACACAATAGTCTCACAGATGTTTGTAGCAATAAACAGTGAGATACCAGAGCCCAGGCCGTAACCTTTCTGTAGAAGTTCATCCAGAAGCAGCACCACAATACCTGCAACAAACAACTGTAAAAGAGGCTTTCTTTAAGGCTATACCAAAAGCAATGTAAGAAATATAAAGTCTTATTAGTATGAAATAAGAAATATGAATTCTTATTTGTACAAAATAAGTAATGTGTAATCTTATCTATATGAAATTTTATCAGTACAAAATGAGAAATATATTATATCTTATCAGCATGAAGCATGCTCCATTAAGAAAAATGTTTCTTTCTTTTTTTTTTTTTTTTTTTAAATTGTAATACTACTATCTCCTCAACCCCAATGTTTATAAAACCTTTATTTTTGTATTATCAAACCTCAATTTTTAAAAAATTATTAAACATTTTCAAAAATATTGCCATATTGTGGGCTAAGGCCAAACTATTTAAGCTATGAGGGACATTCAGTAATATCCAGTATTTCATCTTAATAACTTGAACACAAAAGTTCTTGGGCGTAGTTACTATTCCAGTCAACAGTTTGACATATGGTGGTGGAAGTACAAATATTAAACTATAGCCAAAGTACCCTAACAGCAAAATCCAAAGTTAATACTTGATTGTTTAACCACACCAGAAAATTATGAATAATCTGGCCATCAGATAATGGTTTAGTATGCAAGATTATGGTATATAGACCATAGAATGATATATTTCTTTCCTTTCTCATTTGCCTTTGGAGTCAAGGGGAGAAATGGTTCAGTTTCTTGCTCTTCTATTAACATCTGCTTTTATACTCCATGCGTTTCTAGTATTTCATTTATCCACCTTCTTCTTGGCCAGCCTCTAGATCTGGTGTTCTCAAATCATTTGTTGGTAAACTCGTATTACATTTAGTTATTTATGTCTAGTCACAAGCCTGAAGCACTTTATTATGGTTTTTATAAGTGTTATTCAGCATCAAACATATACACTTGAAACACAGCGTTCTCAAGAAACTATAGAATGTTACAAATTTACTCCATGAAAACTGTGCTACAATTTACCTGAATAATGATCAGCAGACAGACACCAGCTCCAATATCTGCTGGGTCTCCGTACATGCCCGTCATGACATAAACAATTGCTTGACCAATCGTGATGACCATACCAAATACTGGAAAATTATACATATTTTTGTTTACATATAATTAGATACATTGAACTTTATAAATAAATGGTAGATGTAGTGTATTTAAGACATTTGTGACCTGTATATGTGATTGCAATTTAATGTCAGATGACAGATTATTTCTAATTGATGAAACATATTACATTTACAATAGTGAAATTATTTCTAATTTATAAAACATATTACACTTACAATAGTGAAATTATTTCTAAGTGATGAAACATATTAAGCACTTACAATAACGGCCTCAAAAATATGTTCATACAAAGCAATTTCTGCCAATGAAATGACTCAGTGGTATTGAGATAGGTTAGGTATAAGTTAATCTTAGCAACAACATTCAATTAAAATAAACAGAAAAGTAACATCAACATACACTTCTGAGCTCCATTGAACAAAGCTCTGTCCTTGGGAGTGTCACCAACTTCAATGATTTTAGCACCAGCCAGAAGTTGCATGATCAGAGATGATGTGACAATGGGAGAGATGCCAAGCTCCATCAATGTACCTGTAGGAAGGATAGCAATTGACAGGTGATCCACAATATCATAGATTTTGTTATAAACTACTGCACAGAGTACATCTAGTCAGCAAGTTCCACAATCTAAAATGCCAAGGTTTATGTAATTAGTTCAATCCTAGATTATGATACCTTTGTAAAAATGACGCTCTCAAAATAAAATTCTTGAAATTCGACTTTTGCCGTGCACACAAAAAAAATTCCCTCATTATACCCCCCCCCCCCAAATTACTCCCACCAGTGACCTCTGACAAGCCACTGCTGACGAATTTTTTTTCCAAATGCCACGATTGCTTAGTTAAAAAAAATACTAACATACCATAAAGGTGTTTTTTTTTTTAATTTTAATTCTGACTGCAAAATTCTCTTCAGCTGTGTCTGTGAGGTATCAAACAAACCTTTCTAAACACAGGATAGACAATGAACGGTCGCAAAAGATAAAAACAAACACACTGGCTGGACTAACAGCCAACGTTTCAATAAACAAAGCACTGTCCTATAGCCATAGTGCTATGCATTCAAATTCTGGGCCATAAGTCGAGACTAAGTAGGCAATTACCGCTTCCAATTCCATGGCTCAACATAGGCAAATGCAAAAATTTGTAGCACAAGTTCAAATAAAATATTCTTCTTCTTTCCTTCCTTCCTCATTTGCCTTTCAGTGCTGAGGGAAGATATAATTTCTGTTTGCTCTTTTGTTCACCTCTGCTGCTGTTATGTTTCCTAGTGTTTCTAATATTCATTCAATCCATCTTTTTTGTGGTCGGCCCTCTGGTGTTCTCGCAACGTTTATTGATGGCTTGTTGTGTTGTATTTTTATCTTTCTGCCTTGTCATGTGGCCAAACCATTTTATCTGTTGTTTCTTTACATACTCTATGGCGGGGGTTATTCCTGGTTTTATATCAGTTCTTCATTTCTGATCTTATGTCTCAGGCTGCTCCCTGTTGTTCATTTAACACATTTCATCTACGTAGTGGTTATTTTTCCTATTGTTCTTGCATCTAGGGTCCAGGACTGGCATTGGTAGCACAATGTTGGGATGAAGATTGTATTGTGGTAGAGTGCCTGTTTTGAGTTATTTCCTTGTTGGACAATAGTGGTCCAATGATTTGACAAGCTTTGTTGCATCTTTAGTCTATTTGTGCTGTTTGTGAATTGTTGTTTGTCACTGTACTTACAAGGTATTTAAATTCCTCTACTTGTTTTTGATGTCTACCGTCTATAGTTATGTTGATATTCTGTTTCTCTTTTGCGATATTCATAACTTCTGTTTTGATTTCGTGTTGTATTTTGTATCTGTGCTGTTGAGTCTATTTAAGTGTTCTTGTAGGTTTTCTATTTTACCATGTATTAGTGCCTGATCATCTGCAAATAAAAGCTATGAAAATGAAAATTTATCTCTCCAAATTACAAAGGTTGTTGGCAAGTTTAACAAACGTATTGTAAAAATGTGTCTCACAGGTAAGTATTGTTAATCTAGGGTTAGAAGCTTCAGTATTTGAAAATGAGGTGATTACATGAATTTTCAGTATTTGAAAATGAGGTGGTTACATGAATTTTCAGTATTTGAAAATGAGGTGATTACATGAATTTTCAGTATTTGAAAATGAGGTGATTACATGAATTTTCAGTATTTGAAAATGAGGTGATTACATGAATTTTCAGTATTTGAAAATGAGGTGGTTACATGAATTTTCAGTATTTGAAAATGAGGTGGTTACATGAATTTTCAGTATTGAAAATGAGGTGGTTACATGAATTTTCAGTATTTGAAAATGAGGTGATTACATGAATTTTCAGTATTTGAAAATGAGGTGATTACATGAATTTTCAGTATTTGAAAATGAGGTGGTTACATGAATTTTCAGTATTTGAAAATGAGGTGGTTACATGAATTTTCAGTATTTGAAAATGAGGTGGTTACATGAATTTTCAGTATTTGAAAATGAGGTGGTTACATGAATTTTCAGTATTTGAAAATGAGGTGGTTACATGAATTTTCAGTAGAAAAGCTTCTACCAGACTCTCACTTTTAATAGTCCATTTGAGCTAATAAAATGTCTGAAGATAGCAGTTTCCTTACACTATAACAATGTCTATATGAGAACATAGGAAACATGAATGAACGTATGGCGAAGACTGTCAGGGTTGCAGTAGCTGGCATATGCCTTCTGGAGAAGGTTGAACAAATATCTCTCCATTTTTGAGATCTTGAACCACAGAAAAAAATTCACATGAGCCTACCTCAATGATATATACGCACTGTGTTTGAACGATACATCTGCTGATAATGGTTTCTATACCAAAGGGCCTACCTATAAATAATTGATCTTCAATTTGAACCAATACTATACATATGAGCACTGTGATCAATATTACCATTATTACAATAAGGAAATTGTATACATACCTCTGTTTGAAGCAAGGATAACACGGATCCAGTAAAATGGATCTGCTGAGTCCGAGGAAACTATGCCAAACAATGGAATCTGTAAAGTAAATTTATCCACAATTTTATATGACTTGTGTCAAAATATTTGAATACCTGCAATAAATGTAAAAATAGCAGTACACATAAAATAACATCTATGCTATAGCTTACTTTCTATGTCAACAATAAATATCAAAAATCCAAATCAGCAAATCATAAGCTCCATAATTACATTTTGGGTACAGGTTTCAAATTTAAATATGGAAGTATTAATTATAATAAGGGTACGGCATTGGTTGTCCTGTACTATAGATAACAAAACTCTCCAAATGTTAAATACATTTGGCACCTCAAAAGATATAATTTATGAAAACATCATTATGGAATTCAAAGAGAATGAAATACAGAAAGAGACTACAAAACAAAAACATTAAAGAAAAGAGAAACAGGTTTGCCAAGTATAGTATAAGAAATAAATTGAAATATAAAATAAAGAAATGCATTTGTTGAAGATCTATGCTCCAAGAGGAGAAGAAAAGATAAATTTTAATTTGTTTTAAAATGACAGCACCATCATAAGCTAAAACTGAATAACTATCTTATCGCAACGGACAAAGATTTTACTGCATATGATTAATAAATTTTAGATGTTAAGTTATTGATGTTTAAAATGTTATAGTTATAGCTATAGTTATTCGAAGGCCCCCGTATCACGGCAAACAAATTAAAATCCATAATTGCTCAACCGCCCGTACCAGTGGAATCATCCAAATTAACATCTCATCGAATATCCAAACAAAGACACACAGCTATAGTTTAAAATGCGTCTTCTTTCCCTTCACCACGTGTTTTTTTTTCTATTGCAATGTTCATTACTTTTGTCTTGCTGATGTTTATTTTCAATAATGCATTTAATGTTAACTAGCCATTACAGTGATAAGCCATTTAGTTTTCAGTTGAAAGAATAATACTTATGTCTCCTTACTAATCCGATCATATTTCTTATTCTTCATAGAATTAAAAATGCAGCCATAAGTTACTTGTAGTTTGTTTATTCCCTTTGCAAGTGAAGGGGACATATTGAACATCTTATTCTAACAAATAGAAGTGTTTTAAAAAAAATTGATTTCTCTAAGTGCAAGATTAAATGAATATTACTTCAAACTCTCTTTACAATATCCTCTATCTATTGACTTTTGAGCTTATGCCAGATACTCTTGTAAATTTTCTTTCTAGCAGTCTCAATCCTTGCAAAAATACAGTTATCAAATCTCGCCATTTGTCTCTGTTCTGTGCAAGCATCTCAATCTCATTGAGGGAGCCGATTCCTGCTGCCTTTGCCTCTCTGATCAATGTTCTTTTCAGTGTCTCTCTGGGTCGGCCTCTTTCCTCCTACCTGTTGTTTCCCACATGAGGGCTTGCTTTACATATTCTGTATCAGGTCCATGTTTCTTTAACAAAGATCCTCTGTTACCTCTGATCAACTGCTCTGTACCAAGTGGGACAAAAACAATTCTCCATCTTGGATTGAAACCGGAAACTACAATACCCTATTACAAGTAAAATATCATTACCTGACAACAGATCAGAAACACAAATAAAGTAATTGCTGTCCATAGCACTTTTTCTCGGAACTGAATCTGGAAAACAAAAGCAAAGTTTATTTTTATAATAAAATTATCCATTTTGTCCCTAAATAAATGTAGACTATTTCTTAAAAAGTGGTTTTTCTTGACGCTATAACTATTAATTCTTCCTGAAAAAGATTGTTCATTGCTGTGTGACATCACATCACTATGGGAAACAAACAGTAAGTTTAAGTCAACGACTACCAGTTTCTGTAGCTTGCATGGTTAAGCACATACCCAGCTCAAACTTGCAGCCACTGATTCAACCTGGTGTTGATATGTGCCTTTGCCCCCATGTATATACAAATTTCTACACACATTTTTAAATGTAAAATTAATATAACATTTCAATATCAAATTAGCTTAGAATGGAATAACATAATTACCATAAATGAGATATTTAAAAATATTGAACAGTATGATACACTCCAATAACAAATAAGCACTAGGTCAACAATGGAAATTGTTCTTTTTTTTAAATAACTAATTTTTTTTTCAACCCACAAAAAGAAAAAAAAATCTCAAACCTTTTCAAGAACAGAAAAACAACTGCCCCAATTTGGGGGCCTCGGTAGCCTAGTTAGGAAAACCACCCGACTGGACTACCGATGTTCGGACAACCCGTGTTCGATTCCCGCTGGGAGCAGTGTGAGTTGTACTCGTGGTTGGAAAAAAAAAAAAATACCCCCACGGTCGACCCAGCGTTGGCAGAAATGGGTACCAGAGTATTACCCTGGGAAGGTGAGGAATGTCGCTTCGCATCTGAGTTTCGATGCTTGAGGCTACTCTATACAGAAATATCCTAACATTTCTGGATAGGCGGCCGAGCACATATGGGTGTAAACTCGCGTGCTAAGACGCCGGTTCAAGTCTCGTACTTTACCTTTACCTTTAACTGCCAGCATGGACATGTAAAATATTGGACTGAATCGGAAGCCAAAAACTTTATTTAAAACTGACTTTGAAAGACTGAAGTAGTTTTCCTAATTATACACAAAATGAAGATTCATCTATTGTTATGGCATGAATTGTTCATCTCACAGTTTCCAATAATGGTAGCATCAACATGTACAAGATCATCATCATCAAGTACCGGGCTTACTAGCGTAGGTGATCATGTATCTCCACAACTTTCGATCTCGGCAGCTATTTATAATTTCTGTTGTTGACCTTCTGCCAAGCCATTCTCTTAAGCTGTCTGTTATTTTTTCTCTTTTCTTCCCTCTATCTCTTCATCCCTCAATTTTTTCAGTTGTTACAATATATTCCAGTTGTTCTCTTCTCATTACATGGCCAAAAAAATGGTGATGTTTCTTCCTAATATTGGAAATTAGCTTTCTTTTGCTTTGACCTCTCTCATAACATCTTCATTACTCTTCTTAGCTGTCCATGGTACTCTCAACATTCTTCTGTAAAACCACATTTCTACAGACTCCAGTGATTTTCTTGTCTGTTGTCCTATTGTCCATGATTCGCATCCATATGTTAAGACTGGCTCTACGTAACATTAAGAACTCTTTTTCTTGTTTGTACAAGATAGTGGTTGATATTGATAAAGGGTTATATATGGCCCTTTCGTCTTGTCAGATGGTCTAGTGGAAGCTATTGTGCATTTTTTTTTAGGTTTTGTTTTTATCGAACAGCTTCTCTCTCGGCTAATTCTACCAATGTTTGACAAACACATGCGGTCACAGAATGAACAAGTCAGGCCCACAGGGTTTTCCATCCATTTTCATGAGTCTTTTTATTTTGTTCCTGACATTTTTCTTGCAGTTGCCTAAGTGTGAAAATCATGTCTATGGTTGATCTCCCAGCTCTGAAACCGCACTGAGACTCGGGAAGAACATGTTCTGCATGTCAATGTAGGCGTTTTAGTATTACTCTCGCAAAAGCTTTGCCGGCTGTGCTAAGGAGAGAGATGCCTCTGTAATTATTGCAATCACCCTGGTCTCCTTTGTTTTATATATTTAATTATATATAAGAGAAGTTTAGTCAGCAAAAGTTTGAAAGTTTAGTTCAAGGTAAAATAGACTTGTGTGATCTTGTAGCACACATGCATGCTTAAAGTGATACTGAAAGTAAGAGTTCATGTCACATGAAATGCGTGGGACATCAGGTGAGCCTTCTTCTACTTAGCATTCGCCAATAAGTGGGAATGGATGTGTTGCTGATTTACGGCAAAGCCAAAGCCATGATAGCTGCTTTAGGTCAAACACATGTCTGTGCATGGGTAGAATTGTCTAACATTTTTTTGCCTGGGCGTGGACATTTTTGACATACTCTTTTCGGCTTTTAACTGCCAAAGTTATTGGGTTATTTGCGGGTCATCATCATTGCACTCTGAACATGTCCATAGGTGCTCAGATCCCCTCCTCAGCAATTCCCTCCTCAGTGTCCAGTGACTGACGACTCCAGTTCTATGTTGGTTGATAAGTCTTCTTACACGCCCACTAAGTTTCTCATTTCTGGCTGTGCCCATCTTAACTCCCATCTCTTTCATCATAAGAAGTGACGTGGATCTGTGTTTGTCGAAGTCATGTGCTCTTCCCACATCTCGGAAGGCATTGATGATGTCCGCCCGATCCATTGGTTGCCCGTCCTCAACGACAGCGCAGCTAGCCAACCTGTCCGCTCTTTCATTTCCCCGTACTCCCGCATGTCCAGGGACATAGACAAAGGTGCCAAGGGTTCTTTAACATACGCAAGTGACTTCCTGACTTTCACCATTTTCCAAGAGGGTTAGACAGTGGATTTCTCAGAGATCAGGGGTGGATAAAGTCACGAGAAAAACATGGATTCAAAGTGAAAAATTCTGACATCAGTTTTGTGCTGAGACATTCATGTACCGAGGCTGATGTCTTACCTCCTGACCACCCAGTCACTCCGAAATGAGAGCTGAATTTATCTAACAAGGGTGAGAGCTGAATTTATCTAACAGGGTGAGAGCTGAATTTATCTAACAGGGTGAGAGCTGAATTTATCTAACAGTAATAGCTGGATATATATAACAGGGTAAGAGCTGAAATTATCTTACAGGGTGAGTAAGCTGAAATTTCCTAAGAAACAAGCTAAGAAAATAAAATTATAATATAATTATTCCCCTACAAGAAATATCAAGTGGAGAGGTCTCACTCATGGACACAGAAGAAAGATTATCACCAGATCATGGATGAAATAGAGTAGAGTTTTGATAACAATCTAGTGATAAGCTGAGAGAACATCAAGATAGCAGAACTCAACATGTCAGAAAAATTTTGAAAGAAACTGGCTAGTAGCAAAGTTCTAAAAGTTGAAGCAGGGACTCAAGATATTTTAGAATTGCATTAGGTAGCATTTTATTTTGAGGACCCTATGAGTAGTCAATTATCATTTATGTCATCATTGTGATGTTTGAAGTTATATATTTCCTCACAAGTCCAGAAGTCTACAGATGCCAACACTCTGTTAATGAACAAAAGAGGAGTATGAACCATATACAGATTGTGAGTAAATTCTTACAACGGGGACTCAGGTGGTCTAGAAGTAAGACATTGACTTCTGGACAGAAAGGTCCCAGGTTCAATTCCAACAGTGGGAATATTTTCCAAGAATATAGAAAAATTGAATCAGTGATTCCTTGGTGGTTTTGCCTCCCCTGGTCTCTGGATAGTGAGATCCGATGTCTAGCCCTCTCGAATAGAGGCAAAAAACAGGAGGTCCTGTGTACAATCGCGCATTTAAAGAACTCTTTGAAGTTAAAAATCTAAAAGAGCATGCAAAAAAAAAATAGCCACTGCCTGGGACAAAATTGTCAGCAAAAATCCACACACACCAATGGATACTAGGCTGTGCTGCAAAGTTCGATCATGAAGATCAGGGTTCCCCTCAAAGATTCTTCATATTTATTTCGAGGAGAAAATCAGAGCACCTATAGATTCATCCAGTGTGCAATGATGACGATCCTCATATAACATAAATCTTACAATATTGAATGTATGGATAAATTAGCATTTCTTACTTAAATTATAATCAATTAGATGGACAAAGGTGGAAGAAAGAAGACAGATGATTGATTTACCTTTCTGTCAGGTTTTGCAATTTCAGGAAGAATTACACAAAATGGCTTTACAAATTCAAGGAACCGTACTGCAAAAAAAAAAAAAAAATTCATTGATCCTTTTAAAAATACATCATTCTGTACGAACAAGAATAATATATATATAAACAACAGTAATGAATACATAAACATACAGCCAGGTTTTTGAACGCCCAATCCATATAATCAAGTCTTTTATAACAATCATTTTTTCCTTCCTAACTCATTTGCCTTTCAACTTCGAGGAGAGCTATAGTTTGCAGTTATTTTTCTCTTCTGTTGGCCCTGCTTCTGTTATGTTTCCTAGTGCTCTTAATATTCCATCAATCCATCCTTTTCAGGGTCAAACCTTGAATCTGGTATTTTCCTAACATTTATTAAAGGCTCATTGTGTTTTGCTCTTTCTGTCTAATCACTTGACCAAACCATTTTCACTGTTGATTCTTTTTGTATTCAGTGGCAGGAATTACTCCTTGATTTTTTCTCAGCTCCTCATTTCCAATCTTATTTCTCAGGCTATTTCATGTCATGCAGCTAACACATTTCACTTTGATTGTTAATTTTCTTAATCTGCTTGAGTATGAATATTACAGAATCACTCCATACTGGGTGTCCGGTTAGCGCAATCGATAGGCGGTTGGCTTACCACGGCAACAGCCAGGGTTCGTACCCTGGCGAGGACACCTGGGTTTTACTAATTACTAATTCCCTAAAAATTAGTACCTCTGAAGTCGGAGTAAATCTGCCTGCATGGCGAGGGGCATCCTATAATGGGATAAAACAGACTTTACACGCAAAATTCAGTCCCACAAAAATTGAGTGGGTGGGACTTCGTCAGAGGTCAAAGCTGACGAAAGCGAACGAACGAACGAACTCCATACTGTGAAAATAAATTTTTTGTTGTTTAAATTTAAGTGTAAACTATTACCATTGGTATACCATAAGTGAAATTTTGTTAAAAGATAATAATTATCTTTATAGATGCACTCATAGACACTATTATATATATTGGTGCTGTTTAAGTTTTAACAATTTCATAGTCACATGTTCACTCACTCATGCAAACAACTGTAACTTAGCAAGTAAAAATAGCCCAGATACCTATAGTTCTAGTAGGAGGACCTACTCTTTACTAAATTAATTAGGAAATTTAATATTTGATTAAAGAGTGAAAAGAGTCAGACACTAGTAATGCAGTTATTGGTCGTTTCAAAATATTTTGAAGGTGTTTAAAATTCCATATCTCTGCAACCAATTGATTGATAATGCTGAAATTTTGCATATGGTCTTGTGATTTTTTGGTCCCAAGAAGTACATTCATTTCCTCACCAACAAACGTATAGTTTTAAATATTCTTTATTTGAAGTATACAAATTTAAGGCATTTTGGTCAAACCATATATTTGGAGGAATTACCGCTTCATATGAGTGAGCACCCACGGACTTGTCATCTTGAACGTAATGCGCGCCAATTTCCCTGTTTTAAGCACTAAAAAACACATAAAACGCGTCATAGTTATAATTTTATATCCGGTGCATCCCATTTCCTGTCGTTTTGTTGTGATTTATGTGCAACGGCGTATCCTAATTATTGGGTAATTTCGTTAAATTTGTGATCTGTTAGTCAATGGGTATAAAAGTAAAGTTCCTTACATTGCAATCAGTGGCAATAAAAGTGTATAAATATTTTTGCATAGAAGCTAAGCGTGGAAAACTGTATCGAAGCATCTCAAAGCCAGAAAAGAGAACTATTCACGCATTGGGTATAAGCAAACGCTTTTTCAAACAAGTGCTTAAAGCTAACGGAGTGTCCAGTTCAATCAAGACTAGGACGCTAGGAAGAAAGAAAGTAGTAGATAGTTTTGACAAGGAAGTGATTAGAAGAGCAATTTGTAAAATGTTCGATTCCAAAGAAACTGTGACTTTAAGAAAACTGAAAATTCGAATGAAAGCAGAAAATGACATTGTTGTGTCGAAAACAACATATGGAGAACTGTTAGAAGCATCGGTTTTACGTTTAGAAAGTACGATAGTGGTAGAAATGTCATCTGCGAGAAGCCGCACTTAGTTTCTATGAGGAGTAAATATTTACGTGAAGTACGGGAAATGCGTAACCAAGGTTATGATATTGTATTTCTAGATGAATCTTGGATAAATTCTCACCACACAAGTGCAAAGGAATGGCAGTTATCAGATGAAAGTATTAAAAGATGTGTACCCACTGGAAAAGGACAGCGTATTATAATGGCACATGCAGGCAGCCGAAAAGAAGGGTTGGTGAAAAATGCAGAACTTATATTCACCTCTAATTATACTGACAACAGGGACTATCACACCGAGATGAATGGCCATATATTTAGAGAGTGGATTGAAAATACTCTTCTTCCAATTCTAGACAGACCATCCTGTCTGGTAATGGACAACGCGTCGTACCACAACGCTGTGGCAGAAGAAGACAAAATTCCTACATCTACCAGTACAAAAGATGTTATAAAGATTTGGCTAAGAAAGGAAGGAATTCCATTAACGAGGGATTTTTGAAACCTGAATTACTGTCACTTGTTAAGAAATCGCAAAAGACCAAAGTATTCCAAATAGACAAAATCATTCAACAGCATGGTCATACGTGCTTGAGACTGCCCCTTATCATCCACAATTAAACCCATTGAACTCGTTTGGGCAAAAATTAAAGGGCAGGTGGCAGCTGAGAATACAAGTTTTAAACTATGCGATATAAAAGGACTGACATATGCTGCTCTATCACAGATTGACAAAGATTTTTGGTGCAAATGTGAAGATCATGTCTTAAAAGAAGAAAATGACTATTGGAAAAAAAGATGGACTATCGTTCGTTCAGCCCAGATTAGTAATCAATATGTTAGACTCCTCTGATTCAGAATAAATGAAATAATAATGGACGTTTTATATGTCCGCATGATCAATCTTTAGCTAAAGTTGATAACGTTTTGAAAATGTAAAGATTCTTGATATGTGTACTGCAGGCATGCAAAGAAACTAAATCACTTTCATATGTCTTGTTTACGTAAAATAATGAAAGTCACATGGAAAGACATAAAACGAACAATGTAGCTCTTTACTTGAAGAGGATCCCGTGCTTACATCGGACTCTTTAGTCACATGCGTACCCATAAACAATAACTTTGCTTGATATGTCATGCTCGTTATCGCTCGCAACGGATAATTAATTTTTTTAATGTATTCTTTGTTGTATATTGTTTAAATAGTTTTCATTAATGGAACTGTTTATACGCTGATTTGTTTTAGACCGTCTGTAAAGGCTATAACATTGACATTCTCGTAGTATTTTAAAGAAAGTAAACAATAGAAAGTAAACAGTTGATAAACGCCTCCAACTTTCAAGTTGTGTAGAGACGCCTATGTCGAGAAGCTGATTTCCATTAATGTACGGTAAATTATTTTCTCCAGGAGCAAAAAGATCCGTAAATTCACTGAGATCAAAGGAAAGTGCTGCTGCATGATGAAGCATACTTCCTACATCATTAAATTTTGTGAAATCGGTGGGACCTTGGAAAAACAAGGCCAGATGCAAAAAATCAAGTTTGTAAGTGCAGGGAAAGAGGAGATATTTCATGTAATCGTGAACATTTAGATTTGAAACGACCAATAATACTGTAACTATAGCCACTGTTTGTAGTATTATACTAATACTAACAGTGCACTACACTACTAACAAAGTTAGTATTACTCTGCTGAAGCCAAGTTGACAGTACTAAGCACTTCCCTCTTAGTCAACCAAGTTTGATAGTTGACTGACTAGAAATCTACATTTATAAAATCAACAGAGGAAAAAAGAAAGTAAAAAGTACATTAGCACTGATTAAATTATATTACAAAAACATTAAATGTGATTAATCCATGACTTTTTATTATATTGACTAGTGTCACATCTGCGATCCGTTTCATGAAATAAGAGTTTACTACTAGTGAGTAGATGTAGACCTGAGCAGGCAGGGTGTAGACATTGGCATCATTATGTTATACTATACTCACAGTTTTTAGTCTACAAATCTTGTACTGTAGAGTGTAGATGTAGTCACTATGTAAGTGTATACAGTCTATTATTGTAAACATTATAGTTACACTGAGTTATATACTAGCACAAGACGTGATAAATTTACTGAGTAACTCAGTAAAGTTGAATTGCAGTTAGTTACTAAAACTCAAAATTACTTATACAGTCATACATAACAACAAACAAAATACTGATGCTACATTTACATACAATGGTCTTGATCCTTCTAGCAATGCTAGACGTCACATAGAACTCAATGTTTTTCACCACCCATCTCTATTTTTGGTGAGATGTTTGATCTTATCTAAATCTAATGAGTCTACTCTAGGTTACCAACTTTGCTTCTCTTATACGTTTCTTTTAATGTCTCTCTAGGTCTTTCTCTTTTCCTGTATCCTAATGTTTCTTGTGGAAGAGCCTGTCTTGAAATTCTTTTGTTGTCTCTCTCAGTGCATGTCCGATACATGTCCATCTTCTCTTCCTAATTGTTATTGTAGATCGTTGTTTGGGTAGCCATTTTTTAAAATCTCTATATTAATCTTGAATTCATTCCATTATGATTGTACACAAGAGTATTTACACAGGCATTTGTCTTAAAAGCATTAGCTTATTCTCTGAATCTCTTTTGTTGTCTTCCCTACAGCTTTAACATGCTAGATAAGGGTTGTTAATAGTTTGAAACTGTCGTTGAGCTGAATAATTCTAAGTGCAGTTTTCTTGCTTAGTAATTTTTTACAATTTCCATATTTTGTCTAATATAATGATCTTAATCCTACCAGCACCATTAGACATCGCATAAAAAGATAGGGCTTGTAGTTTTCGCCACACCCATCTCATATTCTTGACGAGATGTTGGATTTAATTTATCTAAATCAATGAGTCTATGCCAGCCAACTTGCTTCTTCTTATAAGATTAAGTGTTCTTTCAGTGTGATATAATGTGACTATTGTTAAATAATAATGAAATTGTTTATACAATGATAAATGATATCTGTCTTTCAGAAGCCTTGAAAAGTTGTGGAAATCAAAATCATCAGCACAAACACAAAACTTAGACTATTCAAATCAAATGTACTATCAACCCTTACGTATGAAAGCTAGAAAACAACAAGAGATATAGAAACAAAGTCGAACATATTCGAAAATAAATGTGTAAGGAAAATACTTGGTATAGCAGGAACGAATTCAAAAAAGCGAGGAAATTAGAGAAATCGCCAATCAACTCTAATATCTCTCAGTAATAAAGAAAAGACGATGGTCATATGTTGGACATGTGATGAGAAGAAATAATAACTGAATAGCAAAGCAAGCCTCATATGGCTATGGGAAACAACAGGTAAGAGAAAAAGAGGAAGACTCAGAGAGACACTGAGAAGAACATTAGAGGCAAGAGCAGCAGGATTCGGCTCCCTCAATGAGATATAGAGCTGTTGCACAGAACAGAGACAATGGCGAGATTTGATAAAATATCTTTAAAGAATTGAAAACTGCTAGAACAAAAATTCAAGTAAGAGAGGAGTATCTTGGTCTACGCCCTATGGGCTGGCTACGGCTCAAAAGGTTGTACACACAAATTACAAATAATAATTACTTATACTTATAGTATTACAGTATTATTATAGTACTCTGACTCTTGAGCTGATAACTTAGTTATAAAGTATACTAGTACTACTTACTTCTAATTCTAATTTACAGTACTCTACTCAAATTACTCAATTACTGCTTTAGATATTTATTTTATTAATTATATATAATATTTAATAATTAATATTATATCATCGGCTTAACTTATCTGACTTATCAGCTTTCGGGGTGCACATCAAATAAATAGATTCAGATTCATTATTATCCATTACATTTTCATTTTTTACATTGAAAATTTCAGCAGTGAAGAAACTACTGAAACGCTAGTTCTGAAAAGCAACTAAGTCAAGAGCCAAGTTGAAAGTTGCTGGTTTGAAGACGAAGACTAGACGTAGCAAAAATGGAATTGTTTGAAATTTAAATTAATCAGATGTTTTAGATCGGAGGCTGAGGTGACAATCTCAGAATTTTCAGACAAGACTCAGTACAGTCAGTGAGTGAACGTGAGACACCGAGCTGACTGACAGTGACAGCACAGAGCACAGATCAGAAATTAATCATGATTGCATTGATCGTGACGTCGTCGTGATGGTGATGTGTTTCCAGTTCGTTTCATACACTCCTCATACCAGGGACCATGACAATATTAATTAACAAATGAGAAGCTTGAACAAGTCACTTACTTGCCATTGCGCCTTTCTTTTATATACTTTACTGTTTAACAAATATATGTTTATAGATAAACAATTAAATGGCAGGAATATTGCTGATCTCAAAACACACGAAAGAGGTCGCCGAAGCCGGAAAGGTTCTGACCAAAAAGTAGTCACGTGACATTTGTACCGAAATGTCGACGTGGACGTTTGACTCTCTATAAGACTTCTACTACCGGATGTCTTCAACAACATTACAAATTGTTGCAATTAACACAATTACACGTGTTGATACAATGATAAAATACATTATTTTACTCAATATCGTTTACCTACTACATATAATTCATCAAAGAATCAATATATGCAAGTTGCAGTAAAAAAAAAAACCTTTTTGAATTTGTAAACTGGAGACAGACTAAACATAATTTAAAACAGGGTTTTATTTAAAATTTACATAAATGTGATTGTTGATTTCTTTTATTTGCTGTGGGGTTTAAATTGTTACAAATAAACATAAAATAGTTTCAGTTTATTTTAGTTGTTTCTTCTTTTTTTTTTTTTTAAATAATCGTATTCTCAACTATCTTATCTGAAATATGACGACATATGAAACAACATACATGATACAATATAATCAGCACCGACTGGAACGGACTCAGTGTAGATTTTACTCATTTGGGGGTGGGGGGGAGGAGAGATAGGTACTGGAATATGTAGTAGGCCTATATTACATGTCTATCAATCCGATAATGAATAATGGGTTGCCATTTGTTTTAAAATTGAGATTGGATAACAATCCACGTTAGCCACGACGTTATGGAGAGCTTCTTCTTCTTTTCTTTCACTGATACCTAAAAGGTGTCGTGGTTTATATCATTTGTCGTTCTTGTGCTGCTCGAATTGTCTGAATTAGTGATTTTCCTTTATTGTTACATGTCTCTGTCACTGCATCTATCCATCTTCTGGGTCTTCCTCTTGGTTATGGATAGCTACATGTGTTTATCTTGGATCCTGAAGTGTGTCTCATTATCTGTTACGTTACACCTGTTACTGTGTTACTTATATGTAACTAGCTCCTTGCCACCAGCTTTACCCGCTGCCCTGCAATTATTTGCCTGTTTCCCCCTTCATCTGTTAGTCACCCTAAATCCATATATGTGATGTTGTCCATCCTCTACCTTTTTCGCTCCTTAAAACTAACATTAAATGCTTTCAACAAACATCTGTAGATAAGAAATACTCAGTAAAAGAACACAACATTAATTTGACTTCGTTGTTCACGGATGAGTTATTACTTGTGTTTGTGTGTTTGTATGAAGATAAGTAAAGGTCCCCACAATATCTTTAGCCTATGGAGAATACAAAAATTGCACAGCAACTTTCGAGACAGTGCTGATGTCAAATTCAGAAAACAAAAGGCGCAAGAGAAAGGAGACCGCGGATACACCTTGCTCGTTCTGTGGATATATCTGTCTGTCTAGGATTGGCAAATTCAGCCACGAGAAAAGATGTCAAGTAAAGCAGCACCCAGTATGAGACACCAAAGCTTTACCAAACTACTGACGTATCATGATTGCTGACCAACCGCCTGTAAAGACGCCAAAGGCCATATATGGAGAATATGGTCTCATCAGTACCATATTTTTTTTTAGATGACCAGCCCCACAGTTTATGGATAATATGATCACGTCAGGCAGCGATGCTTCCCCAGAAATATACATATATATTCCTGGTTATTAACTCTTAGAACTATGATAGAATATGACGTGACTAGTTACTAATTTTTTTTTAAACGTCAATTAAAGTGGGATCATTATGAAATATATATATCAGTTATAAACTCATCTTATGTGGAATGAAGGCTGATAGTCAGATATAAACTCATCTTATGCAGAATGAAGGCTGATAGTCAGATATAAACTCATCTTATGCGGAATTAAGACTGATAGCTTATGTATCCAGCTGGTTAAGCATTCTTGCTGTGTCAAATGAGCTGAATGTGGGTAACGATAAATAGCGTGTCTTCAACAGAAGCTTAGACTAGTTTGGCAAATAGAGTGAAATGCCAGATCTGTAACAATCTGTTAAAGTGAGCATGTAATGGCAAAGGACAACAATCAAACGAGACAGGTCGTAGAGTAAATATGGTAATATATCACAATGAAAGGCGGATAAACAAATATTTGATGTGTAACATATAAATGCTGAAGACAGCACATCGTTGAGAGAATACGCACCCCCCCCCAAAAAAAAAAAAAAAAAAGTAATACAAAAATGTACGTAATGCACGGCTTGATGAGTAAAATAAAATGGAACAAAACATAATTTAGACCTAAAAGACTTATGACAGGAAGTAGCCTGAGAAATAGATCAGAATCGTTATCATCATCATAATGTGCCATACCGGTTGGCGTAGGCGATCATGTCTTTCCACAATCTTCTATCTACAGTGCATCGTATCAGTTCTGTTGTTGACTGTTTTCCGTGCCAAGGCACCAAGTTATCTAGTATTTTCTCTCTTTGTCGTCTACGATCTCTCTTTCCTTTTATTTTGCCAGTTGTAACCAAGTATTCCAACTTTCATCTTCTCATGGTGTGCCCGAAAAATGTTGATTGTTTCTTTGTGATGTTTTTAGGAGTTCCCTTTTTGTGTTGGCCTCTTTGAGAATTTCCTCATTGGTCTGTTTAGCTGTCCAGGGAACTTTCAACATTCTTCTGAGAAATCCCATCTCTGTGGCCTATAATCGTCTTTTTATTTGTTTGTCTACTGTAGATCAAAATAGGCATGTGATAAAACATAAAGAACTACATCTAATATACCGAGTTATCAACAAATGATACGAGAACATCAGACCCAGAAAGAGGTGGATAAATGGAATACTAGAAACACTCGTTACTCGTCTTATACACATTACAGTTTTGAAGTATGTGCTCAGCGGTCAGTTATACACATTACAGTTTTGAAGTATGTGCTCAGCGGTCAGTTATACACATTACAGTTTTGAAGTATGTGCTCAGCGGTCAGTTTTACACATTACAGTTTTGAAGTATGTGCTCACGGTCAGTTATACACATTACAGTTATGAAGTATGTGCTCAGCGGTCAGTTATACACATTACAGTTTTGAAGTATGTGTTCACAGTCAGTTATACACATTACAGTTTTGAAGTATGTGTTAGCAGTCAGTTATACACATTACAGTTTTGAAGTATGTGTTCAGCAGTCAGTTATACCCATTACAGTTTTGAAGTATGTGGTCAGCGGCGCCTACCAACATGTACATGAGGCTGAGGTACCGATCTTAAACTGTGTACACATGTGACTATGAGATGAAAGAGTACGAAAAACAGGAACGGGACCAGCGATTAAATACATAAAGTGACAACCGATCAAGTGGTCCAGGCATGTAATAAGACATAACGAACTAAATTTAATATAAAAGGTTACCAACAAACGATACGAGAATATCAGACCAAGAAAAAGATAGATAAACGGATGCAAGAAAGAAAGAAAGACTGATAGACCAAAGTTTTCCTCAAGCACAATAAATAAAACAAACAAGAAAACAATTAATATGTATCTGGCACTATAACGAAACTATACCGTAGTACTGGTACTTTTAGCATAATTGTATAATTGGACATTATTAGTTATATTTGGTTATATTATATCTTCATAGTAAAGTAAAGAACCCTTCACGCCAAATGCGTATAGGGAATATGGTGTTTCTGGTCATAATTTTTACAGATCTTCTGCACATGATTTTTGGGGTAATGTGATCGATATTACGCTCATGCCGCCGTACTTTCCCAGAAAAAAATCGGTACCCATTTGAGGCTGGGTGAACCTGGAAGCCGTCGATCAGGATCGAACCCGACCTCTCGCCCATTGTAGTCCAGTTCACTAACCACGAGCTATCGCGGACCCATTTATATATCTTCATGATTATTCCTAATGTTGAGGGAGTATCCTTTCGCGTGTTATGATAAAACAAGTAATGTCTTATAGGGCTGAAAATTAACAACTTTATAAAACGACATATAAATCAGACACCGTTCATCTGTTTTTCTTCTACATTGTTGTTTGTTTTTATAACGTTTGCTACCAAAGACATCAATGCACAAGTTGTACTATCAGTAGTTTGTATAGCACAGACGAATTGAGAAAGAGGTTATTTCCCTTGAGAGGAATACATTGGGTTCCCTCCCTTAGTATGTCTTTCACCGAGTGTTTGTTTGAAATCGACATGGTTACCCGTGAAGATAACAGTCTCGAAGGTGTAAAATTTTGGATTACAGCGTTGAACATTTAAGAATTATGGTGAACAGAGAAGACTGATGTGACCATCACCCACACCTGGACAGGCTGGATTTGAGATGTTTCATCTTTGAGCCGAACAATACTTTCTTTGAAGTTGTTTTGTGGGCGAAGCTGAAGCAGTAAAATACACGCAGGAATAACAAATCAACATGCAAGGGCAAGCTAAGTGTGTGTACAACCAGCCAGCTATTGGAACCTTCAGTCTGAACACACTTCGTCAAACACTGGAAGTAGCGGAACAAATATACACCAGTGTGTGTGCAAGTTGGCTCAAGTCAGTTCTTCTCTACCGGGTATGGCCTCTAGGGAGCCACAGCATAATTTTTATTATTATTTTTATTTTTTTTTTGGGGGGGGGGGGCACAGGAAAAAAAAGGCATAATTGGGGAGCCACGGCACGAGACTAGATAACCATGCATAGGAATACGGACGTTTGCCGAATACAACAACAGATATGATTGTTTGTCCAGGCAGTGAATTGTTTCATGAGCGCCGACAACCCACACGAGAAAGTGTTTGGCGGACTTCAAACGAGACTCGCCTCCGTGGTCGGATCGCCTTTGATATCGGCCACGCCATCTATCTATTTTTTTTTCATACTTCTCTCTTCCTCCTCTCAACCCTCCCCCTCGACCCAACACACACACGCACACACGCATGCAAGCACGCACGTACGAATACACACAGTATTACACATAAAGTGTATAGATTTTTATCTAAGTTTTACAGTGGCATAATTTTTAATTGTCGTTGTTTGGGATGTTCTAACGCTGTTTATTATAAAAAAAAAAACCACTTATTTTTATTATTATTTTGCAGCTACAAACAGAACAGACAATTTAAGCTTTTGAAATGTGGCTATATAGAAGAAAAGGTAGAATTGGATGGGGAAAAAACAAACAAATGATGAAGTCTTAAAACAACTAAAAATGAAAAGAGAACTACTAAATACAATTCAAACAAGACAAATGCGATTTTTGGGCCATGTTAAAAGACAAAAGAGAAAGAGAGAACAGCCTACTAAAAGTAATCTTGAAGGGGAAAATACAATGTAAAAGAGGCAGAGGCAGACAAGATTAACGTGGACGAGTAACATCAAAAGATGAACAAGTCAGTCTATGACAACCTGCACTATCAAGTAAGAGACAGAGCAGAATGGCGCTCCATGGTAGCCAACCTAGTTGCGGAGATGGCACCGATGAGGATGATGATTTGCAGCTACAAAACACATACACGATATGTCTTCATCTGTTTCGAAATTGTTTAACCAATCCCACTAAATAGTTTACTGAGTACATCATAACATCATCATGGCTACCTCGACAAAGAGGAAATGTCGACAAAACTCGAGTATCTTGCCTATGGATTTATCCCGTCATTGCAAGACCACACAGAATCAATGTACTTAATTAATGATATTACACATTCTACTGAAAGTGTGCGACCAGACAGTCTGATGGTAACAAAAATTATTATATGTCGTTCAGAAATCTACAAATTTAAATGAGAAAATATAATCGCTCCTTACAAAATATCAAAATTGATATCTAAAGAAGGAAACTCGCAAAAGAGGGAGATCCTTGATTTTGCCAGCTGAATCTATTGTTATTGTAACCGTCATGTTTTGGGCACACATTTCTATGTAACTGGTTTGTGTATATAACGCGATCTATTAGTGAGGCCATGGGAAGAAAACAAGGTCGGACGGTGGTCCAGGTTAAAAAAGGTTGAGAAACGCTGCGCTAATCAGAGAGCAAAACAAATATTATATAACTGTCCATATATGACCGTATTAAAAGTATGTAATGGTCTAAATACTCAAAACTACAATTAGATCAGTATGGAACAGAAGTGGGGTCCTAGGGAGAGGTCATATTTATCGATAGTGCATGTCTGTCGGTGTAAACACCGAGATGTAAACACAAGAAGAATTTTTTTTTAAAAGCACGCTTAGGTTTATTCCCGAGTGTTATGATGCCAGCTCTAACAAAAATAAGTAATGAGCAGATGTTAACTTTGGTGTTGATACGACAACTTTGATATTCTGGTCTCTATTCATTATTTTCCTCAGCTTGTTCACACACACACACACACACACACACACACACACACACACACACACACACACGCACACGCACACGCACGCACACACACAGAGTATTACGTGTCAGACAGTTTTGAAATATCCAGAAAGGGGGACAGGGTTGCACTGTGGAAGGTCATACTATACTTGGAGAAGGCAGGTGGAAAGATAGATGGAGAAAGTGGAGCAGACTTGGAGCGATCAGACGCTAAGAATGGATTCAACAAGTCAACTTTGCAAGTGTTTTACACCGAAGATTTACAGGCATTTGAAAGCTAGAAGAAGATGATGATGACGACGACGATGATGATGATGACGATGAAAAGGAGGAATTATAAAAAGAAGAAGCACAAAAAGCACACACACAACTCGTCACACTTGTACTGTGACACGTTTTGTAATTTAAGTTGTAATGTTTTTTTTTTAGTTTTATAATTTCTCATTATTTGATTTGATCTAGACTGCCATTTCTGTATTTATTACTTTACTATAACTCAGTGGTCTTCACTCTTGTAAATAACAAGTGCCTTCTGTCGTGACAAAATACTGAGTGGCACATCTTAACTCAAAGCTCATGACGATTAGAAAGTATTATTGTCCAAGTATTATCGTCTCCTTTAACAGAATGTCCACGTTATGAAACATTCTCTTTTGATATGATTTCTATTTTGATAAATTTTAATCAGAAATAGACTTTATATATAAAAAAAAAAAAATGGGGGAATTTTGATGACAATATGTAGCTCACGCATTTGAAGTCAAATGATTCTGTTCAAACAAGGGACATAATCCCAGAGGAAAAGTTGTAAGTAGATACGAAAGAAGAGAACAGATCTTTCATACCTCGAGGATAATAGAGAATATAGTGCAAGTATCCATTGAGTTATTGAGTTATTTGCGGGTCATCATCAATGCACTCCGAACATGTCCATAGATGCTCAGATCCCTCCTCAGCAAGTCCCGCAGTGTCCAGCGACTGACGACTCCAGTTCTATGTTGGTTGATAAGTCTTCAACGACAGCGCAGCTAGCCAACCTGTCCGCTCTTTCATTTCCCGTACTCCCGCATGTCCAGGGACCTTACGTATTTTGGATTTCTGCAATGACTCTACCAGTTGCATGCGTACGGAGCCTGCCTCCAATATTTCTGTTAAATATAGGAACATTTTTTTTTTAATGTTGTCAGATTGCCGTTATTTCTTCCTTAAAGAAATGAATATTCAGTACAGTAAGGCAAATCATGTATTAGTACAGTTAGTCAATCTGCTACAAAACAAGACCATGCCAATCAGCACAAAGAAACATTTTATACAAAGCATATTTGGGGGAGCGGAAGCGCCTGTGACCTGTGGTCGCAATGGCAGGGTCGGCGCACCATCAGCTGACCAAGAGTTCTACCTCCTCGTGGTCTCCTCCGGTAATAGTCTGCGTTAAAACAAGCTGGTTAACAGAAGGTAGGATAGCCGTGTTTCTTGTAGTGGTGGTTGTTACTGATATAGAAGACCCAGTATTGCAGTACCTCTGTGCTGGACTAGTAGTTCCCCAGCCTAGCCTGGGATAGACGAACTCCAACTTCTCCAGTAAGAGCCGAGAATGTCAAGAAAGCCATTACGACCCGCCACATCAATGAGTCAATGGACAACCCTGCCCGCAACAACTCGTGGCATTACATCAACTCAGCAAAGCATATTTACCCCCCACTTCTTGTTACCAGTGCCAAACATGGTCACTAACAACATGTCAAAAAGAAAAAATACCATAGCTATGAGATGTCTGCGAAAAGCTGTAGGAACGGTGAAAAAATGCAAAATCAGAAACAATGTTATTAAAAAAAATAGAAGAGAAACCTTTTTTAATTACATGCAAAGACAATAAATAAAACGGTTTTTACACCGGGAGACAATGCTTAGTGATGTCATACTTTTTATCTGTTCCTCTTATCTACATCCCGAAGTAACCATCATTTACTCATCTGAAGCTGTTCCTCTTATCTTCAGTCAGCTTCTCACGTCGTGGATGTTCCGTTGATCAGCGCTTATCTTTAAGGTAGTGCGTTCTCTCCAGATCACGATTCTGTCCTCCATAGAGTAAAAATCGAGTAGGAATCACATTTCTTCACACGAGATGCCTCGTGCATTCTAGCATATTGGGCGTGGCTTCAAAAAGAGAACAGAACCAGATTGTTATTAATTAACAAGTTAATGTCCTCATCTGCGTAAATTTCCAGATCTGACTGATTGTCAGATCTGTACAGATGGTTCTGCAGTGCGCCATCAAAAGCCATGGATAGGGCAGATATTAATAATAACAGGGATTTGGGTAAAATGAAGAATTTAGACTCGGCATTACCCGAACATAACGATATTCTGGCTGGCTGACTGAAAGGAGTTGCTAACCAATAACCAACTGGCATAATTAGTGGCTACGCGCTGATAAACATTTTAGGAATAAGATCCGAGCACTTAACGAATGCGCCCGGAGTGCAATGATGATTATCATGGAATACAATAACAACATAACGTAGAGTATGTCTGCTGGTATAGCTAACCATGTCTTTGTACAACTTGCTATGTCTACAATTGTTTGTCAGTTATAATTTTGACTCTCTACCAAACCATTCACTTGAACTATCTGGTGTTCTTTTTTTTACCTCACCTACCTCTACTTTACCCAATGTTTTTCTACCTCACCTACCTCTACTTTACCCATGTTTTTCTACCTCACCTACCTCTACTTTACCCAATGTTTTTCTGCCTCACCTACCTCTACTTTACCCAATGTTTTTCTACCTCACCTACCTCTACTTTACCCAATGTTTTTCTACCTCACCTACCTCTACTTTACCCAATGTTTTTCTACCTCACCTACCTCTACTTTACCCAATGTTTTTCTACCTCACCTACCTCTACTTTACCCAATGTTTTTCCATTGTTACAATAAATGAAAGCCTTAGTGGTCGAGTGGTTAGCATGTTTGATACCAATCAGAAGGGCCTGGATTCAATTCCAGATACAACGATTTTTTTTTTTCGGACAGACAAGACTTTGGTCAGGTGCTCTGCCTCTAAAAATGGGTACCTGAGGTTTTCTAGGAAGCAAGAGCGGTGTGACGTGATAGCAACTACACCACCCAAAGACGTGTCGTTTGTAATAGACACCACTTGGCGCATAGATATTTAAAAAAAATAGAACATCGGAACATTATTTGTGGGTTAATGCGGTCAGTATTACGACCGTAACGCTTTACTTTTCCTGAAAAAAAAGGAAAAAGAAACCAGGTACCCATTTAAGACTGGGCAAACCATTAAGAGTAATGAAGATGTTCTGAGAGAGGTCAAAGCATAAAGAGAGCTAATTTCAAATATTAGGAAGAAACAATCATAATTTTTTTTGGCCATGTAATGAGAAGAGAACAACTGGAGTATATTGTAAAAACTGGAAAAATTGAGGGAGATAGAGGAAGCAAAGAGAACAAATAACAGACAGCTTAAGAGAATGACTTGGCAGAAGGTCAACAACAGAAATGATAAATAGCTGCCGAGATCGAAGGTTGTGGAGAGACATGATCACCTACGCCAGTAGGCCCGGTACTTGATGATGATGATGATGAACCTGAAAACCGTCGATCAGGCTCGAACCCGATCACTTAGCAGTCCAATTCACTAACGACAACGCTATCGCGACCCACATTTTCCTAGGAAATCTAGAGGAGGAAGTCTTTTCATTTATCAACTTTCAAAATATATTTCGCCTGTTCCAATATTACTATTTAATCAAACATAATGATGCTTGTTTTGGTAATAAACTTTTTTCTGCTTTGACATCTTTTTAGAGAGCAGTTTTTAAAAACTGTCTTTAACTCTTTATATATTAAAATGGAGTCGTTTTATTGCGGCCATCGCTGCAGGCCTCTTTAGAGAGCATCAACACTAAACTAGTTTTTAAAATTGTGTTTTGACATGTTTTTGTGCGTTTTGACATGTTTTGTGTGTTTTGACATGTTTTTGTGTGTTTTGACACGTTTTTGTGTGCCTTGACATGTTTTTGTGTGTTTTGACATGTTTTTGTGTGTTTTGACATGTTTTTATCTGTTTTTTGTCTCCAATTTAGTCGAGTGAATTGGAGTTTAAAATGATTGCAGGCACTCTCTTTTCGGTGATGTCGTTTGAAATTGTCGTCTACGCAGTCGACATGACTCGCACTGAAGTCGACCTTCCTAACGCCAACAGACAGTGCAAAATCAAAGTGGCCGCAGGTCGCCCTGTTCTCGCAGACTAAGGTAGTTGCTTAAACTGTTTCGGTTGCTTTGTTTGTTTATTAATCCTGAGTTTTCGAGCAAACTGGAGTAAGGAAGTAACTTTGCACTCTCTATTCGATGCACGTCTTTTGGAATCGTCGCATGTGCTCAGTTTAGGTTTGCACTGTAGTTGATCTCATCAACATTACTTTCCAACGCGCTCTGGCGGGAGCTGTGACGTCTGTGGAGCGATGATGTCTTTTCACTGTGGAGCGTATATGGGAACTGCCGACTGCAATGGCACAGATTTTATGAACAGAACAGAACGTTTTATGCTTCTTTGAGAAACAAACTCCCGTTTTAGTTGTTATTATTTAAGGATCGTTTTTAAAAAAAATCGTTCATACACAATATAATGGAATTAATTGAAATACATTTAACTATATCTTTGATGGTTTATGCTCGCCCAACAGTTATTTCCCTTACTTGTGACCTTTAAAAGTGCATCAAGTGATAATAGATGCATTTATAGTTTCACAGCTGTGATAATTGCGTGTTCATTGCTGACATAAATAAACATGATATACACACTCGGTGTATTGATGATTCACCGTTGATTGTACATTTTACCATTACATTTGACATGTCTATATTACTCATTCTGTTTGTTTTCCCCCTTTGGTTTTATAACTTTACACGGGTCGTAACACAAATTTCGTAGATATATTAAAAAAAAATTATTTCGTGTATTATTTTATAACGAATTTATATACAATTTAAATCTATGAAAAGAAATATTTTCAGTTACTAATTAAAAACTACATTAACAGGGTATCAATAAGTGAAACTTACTAAGAGAACGCCCACTAATACATTTGTCTTCTTTCCTCATGGGGGAGCAGAAGCGCCTGCGACCTGCGGTCGCAATAGCAGAGTCGGCACACCATCAGCTGACCAAGACCTAGCAGTTCTACCTCCTCGTGGTCTCCCCTGGTAACAGTCTGCGTCAAAACAGACTGGCTAACAGAAGCTAGGATCGCCGTGCTCCCTGTAGTGCTGGCTGTTACTGATATAGAGGACCCAGTATTGCAGTACTTCTGGGCTGGGCTAGTAGTTTCCCAGCACAGCCTGGGACAGACGAAATCCACCCTCTCCAGTAAGAGCCGGGAATGTCAACAAAGCCATTACGACCCGCCATATCTTATGAGTCAAAGGGCAACCTGCCAGCATCAACTCGTGGCAATCCGTAAACAACAACAACAACAACTTCTTTCTTCATTTGCGTTTCAACGTTGTGATTAGTTTTCTAGTCATCATCATGTGCCATACCGGTTGGGGTAGGAGATCATGTCCTTCCACAATTTTCTATCCACAGTGCATCGTATAAATTCTATTGTTGACTGTTTTACATGCCATGACACCAAGCTATCTATATTGTATCTTCTCTTTTGTCGTTCGCGATCTCTCTTTCCCTGTATTTTGCCAGTTGTAATAAAGTATTCCAACTTTCCTTTCTCTCGCCCGACAATTTTTCTAGTACGGCCTAATTATATGGATGGCAGACAACCTTTGATGTACATGCATTCATCACTGTTTTGTATAGTGTATTCTGTTCTTGTTCAGGCAACCAATGTATTATTTAGGAGTTCAATTATGATTTCATTCAACATGGTGTCATGTATAATAGTACTGCTAGTCACCCTCCAGTCGACCAAGCTGAAAGGAATGGATACCTCGCATACAGAGTTGGGGAGAAAGTAATGAAAGCGAGAAAAGGCACTGCCTTATTTCCTTGCTCTAAATACTGCCTTCTGGTGCTGTGAGATATTATTTCCCTTCATTACTACATTCATCAATGGACATTACATTTTTTCTTTGTTTTTCATTTCATTTTCGCCTTAGACTGAAGACGACACATACACAGGGCGGTAGTCATAGTTCTCCATGATTGACGATTTTTTGTTAGTCCTTGGCTGCATCTTAGTTCTATTGTGAGCCTTCCCTAGTAAATCTTCTGCGTAGCGATATTCAATGACATCCCTACAGCATAATATGTGATATTATGTAATATATGAATATATGGAGCCTCGGTGGCTGAGTGGTTTAGTGTACTCGCTCCCTAAACAGAAGGGTCCGAGTTAGATTCCAAGACGGAGCTGATTTTTTTTGTTCGGCCCGACAAAGGCTCCGGGGTTCACCCAGTCTCTAAAAATTTGTACTAGAGCTTTTTCTAGGAATTAAAGGCAATCTGGCGTGATACCGATCACATTAACCAAAATGTGCCGTGGTAGTAGAAAATATGATCACTAACGCCATACTCCCATACGCTTAGAAATAGCGTGGAAGGGACCCGTTACATTACATACGTCACGTGACATTGCTACGGTGAATATAATTCTCTTTTTGATGTCCACTCGATGACTATAAAAGGAATTGATTACCCTTTTCATCATCCGTCCTTAAAAGGACACTAAGTTGGCGTAGATGCGTTGTGTTGAGTTTTACAACAGAACATTAATATTTGCGCCTTTCGGCCCAACAGATCTAATTTCAACACGGCTTTTTTGAGTACCGGGTTGGCTTTCCTTCTATCATCCCAACTCGCATGGCCAGATTAGACTAGTTAATCTGTTTCTAGAGGCACCACGAAGAGGTGGGATAGGGTATGGATGGGTCTAGTTCACCGTTCCTGGAGTAAACCATCAGCTGTGAGTCGCTGACAGCTCCCAGCTCTGATGCTGCCAGGCGCATAGCCTCCGGTGTAATATGTGATAGCTTTAGTGTCCTAGACGAAAATCACTGGCCCCTCCAATTTCAAAAGATGTGGGGCTAGTACTGTGAAGCGCAGTAACTCAATTCCCTTCAAAAATATACGCAACGGCACATCCTTAACCTCTTCCTTTTAGTAGCCTATAGGAATTATTATAAAAGAAATATGTACAACGATCACGTGATTATCGAACAAATAATTTGTATCTTGTGCGTTCACGTGTTAAGTAACGCGTATTTGTTTTTAAAACAATAAGAAAACTTAATAATACCTTTAAAGTAACAATTATGGAATGCCCGTGTTTAAGTAGTGAAGCAGAGTTAGTTCCTTCTCTGCCTTCTCCGTGTCATACCGGGACACCACCGGAAGATCTAGTTTATTAATAGAACACATCCGCTGTGGGTTGACGACCTTGTTCTGTGACCGAACTCTGTATTCTGTTTAATCCAACCATGAAAACAAAATTAACAAAAGGGAAAAGACTCGAAACAAATACTTAACGAAACCACGTCTTAAGGTAGCAGGATGGTAATTCTAGCAGTAGTTTAAAAAGAGGTCACACGTAGAGTAGATCACCTTTAGCATACAAACCTTTATGTTACTAAGGCAGAACACATACAAATTGCGAATGTAAACTATAAATAACATTAGGGTGACTAGGGTACATTTAGTAGAGAGTTAAACAACCGTGGACATACTATAACCAATGATGGATAATGCAAAACTGAAATAAAGAAAAAGTATTGGAATGGCAAAAAGTAATTTTAATGCCATGAAAAGTATACTAACATAAAAAAACCAACAATACCAGGCTATAACTAAGAATAGCAAAATGCGATATCTTGTCAACATTCCTGTATGGTGCAGAAATATGGACATTAGACACCAGTAACAGACTAACCTGTCTAGTCTGGCCAAGCGTACAGGGATCGAAGAGGAAGACAACCCGGTACACAATAATGTTGTGCTGAAGTCGGATGTGTTGGGCCGAAAGGCGCAAATATAACAGTTATACTGCAAACCACAACACAACGCAGACACGTCCACTACGTCCTTGTAAGGGCGGATGATGAAGAGGAATATTCTATATAGTCTACCATGATACTCTAGAGTACTTTAGTCATCGGGCGAACGCAACCAACCAGACAAGAAAACATAGAAAATTGAAGCCTTTGAAATGTAGATTTATAGAAGAATAGGTAGAATTGGATGGAAAGAAAAGAAGACAAACGATGCAGTTTTAAGACAACTAAAAATGAAAAGAGAACTACTAATCACAATTAGAACAAGATGAATGAAATTTTTGGGGCATAACAGCCTACTAAAAGTAATATTGGAGGGGAAAATACTAGGTAAAAGAGGCAGAGGCAGACCAAGACTAACATGGGCGAGCAACATCAAAAGATGGACAGGTCAGCCTATGACAACCTGCATCATCAAAGCAAGAGACAGAGTGGAATGCGCTCCATAGTATCCGACCTTCGATGTGGAGACGGCACTCACTGAATGAATGAAAAGGGTACATAAAAGGGTGTATCGACATGAGTGAGTCGATTTGATATATATAATAAATTGTCTGTACAGAAACTGACATTGTTACTTAGATTCAGCGTTATCAGTAGTTACCAGCAGTTACAAGTTATCAGTAATGATAATACAATTGAGAACATTCTCTTGATACCTCAATAATTACATTTACAATAAAGCAACAATATAATTGTTATTATGTGTCTTTTACACACAGAGTAGAATGGCGATCCATGGTAGCCAACCTTCGTTGCGGAGAAGGCACTCAATGATGATGTGTCTTTTCCACCGCATCGGGAGAAATAGACAGTTCGTGGGAGTTGGGAGGGGTGGGATGGATGGGACTGAAAGTAGACTCTCCCTCGGTTGCGAGGTTTTGACTTTTTAGTATCGTAATTGAGTGTATTTACTTGTGGCTTGAAATGTGTTAAACAACATGTAGGTCTATACCAAGACATAATATCTGAACCCTGCAATAATATTCATTATGAAAGTATAACATATAAACCTTATTTTTACGTGGAAATGGTGTAGTGTAGAAGAAGTGATATGAAAAAGATTATTATTTTATTTGATCATGTAGTTGTCACTGACACTTGGTACTGAGTTCTCAAGGGTTTCAGTTACGAAAAAAAAAAAAAACCAGGAAGCTACCCTTCAGTAGCGGTATTCTTTTCTGTTTCAGAAGTAAAGAGCTTGTCAAATGTTGACTTTATGTTCCAACTTTTGACTAATTTTATTAAAACTAAAGTTCGATTTTATTATTCTCGTGCACATTGTTTCTTTCATTTTACATCAACTCTAGAGTACCACTTCTCCACTCAGTTTCGTGTTTTTAACCCAGTGTGAAAAAAAAAAACATTGCCTTAATTTCCTTGCCTCTCTTGTTTCCTTGAAGAAGAATGTAGGTCAGCGACAGTTTGTGATTGCTGCTTCTTGAGCAAGACTTGCAGGTCTTCTGTGGTAAGGTCTTGCATGTGATCCTACATTTCACTGATCTACGTCTGTATCCTTTATCTCAAATCCCAAATCCTTATTTTACACAATTCCATTTACCATGGTCTTCATTATATCTATCCATCCATCCATCCATCCATCCATCCATCCATCCATCCATCCATCCATCCATCCATCCATCCATCCATCCATCCATCCATCCATCCATCCATCTATCCATCCATCCATCCATCCATCCATCCATCCATCCATCCATCCATCCATCCATCCATCTATCTATCTATCTATCTATCTATCTATCTATCTATCTATCTATCTATCTATCTATCTATCTATCTATCTATCTATCTATCTATCTATCTATCTATCTATCTATCTATCTATCTATCTATCTGTCTATCTGTCTATCTGTCTATCTGTCTGTCTGTCTGTCTGTCTGTCTGTCTGTCTGTCTGTCTGTCTGTCTGTCTATCTATCTATCTATCTATCTATCTTTCGTTCGCCCGAAGTATTGTCTATATCTGCAATGACGTTTCCTGTATAAATTTTACTGCTTTTTGTAATTATTATAGTGGCCCATATAGTTTTGTCTGCAGTGTTGTATCTATGGGCCAATGGATTCTCCTCAGTCCACCACATTCAGTGCAGTCCTGAAGTATGTGTTCAGCAGTCGCGGGCGGCTGTCCACATGCACAAGTAGTTGAGGTGCTGATCCTGAATTTTGTATACATGTGACTATGGAGTCGATTGTGTCCTGTTCTGAGGCGTATAATGATAACTTGTTGTTCATATCTATTCATATTATGAAAGGCATCCTGATTTGGGGTTTGTGGTCCTCTGATTGATTTGATTATCTGTTTCTTTTGATGGTATGTAACCGGTGTATTTAGTTGTGGTGCCTGTTGAACCTTCCTTTGCCAACTGATCTGCTTTCTCATTTCCTGGTATTCCACAGTGAGATGGGATCCACTGCAGGGCAACCCTGTGGTGCTCGCAGAGTTCAGTCAATAAGGTCTGCAGATGTGGTAGTTTTCTGGATTGTGGTGCCTGGAGTACTGATCTTGCATCTGTCAAAAACACTACAGGCTGCTGGCTAAGATTACTGTTCAGCAGTTTTTCTATTGCCAACTTTATTGCTTGTATTTATGTATCATAATTGTGACAATATTTCCCTGTTGTTATTTTATTCATATCCCTAGTGTAATTTGGGTACTCTATATATGCATCTGCTCCCCCATTCTTTACTGCATTCTGTGCTGATCCATCTGTGTACACACGAATCCATAGGTCTTGTGGGTATTCTTCATCCAGGAAACTAAGAGTTATTGTTTTTTCGCTGTAGACTATTTTGTTCCTCTTTGTCAACTATTCCTTTCACTTCTGTCCGTATTTGAACTGATAATCCTGATTCCTTTGTCCAGGGAGTCTGTTCTGGTATGGGCAGAAGGGGGTTAACAACTCTTGGCACGTCTGGTGTTTGTCTACAGATACGCTTGGCTTGTTGGATAAAACTGCTTCTCTTAAGTCGTCCCAATGCAAGATTTTGGAATCGGTCCTTCATTGGATGTCTCGGCATGCAAGCAAATTTTTCTGCCCGTATCAGCACCTTTGTGTCCCTCCGTTCTCTCAGTGCTGGTATCCTCCACAATTTCTCCATCTCCAATATTGGTGTTACCATGGTCTATACCCTCTGAACTAAAATAACTCTCCAAATATTTGCTTCTACCCAATGTGGCCGCAGTCAAGTTTCATTTATTATCCTCGAACGAGCAATATTTCAAAGGTCATTTCAGTAATATTTTACAGTAATGATTGAAATATTTGTTATATCAAAATATATTTGACAATAATTTTTTGCACAGTTTTTTTTTTTTTTTTTTTTTTTTTTGAGCTGTTTTTTCTTCTTTCCTCTTTTCCCTGATACATGTACCTAAAAGGTGTCGTGAGTAGTAGTGGTGGCTGTGAACTCACTCCAAAAGTGGAATAACATGCACCGAAAGACAATAGATTTGGCACCGACTTTGCACGAAACATGCACCAAAACCCGTGCCAAAGTCCGATAATCGGCTTATTATCTCGGTGGTCGTGATCGGTAATCGGCTTATCTCGGTGGTGTGCGTTGGTGCGTGACAATCGTCGTGGTGTGCGTTGGTGCGTGGCGGCTTATCTCGTGGTGTGTGCGTGGCGGTGATCGGTGCGTCGCTAGCTCGCCGGTTATCTCGGGGGTTCTAAAATCGGGCGACAGCGGTTCCGGGCGACAGCGGTTCTAAAAGGGGGATGGCGCGCGGGTCGGATGGCGGGTCGTCGTGCGGGTGGGGAAAGGTGCCTTTATTGGTTATCATCATGTGCCTCAACACTATCAGCATGTGCCTCAACACTATCATCATGTGCACCCTCATATAGCGATTTTTTTTTCTCTCACTCTAATGCATATCCAAGCTAACTCAAGTCAAATAAAAATCACCAAGCCACACAAATTGACACATCATCATCATCATGTGCCTCAACACCATCCTTTCATGTCCTATCATGTGCCACCCTCAACATCAACCTTCATATCCCATCATCATCTTGTGCCACCCTCAAGACTATCATCATGTGCCACCCTCAACATCAACCTTCATATCCCATCATCATCTTGTGCCACCCTCAAGACTATCATCATGTGCCACCCTCAACATCAACCTTCATATCCCATCATCATCATGTGCCACCCTCAACATCATCATCATGTGCCATCCTCAACATCATCATCATGTGCCACCCTCATCATCACCCTTCATATCATCAAGCCACACAAAGTATCATCTCTCTCTCTCACACACATTCATGGTAAACCAAAACAAAATTCGTTCTATATTTCTCACAGCTTTATTATTAATACAACAAATATACGACACATATATATATATTACTGTCCGGTTGTTGATAATTTTAAGCGTCTGGGTTTCCTCCCTCCTGTTTTAGTGGTAGTGTTTGTTAAATGTCTATCAAATACGGGTACATAGGAAGTATCATTAGCTTTCAAAACACAACCGCCCTCCATTTTGACAAAACCTTGATCAAAGCTGGAATAGGTAATTGGTGACTCTGCTGAAACACCCGCGGCATTCATATTGGGTGCCGGATCTGTCGTCTGATTAACAAGAGCGAGTTTCCCTTGATTAACAAAGTGGGGCGTGTAGTCGATGAGATTCGTGTTAACAAGAGATGGTATGTAGTTTTGGTGGTTAACGACAGGCGGCGTGTAGTTGATCTGATTAACGAGAGGTGGCGTGTAGCTGATCTGGTCAACAACAGGCGGCGTGTAGTTGAGGTTAGCATAAGCGGTTAAAATTTCCTCTCGCATCTCAACTAACGTGATAAATTCCTCTCTCGATAGTGTTATCCCAGTTCTGGTAAGAAACTTAAAAAAACTATCACCGCTATATGTCCTTATATTTATCAATGGTCTGTTACGAAAAACACAAACCGAGACTGCCTTAACGCCATCTTTAGACAATGGAACTACAGTCTCATTTCCACGTGACATAAATATGCGCTGATCACTGAGATCAAACGAAATTGGCGTATTCAAGCTACACGACTCCATATTCAAAGAAAAACAAACCACCTGGCAACAGACGTTGGTTATGTGTGTGCGTGTACACTGCTCGACTGGGGGTTTTTATACCCGTTTATCGGGTCGAGGACCGTCTATTTATAGCAGCTAACGCAATACGTTATCAGGCGTGGTAATCAGTCGTGTTGCGACATGTTCAGTGACCTCTGGAACTGACCCAATAGGGGGGTGATGTGTGGGGAAATATGATGCGTGTAACAATTCGGTCTCAGGTAATGCGGCTTGAGACTAGGAAACTCCTCCTCCTCCCCCCTGTAGTGTTTATATAGGTTGTGGATTTTAAAAATAGGTGTTAGTTGAAGAGGGGGAAACCTCGCGCGCTGACCTAAAATCACTCGTTGTTATTTTCGTCGGTGGTATAATCACTAAAGTTAGTAGCACTTGTGAGGATGGATCCCCGATGGAATCATCCCTTCACAGCTCTGATAGCCGGTCCTACCGGGTGTGGGAAAACGGTATTTGTGCAAAAGTTTATACAGAACCTTCACGAGCTAGCTGTCCCCGTACCGGAGGAAGTTATATGGTGTTATGGGGAATGGCAGCCGATATACGAGACTATGGGGTCAGTGAGATTTATCGAGGGTCTGCCAGACGTCGATAAATTGGAAGGTGGTAAGAAGAGAAGACTGATCGTCATCGATGACTTGATGTCTGAGACGGACGAGCGGGTAACAAAATTATTCACCAAAGGTAGTCATCACAGAGATATTAGTGTGATGTACATTGTTCAAAATCTATTCGGAAAAAATAAAGAACATCGAACCATAAGTCTCAATACGCACTATTTAGTCCTTTTCAAGAACCCGAGAGACGGGAGTCAAATTATGAATCTGGGTAAACAAATGTACCCGGGTCGGGTGGGGTACCTCTAAGATAGTTTTAAGGACGCGACAGCGAGTCCTCACGGTTATTTGCTGGTCGATCTTCGTCAGGACACACCTGATAATCTTAGGTTGAGAACAAAAATATTCCCGGGGGAGAGACAAATCGTCTAAATGCCAAAGTAGAGAATCATGTGTGATGAAGCACTTAGACGGCACGGTGAAATGTTGAAATGTATGCGCGCCGCCTCGCCGAGCGGTTTGAGAGCCATATTAAAAACAGCCTCTCCCAAACTCATTAACTTTTTGTGCGAGTGTTGTCATAACATATTAAAAGGTAATGTTAGACTCACTCAACAACAGAAGTGCGAGCTACGTCGACACAAGAACAAGTTGAGACTTCTCACTAAAAGAAACCGAGTCTTAAGCGGCGGAAAGAGATTCTACAAACCGGTGGGTTTATAGGTGCTTTGCTCCGTCCTATATTAAGTATTCTCGGTGGAGTACTAGGTGCGTAACAATGGCCAAAAAAATGATTTTGGTGGATCCTCGATTCCTCGAGGGTCTTAAACAGACTACTACCACGTCGTATAGCCCACCCGAGGCGATCGGTGACAACTTGAGAGATTTAGATGATGAAATGCAACGTATCCTATTCCGCGATGATTTAGCACCCGCCGATAAGGCCAGAGTGTACCAACGTGCCCTGCATCAATATTTAACTAGATTGGAGCAGTATAAACGACGCTCATTGGGCTCGGTCGATCTCATTCAACACAACACGGCAACAGAAAAAACACCTTCCCCACCAACACCATCATTCGAGATATCACCAGAGCAGACCAAGACACCACCACCACCACCACCAGCGGAAACCCCAAAGGTAGGTAATGAAACCACTCCGCCCGTAGCCACGTATAAACTGAGGCCTAAAAAAAGAAAGAGCGGAATCCCAACACCAAAATGGGAACGGTGGAGAAAATATTGAGACGTCGTTACTTTGACCCTAGTCGACCAGGGGCGTATAGTGGTGCAACGGCCCTGCAACGTAACACCAAACTGGGACTCGCAAAGATCAAACAATGGCTGAGTCATCAGGATACCTATACCCTTCATAAACCAATTCGTCGCAGATTTGAAAGGCGTCCTATTATAACGAGTGGCCCCCAACAGCAATATCAGGCAGACCTAATCGATTTGAGACATTTGAAAAAACACAACGATGGATATTCCTATTTGGTTTCTTGCGTGGACGTTTTCAGTAAATTCGCGTGGTCTGTACCGATACGAACCAAAACGGGGAAATCCTTAGTGGAAGCCGTCGGTAAGATATTTCTCGATGGGAAACCCGCGAGTTTTCAAACCGATAAGGGGTCAGAGTTTCTGAACAGAACATTTCAGAAATTCCTCGCTGACAACAACGTTCACTTTTTCACTACGCAGAACGAAGATATTAAGGCCGCCGTGGTGGAACGCTTTAATAGGACTCTGAAACAACGGATGTGGCGATATTTCACGAAATCCAATAAGTTGTCTTATGTCCGAGTCCTCCCCGCCCTACTTCGAAGTTATAACCATTCGTATCACAGAAGTATAAAAATGGCACCGGTCGACGTCAACGCAGACAATCAAGAACAGGTATGGAACACGTTGTATAATAGCAAACGCAACTTTAAATTTAAAAGACCCCTGTACAAGCCCGGTGATCGAGTTAGACTGGTCCTGGGCAGAGCCAATTTTAAAAAGGGTTATGCCCCGGCTTGGACGGAGGAACTGTTTTCCATCAGTCGAGTAAATGAAACAAACCCCGTTACATATGTGTTGAAAGACGATAAGGGCGATGAGATAGAGGGGTCATTCTACACACCGGAAATTCAAAAAGTTGGAGACAAACACGAGTACAGAATCGAGAGTGTCATAACCGAGCGTCGCACATCCTTTGGGCGAAAGGAGTGTTTAGTCAAATGGTTTGGGTACGATTCCTCATTTAACACTTGGATACCGTCCAAGGACATTGTCAGGTACAAAAACTAGAGATGCGAGAAGAAGAAGAAGAAGAAGTGGTAACTTTTGGTGGAGAGCCCGATTTGCGAGCCGTAAACTCGGGAGTCGGGAGAGACGGCGAACCACGCTGGTGGGGGTCGATGTTTGGGAAACTATCCCCCTACTTAGAACTTGTCTTTATTTGTCAAGTGGTAGTTATATATACAGTTGTAGCGGTTTCGCTGTTCAATCTGACCACCGAAAAGGCAGACGCGAAGGAGGGAAAACTGTGGATAGCCCTACTGAGCAGCTGTTTGGGTTACATGCTACCGAATCCAAACTTGGAGAGGCGACGGTGAAACGAGTGAAAAAAAAATGAGTTTTTATGTCACCCTGCCCAGCAATGCATCTATGGAACTTTTTAAGGATAATAACCCAGGCCACTTTTTCTTTAAACTTCCTCAGACCATTGACATTTCGACGCAGTATGAGATCGCACTGGTGGAGATACAGTTTCCGCTAAATTATTTCAATGTAATAGAGGGTGATGTCTGGATTCGCTATGAATCTCTCGATAACGACGATATTTGCGACGCCAGATTTTATTTCAACGTGACATTGGAGCCTGGGTTATACACGAAACCCGAGGCGTTCATCGGCGCGTTGAATGCGTCGATCATAAAAGCGGAGGATGAGTCGTACAGGGGAGTGAAAGGGAAAAAAATGAGATTCATTTACGCAAAAGAGGTGAATAAAGCCATCTTGAAACTTTACGAAAAAGGAGTCAGTGTTACCATAAGCGACACTTTGAAAAACATGTTAGCCTTCCCCACGACCTCAATATCAGACACGGCTCCCGATATCTTCAGCGTGGGTGTAATGGACTTGGAAAGTGTTGCGAAGAATGTCTACGTCTACTGCGATCTCGTTTCCCCCAGACCGGTCGGGGATGTGATGGTGCCTCTCCTCAGGAGCGTGCCTGTTCTCAATAGAAATCACACCTCGGTGTTTCAGATATACGATAAGCCTCACTACCTACCCCTGAGTCGATTTTCCTTCGATACCGTCGAGATCCTTTTAGCCAACGAACACGGAAAAACCATTCCATTCACCAGCGGGACGTCGGTGTTAACGGTACACTTTCGAGTCAAGAAGCATCTCGAGCTGGTATAATGGTGAGACACACTCCCTTCATAGAGATGTTGAGTTATACGAAGACTTTTACTGTTGTCAGGCGGGCGATGGGATGCCCGTGTTTATAGGAGGTCGAAGTCAGAGCGGTCGAGGAATCGGTAGTTTCTTTGGTGGAATCGGGAGGGCTATTTTACCCTGGTTAAAAACCGGCGGTAAGGCCTTGCTCAGAGAAGGCTTGGGGACCGGTCTGCAGGTCGCACAGGACGCATTAGCTGGAAAAAAATGTCGGTGAAGCTTTCAAAGAACGAGCTAAGGAGGCCGGTCAGCGGTTGCTACACGGGGCCGTAGACCACCTGCGTGATAACAACCAATCAGGAAGTGGTTTACGTCAAAGCAGAAAGCGAGTTATGAAGCTACCTCCACCAGGCGAACCCGTTACGAAGAGGATAAAACCGACAGCTGGACGGTTCCCCCTTCATTCGGTGCACAACAGAGGGAAGAAGACGAGGGTGGCAAAGGATATTTTCGACCAATAATGTCCCTCATTCACCCCAAATCGTGCGAATGTCTTCACTCTGGTTTGGATTTATTTAGCGTTCCACCCACACAGACATCTCTAGACTCTGGCCAGTTTATTGAAATTCGTCCGATCGCAGCTTTGTCGCATAGCGCACCGATAGAGTTTTTCATTTCTGGAAACAGCGAGGAGTATCTAGATCTTTTCAACACGTTTTTACATCTGCGGGTCAAAATCACTCTCCCGAATGGTGATAGTGTACCAGTCGATGCTGAGGTAGGACCGGTCAACAATTATCTTCACAGTCTATTTTCACAAGTCGACGTATCGCTAAACGACACGTTGGTTACACCGTCGGAGAATACCTATCCTTTTAGAGCGGTGTTTGAGGCCACGCTAAATTACGGAGAGGATGCGAAAACGGGATACTTGACGGCCGCTCTGTTCTACAAAGACACAGCTGGCCACCATGACGATTTGAAAGAAAATGAGGGTTTTAAAAACACGGCGCGATTTGACTTCGGGTAGTAAAGAGGTTGAAATGATGGGTCGTTTGCACTCTGATGTCTTTGTGCAGGATCGTTACATGTTAAACAGAGTCGATGTAAAGATAAAACTCACGCCCTCGAAGGATGTGTTCAGCCTCGCGGCTCACGATAGCTCTGTGGGTTATAAGAGTGTTATCACCTACGCCGCGCTCGTGGTCAGGAAAGCTAAGCTAAACTCCGCGATCTGGCCCACGAAAAGGCTCTCTTAAGCGGGAATGCGCGGTACCCGATCAAGAGGGTTACCATCAAGACATTTTCCATCGCTAGCGGGATGCTTTCCCACAGTCAAGACAATTTATTTTTGTCTCAAACACCGACCCGTATAGTGATAGGTCTGATTACGGCCAGTGCTTTTAATGGTGTTTACACAGCTAACCCGTTCAATTTTCAACACTTTGGTCTGATTTATATGAACCTGACGGTCGACGGGAAATGTATTTCGGGAAAGCCTCTAACTATGGACTTTGAACGAAATCAATACGCGAGAGCTTTCTTCGGCACAAATCTGGCCATGGGACTGATTGGTAAAGACGCTGGGAATAACGTTGATTATAGAGAATTCAAGGACGGATACTGCCTATTTGGTTTTGACCTCTCGTCCAGCCTACTGGACGGCTCCCATTTTGAGCTAGCCACAAGCGAACCCTTGTCGATAGAACTCAAGTTTGCCGCTCCCACCACTACTCCCCTACAAGTTATCGTCTACGCCGAGTTGGACTCGGTGCTCGAGGTGTCCAAAACAAGGCAGATTCTAACAGACTTCGCCGTTTGAGAGAGAAAGACGGAGAAGAATATGAACACGAGGGAGATTTACAACCTTTTGATGTCGGATATTTTCGTTCGACGTTCTCCCCTACAAGTTATCGTCTACGCCGAGTTGGACTCGGTGCTCGAGGTGTCCAAAACAAGGCAGATTCTAACAGACTTCGCCGTTTGAGAGAGAAAGACGGAGAAGAATATGAACACGAGGGAGATTTACAACCTTTTGATGTCGGATATTTTCGTTCGACGTTGTTCCCTTGTTAGTGTCATTCCACGAAACCACTTACCGCCGAGCATCGACCCAACGGCGACCGCGGCCTTTGTCATAAACACCGACCCTGCCCACGAACCCGGAGAGCATTGGGTGGCCCTATTTTACAATGGACTCGGCGAATGTGAGTATTTCGATTCCTACGGTTTGCCTCCCAGACACGTGGATATTTTAAACTTTATAGAGCAAAACTCACACGTTCCATTCGTCTACAACCCGCGGGTGTTGCAAGATTTGTTTAGCAACACGTGCGGTCTATATTGTGTTTATTATATACTTCTTAAGTGTCGTGGCGTAAAACTTAACAGAATTCTCATGCCTTTTTCATCGAGACAGCACGTAAACGATCGTATCATTTATCGTTTGCTCGCCCCGTGGATACTTCGGCTTCGAGGGGCCCTTCCAGACGCTTAAAATTATCAACAACCGGACAGTAATATATATATGTGTCGTATATTTGTTGTATTAATAATAAAGCTGTGAGAAATATAGAACGAATTTTGTTTTGGTTTACCATGAATGTGTGTGTGAGAGAGAGATGATACTTTGTGTGGCTTGATGATATGAAGGGTGATGATGAGGGTGGCACATGATGATGATGTTGAGGGTGGCACATGATGATGATGTTGAGGGTGGCACATGATGATGATGGGATATGAAGGTTGATGTTGAGGGTGGCACATGATGATAGTCTTGAGGGTGGCACAAGATGATGATGGGATATGAAGGTTGATGTTGAGGGTGGCACATGATGATAGTCTTGAGGCACAAGATGATGATGGGATATGAAGGTTGATGTTGAGGGTGGCACATGATAGGACATGAAAGGATGGTGTTGAGGCACATGATGATGATGATGTGTCAATTTGTGTGGCTTGGTGATTTTTATTTGACTTGAGTTAGCTTGGATATGCATTAGAGTGAGAGAAAAAAAAATCGCTATATGAGGGTGCACATGATGATAGTGTTGAGGCACATGCTGATAGTGTTGAGGCACATGATGATAACCAATAAAGGCACCTTTCCCCACCCGCACGACGACCCGCCATCCGACCCGCGCGCCATCCCCCTTTTAGAACCGCTGTCGCCCGGAACCGCTGTCGCCCGATTTTAGAACCCCCGAGATAACCGGCGAGCTAGCGACGCACCGATCACCGCCACGCACACACCACGAGATAAGCCGCCACGCACCAACGCACACCACGACGATTGTCACGCACCAACGCACACCACCGAGATAAGCCGATTACCGATCACGACCACCGAGATAATAAGCCGATTATCGGACTTTGGCACGGGTTTTGGTGCATGTTTCGTGCAAAGTCGGTGCCAAATCTATTGTCTTTCGGTGCATGTTATTCCACTTTTGGGGTGAGTTCACAGCCACCACTACTACTACTGTCGTGGTTTATATCATTTGTCGTTCTTGAGCTGCTCGAACTGTCTGAATTAGTGATTTTCCTTATTGTTACATGTCTCTGTCACTGCATCTATCCATTTTCTTCTGGGTCTTCCTCTTGGTCTTTTCCCATGCATTATTGAGAAGAATGCCCTTGATGGTGATTGGTGAGGATTCATTCTGACCAGGTGGTCAAACCATTTAAGTTGTTGTTGTTCTATATATTCTTGGCAGGGTTTAGTTCCTACTATTTTTTTTAATGGTTTCATTTGGTATTCTACCTCTTCTTGTGTTGTTTGTTACTTTTCTCAAGCATCGCATCTCACATGTATTGATCTTTCTTAATTGTGATTTAGAATGGGTCTATGTTTGACTTTCACAGCACAAAGTTTGCATGAAAATGCTATTTATCATTTGTTGTTTAGCCGGCATAGAAATGTTTGGATGTCTTAGCAATGGTGAAAAATGGTATGTGACAGCATTTGTTTTTTGTATTGTCATGTCAATTTCTCTGTCTAGTTTTCCATCTTCTGTGAACATTGTGCCTTGTTTTATTTCTTTATCTTTGATCTTAATGTTTAGTGGGTGTCTTAATTTGCTTATTCTCATAGACTCTGTTTTTGCTGTGTTAATTTTCATACTGTAGTTTGTGCAACTTTTATCTTGAGATGTTATGTGCTGTTGTAGCAGGTTTTCATCCTCATATATTAGGCATTGGTCATCTGCGAAGAGTAGCTCGATGATGTTGAAATTTTCTACCTCTATGTTATTATGTGATTTTTCCTTATTGTTGGTTGTTTCCAGATTTATTTTGTATATATATATATGATGAAGAGGATGTTGACATGTTGATGTTGAGAGGACACATCCTTGTCTTACACCTGTTGTAACCTGAAACCACTCTGACAGGCCTTCCGATGTTCTGACGGCACTTTGACTGTTTATATTCATCTCGCCCAGAATAGAGATGGATGGCGGGAAACACCACCAGCCCTAGGTGATGTCTATCGGCGTGGGAAGGATCAAGAATGAGGAAAAATGAGATGGAATTCTTGTTAGAAAGGACACAGCCAGTTGAAAATATGGACAAGCTTTTGTTATTGTGGATTAATGAAAAACTGTTAGTTGGTGACAGTGTTTCAGGATTGTAAAAAATCTGTTTTGCCACATTACTGCTTATTTTAATTACGTCTTATTTTTGTGTGTGTTATTAATGAAAAATAAATGTTATCATGTCATTGTGTGTGATTATCATCATCATCGTCATCATCATCATCGAGTGCCATCTCCGCAGCGAAGGTTGGCTTCATGGAGCGCCATTCTGCTCTGTCTCTTGCTTTGATGGTGCAGGTTGTCATAGGCTGGTTTGTCCATCTTTTGATGTTACTCGTCCATGTTAGTCTTGGTCTGCCTCTGCCTCTTTTACCTTGTAAAATGTTTTTATATGTTTTCTTTTATATATAAAGTTCATTAAAAAAAAATTAATTCGATGATGGTTCGTACAGTTCTTTTAATTTCACAGTTTTTTCTTCACTGTTCTTTGTTGGGACATGGTCACTTATTTTAAATCTATAACAAAAAAGAACATAAAGACATATACAAAAATATACCAACCAATGACAACTGAACTGCCGTCGTTGTGTATTTTTGTTCACAAGACTAGGTTTTTAAATTGCTCATGTCTGTGCTTCCCCCTACCCCTTTACAGGCTGGTTTCTTCTCAATCACACTGTGCCATGTATCTGTCTCCCCCCCCACCCCCCCCCCCCCCCAAAACGTTCTAAAGTTTGCGTTAAAGTTACACATGTATATATCCGGTTGAGTGTGACCTCGTTTCTCCTTCTTCAGTTTAACGTGACAACTTCCCTGTGTGAATGTATTCGCCTATTCACAGGCCACGATGTTAGACTGACATACGATTCAATGAAATTATAGCTCCTTTACACCGCTGACACATTTTCTAGCGTGTCGCCGTCTCAGACCAGTCGCGTCATCTTTTGCGACTTTAACTGTGTCGAATAGTAGACCTTCAATATGGGAAGGTTAAAGGTAAGGTAAAGTACGAGACTTGAATCGGCGTCATAGCATGCGAGCTTTCGTCCATTTGTGCTCGTTCGCCTGTCAAGAAGTAGTCGAAGTGTCCTTTCAAGCATCGAAACTCACGATGCGAGGTGGCAATCCACACTACTCTGGTACCCATTTCTACCAGCGACTGGGTCGACCACGGGGGTATTTTTTTCTAACCACGAGTACAATTCACACTGCTTCCAGCGGAAAGGTTACTGCAAGAGCGACCGTTGCGTATGTGATTATGCGTTTTTGCTAAAGGGGAACTATACGCCTGTTAAAACTTAATATGGGGAAACGGTGCAAGTAGTAGCATCATGACGAACTATAGATGTGATAATGATGATATGTTGGAACTGTAAGGATGCCAATGACATATTGATATACATATCATTCTCACGTGCATACCGGTTGGCGTGCAGTACATCATATCAATTATGTTGTTGACTGTTTACCGAGTCACGACACCATGCTAACAAGTATATTCTCACTTTGTCGTTCGCGATTTCCCTTTCGATGTGTTTTGCCAGTTGTAACCATGTATTTATGGGCTTCAGGAGGAACAGCGGTTGCACAGATGCCCTATTTATCATAAAACAACTAGCAGAGAAAACAATAGAGCATAATAAAACACTATATACAGCTTTTATTGACCAAGAAATGGCGTTCGATTGGGTGGACAGGGAACAACTGTGGTCCGTATTGCCCTTGTACGGAGTGAGTCACCACCTAGTAGAGATATGTAAGAGCCTCTATGAAAATAGTCGCGCTGCAGTAAGATCCTCAGCAGGCTACTCTAAACATTTCACCATTAACTCTGGAGTAAGACAAGGCTGCGAGCTTCCCCCTCCCTCCTCCTACTTTTCATCACATATATGGACAATATATGCAAATTAGCTTGCCCAAGCAACGGAAGTATACCAACAAGGATGAAAACAAGCGATAACACAAAAGAGAACGAAATATACGTACCAGAAAACAGCAGAAGAGAGGACCGAAATAAACGAAATACTATTTGACGACCAAGTTCTAATACATGAAACAACTGAGGACATGCAAGAACAAATCAACAGGCTAAACAACACTTGTAAACAATACAACATGAAGATCAACATAAACATAACCGTTCGGTCATATAACAAGACAAAAAGAACTAACAATGACTCAGAGAGCCATAAACAAACGCTACGACAACGCCAGAGTAAGAGGAAGACCGCGAAAGAGATGGATAAAGGGAGTACTAGAGTCACTAGGAGGGATAACATCAGAAGAGGCCAACAGAAGAGCAAAGAATCGCAGATTGTATCTCCCCTCGACGCCAACGGCAATGGAGGAAGGATAGAAGTAGAAGAAGAAACCAAGTATTTGACAATTTGAGAGCGTGAAAAAAAAAAAAAAAAGCCTCTGAGAATTATGACATATACTTGTTACAGAAGATGTTTTTCATTTTCTCAAATTAAATAGAAGGAATCTTCTATTTCTCTACTCGATAAAATAATATATTGATATTCTCGATATTCCTCAGAGCAAAATACATATTCGCATGAAAATTTTGAATTACTGATACAGTGAGCCGAGGTCTTGATGAATTAATAATTGTATTTGTAACAAGTCGTAGTTTTTGGCTTAATGAAAACCACAGTTACATCATGAATGCGAGAGCTTTGTCGCGTGTTTGTGTCGCTTGCTCGTCGGGTTATTATGGCCTGGGAGGACTTTTGACTGATACCTCGAGCTGCAGTTATTATTATTTTGTTGGAGGGCAAAGCAAGGTTATGGGAGTAGGAAAAAAAAAACAGGAAACTCAAAAAGGAACTACAAACACGGCGTTCGTGATGAATAACTTTCTTAAGTCTCAGGTGACGCACACGGAAATGACATTCCAACATCAGGGTTAAAAAAAAAATCCTGACTAAGGGTTTAGCTTAAATAATAAAATAAAAAAAACTTGAGTATTTATCTGTCAGCAGTAGGGTCAGTTTAAGGACAAAGAAACTCACACAGCCATTACTTTCTTTACGAATTGTTACCCCTTCTGTGGTTTGTCGCGGAGAAGAGAGAGAGAGAGAGGCAGAGAGAGAGAGAGAGAAAGAGAGAGAGAGAGAGAGAGAGAGAGAGAGAGAGAGAGGAAATAGGTAACTTATTGGACCGGAAAATAAAAGTCACATGTACAGTGCAGCCGCCACGAGGTGTCCAGGTCAGAGTTTTTATTTCACTCTTAGATTTATTATTTTTTAAAAGATAGAAACCTAACTTTTTTACCTTTTTGTGATTTGAGTGCCGCCTGGTGTGGAACACAAGCTATTGCTTCAGCCAGAAGTTTAAAGTGTCGGCTCGAATACCTTGTTGAGAGATTTGTTTTCCCAACTCTTCCCCTTCCTTAATGTTTGTCTAAAGTTGGCGGTCTGTCTTATTTTGAATTGTCCTGCAGTCATGCCAACATTTAGTGCCTGCTCGCTAGAGGGATTCAGGGTCTGCCTTTGACAGGCTTCTCCAAGTTAGCTGCCGTCATACTGACATTAAGTGCCTGCTGCAGCTGGACCCAGGACCTGCCTTTGACAAGCTTCTCCAAGTTAGCTGCAGTCATACCGACATTAAGTGCCTGCTGCAGCTGGACCCAGGACCTGCCTTTGACAAGCTTCTCCAAGTTAGCTGCAGTCATACCGACATTAAGTGCCTGCTGCAGCTGGACCCAGGACCTGTCTTTGACAGGCTTCTCCAAGTTAGCTGCCGTCATACCGACATTAAGTGTCTGCTCCAGCTTGACCCAGGACCTGTCTTTAACAAGCTTCTCCAAGTTAGCTGCAGTCATACCGACATTAAGTGCCTGCTCCAGCAGGATCCAGGACCTATCTTTAACAAGCTTCTCCAAGTTAGCTGCAGTCATACTGACATTAAGTGCCGGCTCCAGCAGGACCCAGGACCTATCTTTAACAAGCTTCTCCAAGTTAGCTGCAGTCATACCGACATTAAGTGCCTGCTCCAGCAGGACCTAGGACCTGTCTTTAACAAGCGTCTCCAAGTTAGCTGCCGTCATACTGACATTAAGTGTCTGCTCCAGCAGGACCTAGGACCTGTCTTTAACAAGCTTCTCCAAGTTAGCTGCAGTCATACTGACATTAAGTGTCTGCTCCAGCAGGACCCAGGACCTATCTTTAACAAGCTTATCCAAGTTAGCTGCCATCATACTGACATTAAGTGCCTGCTCAGCAGGACCCAGGACCTGTCTTTAACAAGCTTCTCCAAGTTAGCTGCAGTCATACTGACATTAAGTGCCTGCTCCAGCTGGACCCAGGACCTGTCTTTAACAAGCTTCTCCAAGTTAGCTGCGGTCATACTGACATTAAGTGTCTGCTCCAGCAGGACCCAGGACCTGTCTTTGACAAGCTTCTCCAAGTTAGCTGCAGTCATACCGACATTAAGTGTCTGCTCCAGCAGGACCCAGGACCTGTCTTTGACAAGCTTCTCCAAGTTAGCTGCTGTCATACCGACATTAAGTGTCTGCTCCAGCAGGACCCAGGACCTGTCTTTGACAAGCTTCTCCAAGTTAGCTGCGGTCATACCGACATTAAGTGCCTGCTCCAGCAGGATCCAGGATCTCTCTTTGACAGGTTTCTCCAAGTGAGATGCAGTCACACCCAGTTTCTTGGGTTACGCTTAGTCTCAACAAACAGATCTCTGTGTAGTATTTCTTTGGAAGATCGGTTTTCCCCCAGCCGGAGCAGGCAATTCAGCGATCATTGACAGCTTTTCCGAATGATAGTGCCCATGTAAGGGATCCCAGAACGAACCAATCATTCTAGAGACATCTTTGTTTATGCTTGCATTTTAATCGTTTTCTTCCTGGACACTTTGAACAATTCTTGGAACTTGATCTTGTTTGATCAAAATAATGTGAAAAATATCACCAGACATGTTGCATGTAATGTCTGTCTTGTTGCTTCCATTTCTGCAGTTCTCTAGCACTCAGATCCACACAAAAGCACAGCAAATACACATCTCTCATTAAACCATAATTGTGTTGTATGCTCTATAAGATCTTCTTCCTCTTGTACCCATGTAGACTTCGAGGGAGAACAACAGTTCTGGTTCCCGCACTCACATTTGATGGCTTCAGCCTGTTGTCTGGCTCTTGCTCTTCTCTTGCTCTTCTCTTGCTCTTCTCTTGCTCTTCTCTTGCTCTTCTCTTGCTCTTCTCTTCTTCTCTTGCTCTTCTCTTGCTCTTCTCTTGCTCTTCTCTTGCTCTTCTCTTGCTCTTCTTGCTCTTCTCTTGCTCTTCTCTTGCTCTTCTCTTTTCTCCTCTTTTTTTTTTTTTTTACAAGCTTTGAATGGTAAGGAATCGCACGACTTTCTTTCTACATGGACAAACCATTTTATTTGTTGTTTCTGTATGTAGCTTTGGATAGGTCCGATGCCTACTCATCCTCTTATAATATTATTTCAGGTTCTGCCGTTTCTGATCACTCCGAGCGCTTTTCATAGACATCTCATCTCTGTGGTGACAAGCTTTCTTTTATGCTTAGTCAAAAGTGACCATTATTGTATATCAGATACATTTCAAAGTGAAAGAAATATAAAAGCTATTTTGACGATTCTTCGTCTTCTTAATTCTCTGAATTCTGATTGGAGCTTGGAGCACGCACAAGAGATCCCCACCCAATCCAGTCTGGAGCAAGCATGGACAACTCACGTCAGGACTCGCCAGCCTCTTTCATTTCATCATGTACGGTTCGTCGCCATGTTCCCAATAGTCTGCCTATCCTTTGTTTATAAAAATAAAGTACCCCCGTCATGCCAAGTGGCGTATAGGGAATATGGTTTTAGTGACCATAAATTTACAGACCTTCGGCACATGATTTTTGGGGGTAATGTGGTCGGTATTACGCCCATGCCGCTTTACTTTCCCAGAAAAAATCCGGTACCCATTAAAGGCTGGGTGAACCGGAAGCCGTCGGTTGGGATCGAACCCTACCTCTTGTCCTTTGTAGTCCAGTTCACTAACCACTGAGCTATCGCGGCTCCCTCTCCTTTGTTTGCTAGGTGGTTAATGCCCGGTTCGTTCCGTTCGTAGAGCATGGCCTCGCCATTTTGAACATCTTCTTTTCACTTCTTGATTGACATTGTTAATGCTTGTTCTTCTGGCAACTTCTTTGCTTGTGATGTGCTGATCTCAACTGATGTTTAGCATTTTCTAAAGTCAGCGACTTTGGCGATTCATATGATAAAAACAAATTAATTATTTATGTACACTGATTTGTCGTGACTAATTTCAAGGTATGCGTCTATCAATTGTGAAATATAACATGCTTTAGGTTAATGAGACGCAAATGAACATATCAGACACATGTGTCATGTGCAACACATGTTTACAACATAAAAAATGTTATTCTGATAAACTCCATGTTTTATATGTCCATAGACCCTCACAAGGGAAAGGTTGGCAGGACGTTAGCGCTGGGGTCCAGGATTTAACAGGCTTCGGCTGTCATGCATTTGATACTAATATTTTTATTATGCCATCGCATTATAGTTACAGAATTAATAAATACAAGCATACTTTCGTGTCATCATATAAGCTGAAGTATTGTATTCTATTTCTTCATGAATAGAATCATGCTTCCCTTTACCTTAACAGTAGGAAGGGTGAGGAGATGGTGGTGGGGGGGGGGGGGGTGTAGAACAAAAAGTCCTTCCTGGGGGCCCGCATAGGCCTTGTCCTGGTGCCCCCTTTCAGGATCAGGGGATTGTGAATGTGCTCCTAAAGACAGTCTTTTCTACTCTAAAGATTAAACATCTTCATAAAGCTCTCATTGGATATTATATTGGTCCCTGTTATAAGCCTACAAATCATTCGTTAATTTTGGTTACTTTAAACATTTACAGACCATACCGAATAAAAGCTTGATGCAGTATGTTTACTTAAAGTCTTCCCGATTGCAGTCTCCACGTACGACTCTCTTCTTTCCTGCGTAGATCAACGAAATGAGCTATCTCCTAGACAAGGACAGTAAAAGCAGTTTGGTGACGTTATAAGAGAGAAATAAATAAACATGATACAATGAGCCATCAACAAACTCTACGGGGATATTAGATAACGTGCTGACAACGATAACAAGTGGATTTACTGAATGTTAGAGACAGGAGGAAACATAACAGCAGGAACAATCAAGGAAGAGCAGCAACAACAAACAAATGCAAATTATATCTCAGCTCGACATTGAAATGGAAACGAGGAAGAAGATAGGACGAAGTTCAGCGCAGTTTTGTGTGTGTTAAATTGTAGCTTGGGGTGGGGATGCACCCGAAATAATAGAGAAGCAGGGACGAAACCTTCACTTGTAGAGCTTTCCCCCAAACAGAGATCTTTACTGTCATGGGACAGCTCCTTTCCAACATTAATCCAAAGGGAGAATAGTATGTTGTTTTATAATTTTTTTTTCAAGTCAGAACTGTTGAAGCGCGTTTTAAATAATACAATACAATACAATACAATACAGTACAGTACAGTACAGTACAGTACAGTACAGTACAGTACAGTACAGTACAGTACAATACAATACAATACAGTACAGTACAGTACAGTACAGTACAGTACAGTACAGTACAGTACAGTACAGTACAGTACAGTACAGTACAGTACAGTACAATACAATACAATCCAGTACAGTACAGTATAGTACAGTACAGTACAGTACAATACAATACAACACAATACAATACAGTTCAGTACAGTACAGTACAGTACAGTACAGGGAGCCGCGATAGCTCAGTGGTTAGTGAACTGGACTATAAAGGACAAGAGGTAGGGTTCAATCCCAACCGACGGCTTCCGGTTCACCCAGCCTTTAATGGGTACCGGATTTTTTTCTGGGAAAGTAAAGCAGCATGAGCGTATTACCGACCACATTACCCCAAAAATCATGTGCCGAAGGTCTGTAAAATTTATGGTCACTAACACCATATTCCCTATACGCCACTTGGCGTGACGGGGATACTTTACTTTACTACAGTATAGTACAATACAATACAGTACAGTACAGTACAGTACAGTACAGTACAGGGAGCCGCGATAGCTCAGTGGTTAGTGAACTGGACTATAAAGGACAAGAGGTAGGGTTCGATCCCATTGTCTTTTTTTTCCAGAAATAGTCTCTGGTAATAATTTAAGATATTATATAGAGTATCCCACCTTGTGCTATCAGTGCCAAACATGGTCGCCCCTGAATAACAATACAAGGAAACACCAAATAGATGCGATATTTGAGAAAAGCACTTGGAGTGACCACACAATTAGAAATGATGTCGTAAAAGGGAAATTAAGCCTTGAATAAATTCTAAACTATTTACAGAGATAACAAATGAAATGGTTTACTTCTGAGGAGAGATATCAAAAGATTCTATAACATACAATGGTTATGGTTATGGAAGGCCCCGGTATCACTGCAAACGAATTAAAATCCATAATTGCTCAACCGCCCGTTCCAGTAGATTCATCCGAATTACTATCTCATCTCCCAAACAAAGAAAGGTAACTGTAGTCCCCATCATAGCAGTCTTAGCACACGCCAAAAGACATAAAGCGAAACCGCACAGAAAGTGAACACAACCAACTGTTCCTTGTCGTACGATATCATCATTTATCGTAAACAATTGGAATATCGAAACATGATCAAAACGGTTGAGACACACAACTCACGATGTGCACAGAGCACTTAACTCAGTAGCTCATGCAACATACAATACACACATGCAACATACAATACACACATGCAACATACAATACACACATTAAACGAGGTGATGGAAGAAGAGCCCGCGGTAGACCTATAGTGAGATCGACTGACAACAGCCAAGATGGGCTACAACAACACCAATTGACAACAGTTGAGGCTGCCAAAAGGGCAAGAACTAGAACTTTGTATCTCCCTCGACACCTGAAGGAGTATAAGAGGAAATGAAGAGAGAGACACAGAGAGAGAGGGAGGGAGAGAGAGAGAGGGAGAGAGAGAGGGACAGAGGGAGAGAGAGAGGGAGAGAGATAGGGAGAGAGAGGGAGAGAGATAGGGAGAGAGATAGGGAGAGAGATAGGGAGAGAGATAGGGAGAGAGAGAGGGAGATAGAGGGAGAGAGGAAGGGAGAGATAGGGAGAGAGAGAGGAAGAGAGAGGGAGAGAGAGTGAGAGGAGAGAGAGAGATAGGGAGAGAGAGGAAGAGAGATAGGGAGAGAGAGGGAGAGAGAGGGAAGAGAAAGAGGGAGGGAGAGAGATAGAGAGAGAGAGAGAAGGAGAGAGGGAGAGAGAGAAGGAGAGAGAGAAGGAGAGAGGGAGAGAGGGAGAGAGAAAGATGGAGATAAAGAGGGAGGGAGAGAGAAGGGGGAGAGAGGGGGGAGAGAGAGGGAGAGAGAGGGAGAGAGAGGGAGAGAGAGGGAGAGAGAGAGTGCGAGAGATAGGGAGAGAGATAGGGAGTGAGAGAAGGAGAGATGGAGAGAGAGGGAGAGAGAGGGGGGAGAGAAAGAGGGAGGGATAGAGAGAGGGAGAGAGGGAGAGAGAGGGGGATAGAGATAGACAGAGAGAGATAGGGAGAGATAGAGGGAGAGAGAGGGGGAGAGAGGGAGGCAGAGAGAGGGAGAGAGGGAGGGAGAGAGAAAGGGGAGAGAGAGTGGGAGAGAGAGAGGGAGAGAGAGGGAGAGAGAGGGAAAGAGAGAGGGACAGAGAGAGAGGGAGATAGAGAGGGAGGGAGAGAGAAGGAGAGGGAGAGAGAGGGAAAGAGATGGAGAGAGAGAGAAGATACTCATTTAAGTTTGGGTGAGAAGGCTAAGAAGTATGTTAGTCGAAGGAGACCAGATTCTAACCACTTCTATAACTTCTGAAGTTGAGTTCAACAAAAACAACCATTTGTCAATAACTAGATTAATAAACAGTGTCATGTTAACTAGATTAATAAACAGTGCCATGTTAACTAGATTAATAAACAGTGTCATGTTAACTAGATTAATAAACAGTGTCATGTTAACTAGATCAATAAACAGTGTCATGTTAACTAGATTAATAAACAGTGTCATGTTAACTAGATTAATAAACAGTGACATGTTAACTAGATTAATAAACAGTGTCATGTTAACTAGATCAATAAACAGTGTCATGTTAACTAGATTAATAAACAGTACCATGTTAACTAGATTAATAAACAGTACCATGTTAACTAGATTAATAAACAGTACCATGTTAACTAGATTAATAAACAGTACCATGTTAACTAGATTAATAAACAGTACCATGTTAACTAGATTAATAAACAGTACCATGTTAACTAGATTAATAAACAGTGCCATGTTAACTAGATTAATAAACAGTACCATGTTAACTAGATTAATAAACAGTGCCATGTTAACTAGATTAATAAACAGTGTCATGTTAACTAGATTAATAAACAGTGCCATGTTAACTAGATTAATAAACAGTGTCATGTTAACTAGATTAATAAACAGTGCCATGTTAACTAGATTAATAAACAGTGTCATGTTAACTAGATCAATAAACAGTACCATGTTTACTAGATTAATAAACAGTACCGTGTTAACTAGATTAATAAACAGTACCATGTTAACTAGATTAATAAACAGTACCATGTTAACTAGATTAATAAACAGTGCCATGTTAACTAGATTAATAAACAGTGTCATGTTAACTAGATTAATAAACAGTACCATGTTAACTAGATTAATAAACGGTGTCATGTTAACTAGATTAATAAACAGTGTCATGTTAACTAGATTAATAAACAGTGCCATGTTAACTATATTAATAAACAGTGTCATGTTAACTAGATTAATAAACAGTACCATGTTAACTAGATTAATAAACAGTGTCATGTTAACTAGATCAATAAACAGTACCATGTTTACTAGATTAATAAACAGTACCGTGTTAACTAGATTAATAAACAGTACCATGTTAACTAGATTAATAAACAGTACCATGTTAACTAGATTAATAAACAGTGCCATGTTAACTAGATTAATAAACGGTGTCATGTTAACTAGATTAATAAACAGTGCCATGTTAACTAGATTAATAAACAGTACCATGTTAACTAGATCAATAAACAGTGTCATGTTAACTAGATTAATAAACAGTACCATGTTAACTAGATTAATAAACAGTACCATGTTAACTAGATTAATAAACAGTACCATGTTAACTAGATTAATAAACAGTACCATGTTAACTAGATTAATAAACAGTACCATGTTAACTAGATTAATAAACAGTACCATGTTAACTAGATTAATAAACAGTACCATGTTAACTAGATTAATAAACAGTACCATGTTAACTAGATTAATAAACAGTACCATGTTAACTAGATTAATAAACAGTACCATGTTAACTAGATTAATAAACAGTACCATGTTAACTAGATTAATAAACAGTACCATGTTAACTAGATTAATAAACAGTACCATGTTAACTAGATTAATAAACAGTGCCATGTTAACTAGATTAATACACAGTGTCATGTTAACTAGATCAATAAACAGTGTCATGTTAACTAGATTAATAAACAGTACCATGTTAACTAGATTAATAAACAGTACCATGTTAACTAGATTAATAAACAGTACCATGTTAACTAGATTAATAAACAGGACCATGTTAACTAGATTAATAAACAGTACCAAGTTAACTAGATTAATAAACAGTACCATGTTAACTAGATTAATAAACAGTACCATGTTAACTAGATTAATAAACAGTGCCATGTTAACTAGATTAATAAACAGTACCATGTTAACCTGCTCCTTCAATTCGGCTGTAATCGACGTTTCAATTAAAACAACATTTTCAATGTAAAAAACACTCAAGGGGGGAAAAAACAGATTGCACAGATGCTATAAACTCAAGCAAGCAGGGATGAAAAAAAAAAGTAAATGTCTACAAGCAAAAACATGGTCGAAAGTTTTCAATTGAAAGAATCATAAGCCAGTAAAAATATTTCCTTCATTCTGTAACAATAAGGATTGTTGGGGCACTACTGACAGAGTTTGGGAACCTTCTCCATTGATCTACAGTCACTCTGAAATTCTGGATGGTCAAAGTCTGTCCATTCTCTGACGTTATCTTCCCATCTCTTTCTATATCTAACCCCCCCCCCACCCCCCTCCCCCAATTCTACCTTCTTTCAGGGTTTCGACAGAGTGGTCTTTGTTAGGTCAGATGATCGAGGTACACGGTCAAATCATTTCATTTTGCTTTTTTTTTTTCCCCACAGTAGTGAAAAAGATCATCATATATTTCGATGTTTTGTTTCATCCTTTAGCGTACTTAAAAAAAAAAATTATCACGAAACAATCCAAGTAAGAAATGTCGAAAACCTTTCCACAATATCTAATTTTCTTGGCTGTACCATACCGGACAATCTGAATAGGGACGTCACTTAGCCTTGAGCTGACCAACGTTTTCTTAGAACTTATTAATACTGACATCTAGAGGTGTACGCAGAAGTTGATCTTTATAGCTTCTATATTACTAATATTACTTGTATTATATACTTGTTATATTATTATCATATTACTTGTATTAGATACTTGTTATATTATTATCGTATTAGATACTTGTTATATTATTATCATATTACTTGTATTATATACTTGTTATATTATTATCATATTACTTGTATTAGATACTTGTTATATTATTATTGTATTACTTGTAATTCTGCTATATGTGTCCATGTTTCGCGAGATTTTAGGAAAATGGATGCAACAAAAGTGTGCATCATCCTGATTTTATAGTCAAGGATGAGATTCTTATATTTCGAAATAGATTTGTTAGCGTTGCAAAGCTGAAGAACAAAATTGGCAGATAGTAAAATTACTAAGCTAGTACAATGCAGCGGCGTACATATTCACATACTTGGGAAGCATGGTAATCCTAGATGGGGCAGCCAGCAAATATATATATATATATATAAAAACCAGGATAACTACTGTAGCCAGTCTAAACAACGTTTAAAGTTCCCCCAGTGCAACAATAAAAAATATATTCTAAGGATATATAGTAGCTGCGTGAATCGTTCAGAGGCGGACAGTGTAAGCATAAGAGGATGTGGGCCAGTCATGGAAACCAAGTGAAGAATGGCCACGGATTGTACGAAGTGGTGACACAGTGAAGGGTTTTCAAAAATGCAGCTAATTATCATGGGGGTGTTACTGATTATAAACAGTTATCAGACTGACAGGTTTCCAGCGTATTCGTGTCACGTACTGCCGGTAATTTGATAGTAAAATTAACGCAATATTAGACTCGGCGCTTTACAAGGGATTGGCTGCGCTGCTGTTTAGGACATTTTGAACAATGTATTAACGTCACCTACCTATCATCATGTTCCATACAAGTACTCTTCAACCTTGGGGCTACAGCCCTTCAGTGGCGAATTCAGCTTTCATGTGAACGGGAGTATAATATCAAGCTTTATTTTTTTTTTTTATAATAATCACACGTAGCAGGATCCATGATAACATAAAATGTCGCAAAAGAATTTCATTTCATTGAGTGTCGTCTGCGCATCGAAGGTTGGCTACAATGGAGCATGGCGCTGTCTCTCTCCACTCTGTCTCTTGCTTTGATAGTGAAGGTTGTCATATGCTGACTTGTCCATCTTTTGATGTTACTCGTCCGTGTTAATCTTGGTCTGTTCCTGCCTCTTTTACCTTCCAATACTACTTTTAGTAGGCTGCTGTGTCATTTAATATGCCTCCAAAAATCTCATTTATCTTGTTTGAATTGTGTCTAGTAGTTCTCTTTTCATTTTCATTTTTTTTATTGTGTATTTTTTTTTAAGGTTTTGTTTTTGTCGAACAGCTTCCCTCGTGGCTAATTCTACAAATGTCTGACAAACACATACGGCCACAGAATGAACAAGTCAGGCCCACTGATCCGCAGGGTTTTCCATCCTTTTTCATGAGTCTTTTCTCTTCTAAGTTTTGCCTAAGCACAGTCTCAAATGATGTTATACCATTCCTTATACATGCTCTCCATGATGTGCGATAACTTGCCGGATGTTCCCAGTCATTTTCACAGATGGAGAAGTCATTCAGGGATGATTTACAAATATCTCTATATCGTAGTTTAAGTCTGCCGATTTGTCTTTTTCCGTGTATTATTTCACCATATAGTATTTGCTTGGAGATGCGTGTTTCTTCCATTCGCTGGACATGCCCCAGCCATCTTAGTCTTCAACTTCTGAGCATCGACATGATTTTTGGGATCTTAGCACGTTGCAGGACAGTTAAGTTGGTTATTTTGTCCTGCCATTTGATGTGCACTATTCTGCGGAGATATCGCATATGGAAGCAATTTAGTCTTTTTTTTCGTGATTTGAGTATGTTGTCCAGGTTTGCCAGCTTTCACCTTTGGCGAAGTACCTAGAGACTATGAACTGAATTGTGCGTGTTAATCCATTTTTTTAAATCGCAGCTGTGTGCATAGGGGTCCTCGTTGCACAGGCAGATGACTCCGTCTTCGGAGGTACTTATATTTTTTCCGTCGATGAGTAATTGACGTTTCAAGCCAGGTCTCACTGCTGAGACCAGGGGTGGTTCGGCAGAGAGAAATCATAAATAAATTTCCCAACTGGTGCAGCTGGGATTTGAACTCACAACCTCTCTGTCTTGAGACCGACGTCTTGCCTTGAGACCAACCAGTTCCCAGATGTCATAATATGGAGACCACTTTGATGTGTCATTAAATTCATTACTAAACCATGAAGTACACAAATGTACACTATGCAGTACATAAACAATAGCTACTAAAGAGTATCCTACCAAAGTTTTGTTTGCATAATTTAAATATCGACTTTCTTTCTTTTTCTTTCCTTGTTTTATCATTTTGGATACCAAAAGTGATACAAAGTTCCAGATTTTCCATTCAAATAGACATTGTATTTCTAAATACGTCATTTCTTGCCGCACCAGACCGTTTCCATTCAAATAGACATTGCATTTCTAAATACGCCATTTCTTGTCGCACCAGACCGTTTCCATTCAAATAGACATTGTATTTCTAAATACGCCATTTCTTGCCGCACCAGACCATTTCATTCAAATAGACATTGTATTTCTAAATACGCCATTTCTTGCCGCACCAGAACGCTTCCAGTGAACATCTCATTTATGTAGTGATTAACTTCTGCTTCTGACCTGCAGCCAGTGATCATGTCACCGCTATCTTTTATGAGGTTAAAAAAAATTGTGAAGTAAAGAATTTTAAATATTAGAAAACGTAAATAAAAATTCCACTTTAAATCTAATAGATTCACGGGTCAAATCCAATCCCTCGTGCCGTAAGATACAGACCCTTATCACAATTAATATACGTCCCTGGTACGCTAACTTTCTGAGAATGGAATGACTTTAAGTGCATGTTTATTTCGAAATTACCTAGTTTGTGTGGTATCTTTCTATCTATTGACCTTTCGAGCCATAGCCGGCTCCTAGTTAATAGACCCAGATACTCTTTCTCTTATCTAAATTTGTATTCTAGCAGTTCTCAATCATTGTAAAGATCTTTTATCAGTTCTCGCCATTTGCCTCTGTTCTGTACAAACAACTTTATCTCATTGAGAGAGCCGATTTCTGCTGCTCTTGCCACTCTGATCAATGTTGTTCACAGTGTCTTTCTGGGTCGACCTCTTTTCCTCTTACTTGTTTCCCACATGAGGACTTGCTTTGTTATTCGGTTATTATCTATCCTCATCACATGTCCAATATATTACCGTCGTCTTTTCTTGATTACTGAAGATATTAGTGGTTGGTTGGCGATTTCTCTAATTTCTTCGTTTGTTTTGAATTCGTGTCACGCTATACCAAGTATTTTCCTTAGACATTTATTTTCGAATTTGTTCAACTTTGTTTGTGTGGTATGCCTGGAGGTTAATTACGAATAAAGGCGGTAAAACCAAGCAGCTCTGTCGTAACGTAGCTACAGGTTCAGACTTCTAACCCCACTACCTCTCAACTCAATGTTGATTCAAAGCCATGGAGCTCGACACTTAGCTACAAGATCCAGGACTTTGGTTTATTAAGCTTCAATGAAGTACAGAGTTCTTCTTGGTGTACAGCTAAACTAAGTCTTCTATATCAACCACGGTAGATAAGATTACCATCGTCTCGTCAGTCTGCTTGTGACGTGGACTGTTACCAATGTCTCAGTCTAGGGAGGCGATATAAGGACATGGTCATATTTATTTCACAAGTTTGGCACAGCCCGTGATCCTCGTTGATCTTTCTCTCCCCTCCTTCTCTGCCAGTAAAGGGATCCTTCTCCCCTTACTTATTTGACTAACAAGCCAGTAAAGGGATCCTTCTCCCCTTACTTATTTGACTAACAAGCCAGTAAAGGGATCCTTCTCCTCTTACTTATTTGACTAACAAGCCAGTAAAGGGATCCTTCTCCCCTTACTTATTTGACTAAAAAGCCAGTAAAGGGATCCTTCTCCTCTTACTTATTTGACTAACAAGCCAGTAAAGGGATCCTTCTCTTCTTACTTATTTGACTAACAAGCCAGTAAAGGGATCCTTCTCCTCTTACTTATTTGACTAACAAGCCAGTAAAGGGATCCTTCTCCTCTTACTTATTTGACTAACAAGCCAGTAAAGGGATCCTTCTCCTCTTACTTATTTGACTAACAAGCCAGTAAAGGGATCCTTCTCCCCTTACTTATTTGACTAACAAGCCAGTAAAGGGATCCTTCTCCTCTTACTTATTTGACTAACAAGCCAGTAAAGGGATCCTTCTCCCTTACTTATTTGACTAACAAGCCAGTAAAGGGATCCTTCTCCTCTTACTTATTTGACTAACAAGCCAGTAAAGGGATCCTTCTCCTCTTACTTATTTGACTAACAAGCCAGTAAAGGGATCCTTCTCCTCTTACTTATTTGACTAACAAGCCAGTAAAGGGATCCTTCTCCTCTTACTTATTTGACTAACAAGCCAGTAAAGGGAGCCTTCCCCCCTCTCGACTAACAATAAAGGGAGCCTTCCCCCCTCTCGACTAACAATAAAGGGAGCCTTCCCCCTTCTCGACTAACAATAAAGGGAGCCTTCCCCCTCTCGACTAACAATAAAGGGAGCCTTCCCCCTTCTCGACTAACAATAAAGGGAGCCTTCCCCCCTCTCGACTAACAATAAAGGGAGCCTTCCCCCTCTCGACTAACAATAAAGGGAGCCTTCCCCCCTCTCGACTAACAATAAAGGGAGCCTTCCCCCCTCTCGACTAACAATAACGAAATCCTCCTTCCCCCCTCTCGACTAACAATAAAGGGAGCCTTCCCCCCTCTCGACTAACAATAACGAAATCCTCCTTCCCCCCCTCTGACTAACAATAAAGGGAGCCTTCCCCCCTCTCGACTAACAATAACGAAATCCTCCTTCCCCCCCTCTGACTAACAATAAAGGGAGCCTTCCCCCCTCTCGACTAACAATAACGAAATCCTCCTTCCCCCCTCTGACTAACAATAAAGGGAGCCTTCCCCCCTCTCGACTAACAATAACGAAATCCTCCTTCCCCCCTCTCTGACTAACAATAAAGGGAGCCTTCCCCCCTCTCGACTAACAATAACGAAATCCTCCTCCTCCCCCCTCTGACTAACAATAAAGGGAGCCTTCTCTCCCCCCCCCCCCCCCCTTCAGACTAACAAGTCAGTAAAGAGATAAACGTTGGTCTCCCCCCCCCCCCCTCCCCGGACTAACAATAAAGGGACCGTTAACCCACTAAAAATTACACATTGGAGAATGATCGATCCAGTCTAATTGACCACATCTTCTACCCTCCCCTCTGACAAGCACGTAATAAAATCATAAACCTTGAACTGCCCTCCAGATAAGAAATATCAAGCATGATTTATTATTTGACAGAATACAATAATATTGGTAAACTCGTTGCCTATACCACCCGTCCTGCCATTGTTGCTATCAACTTTCTGGAGAAGATTTAATGACACCTCGTGTTATTCTAGTAGTAGACTCTACTTTCAATTCTGTCGCACTCCTACAGAGCCATGGTAGCCAGCAGCTCCTTCAAAGTCTTTGTCATTGAGACACACCTTTGAAGGTCAGAGCTCAGTTAGGCTGCAAGACTACACAACAGATCCATTTTATGGACATTGACTACATTGATTGTTATCTTCAAGTATGACTTTCTGAAACAATTGTCGCGGTTTGTTGTGTCTCTTGTACAGCCATGCCATGTTGGTTACACTGATAATCAACTTCAGAAAATTCCACAAACAATATTTTAGCATGTAATATGATCGTTGCCCTTTCACTACCACCCCATTTTTCTTGCAGTGTTTCAGAGCTAAACCTTCGAGGCAGCACATGGGCTAAACACAGCCAACTATAGATTCTGAGGATTGACAACATTTACAGTAACACGAACTAGCGTGACATTTTTAGTATTACGAGCCGTGGCGGTTGTAGGTAACATTCAATGCTACCCTCATTATCCTCATGTGCCATACCCGTCGGCATAGGCGATCATGTCCTTCCACAATCTTCTATTCACTGTGCATGGTATCAGTCTTGTTGTTGACTGTGTTCCATACCATGACATTTAGCTATCTATAGCTTGTTTCATAACTCGTGCCCAACTTTTAAAATCGATAGCTTTTTAACCGCTTGTTGTAAGTTGTTCAAAATTTGCATGTAAAGTTATAATGATTAGAACCCAACAGGGAATTAATTTCATTAAAAAAAACATTTGGTTATTATTGTTGCTTATTTGATTTATATAAATTTATAACGACCCATTGATGTAGTCAAAACTTAATGTTTACAGTATTTTAAGTTAAAAATAGCGAGTAAAAATCCATACACGGTAAAATTGACGTGTTTGCACGCTTTCGCCGTGGTTTTTTTTGACACAATTAGACACTTGAGAAATTGTGTGTTCCATTTCCGTTCATTCAGAGGTGTAGACGTGAAATTCGCAAAATGTTGGGTATGAATGAAACTGTTACAATAAGAAAATTAAAAGTTTCGCTGAAAAAGAACAACAGTATTGAAATATCAAAGTCTACATTATGGAGGAATGTGAGAGCTGCAGGCTTTACATTCAGAAAGTATTCCAATGGACGAAACATCATCTGTGAAAAGCCACATATAGTAGTCATGAGAAGCAAGTACTTACGTGAAGTAAAAGAGGTGCGCAAGCAAGGTTATGATATTGTGTACTTGGATGAAACATGGATCAATGCTCACCACACTAACCAAAGGAATGGCAGTCATCAGATGGAAAGATTAAGAGATTAATACCTAGCAGCAAAGGACAGCGCTTGATAATTGCCCATGCAGGTAGTCGACAACATGGACTAATACAGAATGCAGAGCTCATTTTTCTTTCAAAATCCATAGACAATCGGGATTATCACTCTGAGATGAATGGTCACATATTTAGACATTGGATTGAAAATTCTGTTCTCCCATCACTAGATCGACCATCTTGCCTAATAATGGACAATGCAGCGTACCACAACATTGTTGCACTTGAAGATAAAGTCCCGACGTCATCCAGTACAAAAGATGCTATTAAGATATGGCTCACAAAGGAGCACATACAATTTAATAACATGTACTTAAAACCTGAATTACTATCTCTAGTAAAGCAAAAACAAAGGACAAAGATTTTTCAAATAGATAAGATTATCCAAGAGCACGGTAATATAAGTTTGAGGCTGCCACCTTACCATGCTCATTTAAATCCAATAGAACTAATCTGGACAAAATTAAAAGGACAAGTGGCAGATGAAAATACAACATTCAAAATATGCGATGTAAAGACTCTTGCTAATCTCGGTTTATTAAATATAGACAAAAATTATTGGGCTGAATGTGAAGACCACGTCTTAAAACAGGAAGAGGAATATTGGAAAAATGATGGTTTGTGGAATGTTCAACCCCAAACAATTATTAATCTTTTAGACTCGTCTGATTCAGAATGAAAGTATATAGCCCCCACAATGTTGGCCCCTATATTACCTTAAATTAGTTCAACAAACGGTCCTTTTTAGGACCACACAACTATGAAAATTGGACATGCAGGTATATCTTGATATTATCGTCCGTCCTCGAACTGAGAAGACAATAATTCTCCTGGTATTTCCCCATTACGGCCACGCCTTTACCTAGTCAAAATTAATCATAGACCAGCAACTACGGTAATTTCTATTATTTAGGGGTTCACAATTTACAATTTTGACAAACATCAAAGAAATTTGCCGCTTTAAGAAAACTGCAGCTGCAAGATATTTGTTAAATATACATTTAAAGGGTCTTTTGCATTCTAATAACATTTGGAAAATTTCAACAGTTTTTAACATATGGTTACTGAACAATAGCGTTTTGAAGTTGGGCAAGTGATTTGAAACGAGCTATAGTATCTTCTCTCTTTGTCGTCAGTGATCTCTCTTTCTTGTATTTTACCAGTTGTAACCAAGTATTTCAACTTTCCTCTTCTCATGAAGTGTCCCAAAAATGTTGATTGTTTAATGTTACTCTAGGTTACAATTGTCTTTTCTTCTTGCTCTCAATCTTATTTTGCCTTACAGCTTTGAAGGAAAATTGAGTGAACACTTTTCACCTCACAAATGGTGTTATGTATGATTCTGGTCATTTCGCTTGTAAATACTAATACATTTTACCTAGGAAAGTTAATATATTTTTTTAACAGGACATTAAATTACAAGTGATAAACTGTTTTGTTTTTTAAATATTTCTTATAGCAATTTTATTTATAAATGTTGGACATTATAGTGAAAGAAAGCAAAAATAAAAGACTCAGCCTTAATAGCAAAAAGACAGAAGTAATGGTAACAACAAAGAAAAAGATCACCTCAGTGCAAAATAAAGACAAGTGGAACAATATTAAAACAGGTAAATGAATTTAAATATTTGGGAACTTTGTTAACCTCAGACAGAAGATGTACAAATGAGGTGAGATGCAGAAAGGCTCAGGCAAAAGCAGCTTTCCAGAAAATGAGGAAGAAACTATGCAATCCATTTTTGACAATAGAAACAAGAAAAAGAGTTCTTAAATGTTATGTCTTAGCATATGGATGTGAATCATGGACAATAGGACAACAGACAAGAAAATCACTGGAGTCTGTAGAAATGTGGTTTTACAGAAGAATGTTGGGAATACCATAGACAGCTAAGAAGAGCAATGAAAACATTCTGAAAGAGGTCAAAGCAAAAAGAGAGCTGGTTTCCAATATTAGGAAAAAACAATCATCATTTTTTGGCCATGTAATGAGAAGAGAACAGCTGGAGTATATTATAACAACTGGAACAATTGAGGGATGAAGAGATAGAGGGAAGCAAAGAGAAAAAATTCCAGACAGCTTAAGAGAATGGTTTGGCAGAAGGTCAACAACAGAAATGATAAAGAACTGTCGATATAGAAAATTGTGGAGAGACATGATCACCTACGCCAGTAGGTCTGGTACTTGATGATGATAGCAATTTTATTTTTCACATTCAGCTTGCCAGGCCAGATTGTTGTTGGTGAAAGATAAACTAATCCTTGAATAGTTTCTCATAATTTCACATTTAAACAACAGCCAGTTTTCCTCCAACAATGCAAGAGTTTACCTTGATCATGTAGCCATTGAACTTGTGAAAACTTTCTCTGCACTGGCTACTGGTTTTATCTCTGAAACTCCTTCATTCAAACACCTTAAAGAGTATTAACCTGCACGCTCAATTTTCTCTTGATTTTCAAAAAGGGCATTGGAGGTGGAGAAAAGTAAAATTATAAATTTTGGATAGATCCAATATGTGTTGTATCACTAGTATAAAGCCATAACCACAATACTTGCCCCTTTTTGTCAGACACATTCATTTTCAACATGGAATTTTTGGGCACCTTGTTGCTTTCCCTTTTTGATTCCTATTCAATTTGCCAGATTGGTTGTCTGTTTCCAGGTTTTTATAAAATATACAATCTTGCAAACAGCAAGGAAGAAAATCAACTCATTTGAAACAAAATGCTACAAAAAAATATGTGAGATATATTGGATAATGAAAAAGAGCAATGAAGACATATAAAAAGATGTCAAAAAACACTGCAGGCTGGAAAGAACAGTAATGGAAGGATTGTTCCTTGGCGATGCATCAGGGGCAGAGCCAGAAAAAGGTAGTTTCATGTCAAGGAGACCTTGAACATGACAACAGAAGAAGGACATCTGTTTAGAGACAGAGATTCTTTCAGATGGGCTGTGGTGAAATGCAACATTTTGCAAAGGACATGCGACCTGATAATGATGTTAAAAATATAAAAATTATGTATAAAAATGTGAACACTCAAAACTGTTCAAGAATATCTTGGTGCTGAATGATCATTTTATTCAACAAAGGCAAAAAACATTTTATGTCTTGATTAATATACAAGCAAATCCTAAAAACATTTGTAAGAAGAATAAAACAACATCATAGCTAACTTATAATACAAGACTCTACCCAGTTCCGTTAAGCTCTTGAGGGTGTCAGAAGATGGCTACAAATTATTAACATCATAAAAAAAATCTTTACGACACTTAGTACAATTGCTGGTGTATGTCGGGGGGGGGGGGGGGGGGGGGGGGGGCGCTCCTCCACAGTAGAACCAGAGGGATAAAGACAGCAGTCACCACAACGTGTGAGACTCAGAATTTTTATTTCTACCGTAGGTTTTGAAAACTGTACGCCAGCTTTTCAGACAACGAAACAGTGGTTTTAGCCGCACGGCCACGCGCACCTCTTCATGTTAATTGCAAGAAAGAGAGAAATATGGCTAATTCTATAAAACTATAAATAATGGAAAGTTTATGTTCAACGTGTAATTGTAACTCCATAGCATTTAATATCATAATGGTTTTAAACTGCAGAACACAAAGTCTGAGGTGGCCAGAGCTGTTCATCGATTTCTAGTTCTATTTTTTTAAAGCATAAAAGTTATTCAGACCGCAGTGTGTTAATACCTGGGAATAAAGCTTGTTTATGTCATTTGAGAAGCCAACACACTAACAACCAACCACCATACTAACTTTAATGATATTTTGAAAAGCAACTGAAGCATATTTGTGGATAGTAAAACAATGGCCCACTGAATTGGTATTGCCTGAGTTTTCACATAGTTCCTGTGGTCCACCCAGCCACCAGAAACAAAATAGGAATCAATGCTTCTGCTCTAGGAAGGTCAAGGAGCTCTTTCTGAATGTGGCACGAGGTAGGAGTGTCTGGTCAACTAATGGATTAGTGACTGACAGAGTATTTTATGGTACCACTATCAGTGCTATAGAACCCAAATATATTTTCACTTTTGCAAAACACTAACATGAAGACTCTTGGGAAACTGCGAAAAGGGACAGACCAGGTTCACCATCCAAATATATATATATATATATATATATATATATATATATATATATATATATATATATATATATATATATATATATATATATATATGAATGTATAACTTCAAGCTGTTGAGAAACAACAGATTTGTTTAATGCAAAATTGTTGTTAACTGCTAGAAGCAAACTCACAGGAAATATGTCTCAAATAAGTAAATGTATCAAATATATCAATATTTATTTTGTAAGTGAGTACAGTTTATAACTATAAATGCTCATGGTCAAACCATTAATACACAAGGGTTGAACATTCTTGTCAACTCTTCAATTCTAAAACTCATATAGACCACATAATAACATAACAAAACCAAATATTTCAAATATAAACACTCATTTATGGCTGGCATAAAGCATTGTGGGTAGACACACTTTTTTATTCTAAGACAAGAGCATTACACTGGCAATTCTTAGCCTGAGATGCTGCAGGATATCTCTCTTATTACCTACCCATTTGACTATTGCAACATGTTGAAGTCAGATTGTCAGCTGTTTGTAGACAAATATGGCATTATAATCATACACTGATATAGGGCCAAAACACTTTATTTTTTATATTACGAAGATACATCTTTCTTCAATTAGCTCAACTTTGACATTACCAAATTTCTAACTCTATCACAGGAGGTGCTTTCTATATATTAATTAAAACAGTATTAACCGTCAAAATACTTTACAATTTTCAATAAATGTAGCAAATGAGCTCGGAGAAGATGTAAAATACATTTAAGATGACTATTCTGTTTATAAAATTAGAAACTTCCTTTTACAGATGTATGTGATAAGTAAGATGAAATAAAAATATCTGCATTAAAAGACTGCATAAAGTTGACCCAATATGAGACAACCAAAGTACCAAGATTGAGTCACTAAGTAAACCAATTACAAAAAAAACAACAGTAATATATGTTATAAAAATGCATGAGCATATATTAGATATACATAAAGTTATATCCCTAAATGATTAAAAATAACAAAAAAAACTGTGACTATTCACATATATATATTAACTTTAATTACATTTTGACTGTTGAATCTAAAAGGCAAAAAGAAAAATATCACAAATATATGTGAACACAGAATATTATTTAAGTTGAAGTTCAAATATGGTTTTAAATTTTTAAATAATGCAAAAGTGAAACAAATCAGAGTGGAGTTACTTGTTAACAAGTAGAAAAGAACTATCTTTGAAAGTATTTTAACAATATCATTGTATTATATAAAACTAGATTAATGAAATCACAACTAAAGAGTGATGACACTACATCAGGACGTGTTTTTGCAAAAAAATAAATTTCCATAAAACATTTCTATTCAGATGGACGTACAACTGTGACAGCACAATTAGCATGATGCACAACATATTCACTGCTACTGCCCATTATTGTGCGTCTGATTGTTCCAAGTCCACGAGAGCCAATTGTTATGGACACAACTTTTTCATCCTCTGCAGCTTTCACAATCGCTTCTCCTGGTTTATCACCTTGCAACACAAGAAGCTTGGCAGGAATCTTTAAAAAAAAAAAGTAAAAAAATATATAGGACACTGAAAGTGTAATTGGTTTACCACCTTGCAACACAAGAAGCTTGGCAAGAATATAAAAAAAAAAAAGTAAACAAGTATTAAAAAAACACTAACAGTGTAATTGGTATTAATCTATTTCTTTCCTTTAAACAACATAATAAAAAATAACATCTATAGCATATCATGAGGAAAATCCCTTCTGCTCTGCATGCCCCTGGATGTCAATCTTAATAAGTTAAAAATGAAAGGCAATGGTAAGCTTGAGGATGGTGACACCTCCAGACAGCTTGTCATGGTAAGGTCCTGGTGATAATCACAAGAGCCTTCTCTGTTCATATTGTGGGCCTGATTGTAGCAGATATTCATTTATTTTTGCATCTCCAAAAGTCACATTCATCAGAGGTTCCTACACTTAAGGGTATTTGAGAAGATCTTCAATTTGTTAAAACCTGTACAGAGTTTAAACATCGTTAATTGTTTTTTTTCTATTTCTTCTTCTTTCCTTCCTCATTTGCCTTTCAGCATCATGGGGAGATATAATTTGCGGTCATTTGCTCTTCTGTTCGTCTCTGCTGCTGTTATGTTTCCCAGTGCTTCTAGTATGCCGTCGATCCATCTTTTTCGTGGTCGACCCTTGGGTCTGTTATTCTCGTAATGCTCATTGAGGGCTCGTTGTTTTGTGTTTTGATCTTTCTGCCGTGTCACAATTTTGTATTAATTCAAATGCACCAAGATGCTATTGAAAAAAGCACCTATATATTATTATATGTTATAATATATGTGATTAGCATTAAACTTTATAAACTGTAAAATAAAACACATTGAAAGAGATTTTTTTTTAACTTACGTGCTTAGCTCGTAGAATATTCATAAAATCATCCGTCATATATCCAATCTCATCATTCCTTTTCTTGACTGCTGCACATATTTCATCCACAGCTGCTGCTTTGCCAGCTGTGGGGTCAAAAAGCATAAATGAAAAGTAGAACTATTTTAGAATAAAGTACACAAGTAAAATGTTTGAAATGAAATGTTTTCATTTAGTTCAGTTGGAGGTGAAGGCGCGACTACCAGCACCAGAGCTGGAAGTTGTCAGCGACCCACAGCTGATGGCTTGCGCCAGGATCGGTGAACCAAAACCATCCTGATCCTGTTCCACCTCTCTGTGGTGCCTCCAGTAACAGACTAACCTGTCTAGTCTGGCCAAGCGTGCAGGGATCGAAGAGGGAAGACAACCCGGTACTCAAAAATATTGTGCTGAAGTTGGATGTGTTGGGCCGAAAGGCGCAAATATAACAGTTATACTGCAAACCACAACACAATGCCGACACGTGCACTTAACATCCTTTTAAGGGCGGATGACCAAGAGGAATTCTACAGTCTACGAATACTCTAGAATACTTTAGTCATCGGGCGAACGCAACCAACCAACCATTTAGTTCAGTTGACAGGTCGTCCTCATTGCACATAGGACAAATCCATAAGTGAAATGAAATCTTACTTCATACATGAAATATTTCTGCACTAAGTTTATACATTTGTGTGTGTGAGAGACAGGAAATATTTCATATAAAGCTTTGCAAAAGGAAGTAAATAGTTTACCAGAAATGTGTCATCGCCCCCCCCCCCCCTCCCAAATCCAACTTCTTGAAACATGGGCCCACCTGTATCCCTGACTTGACTCATTCTAATGCTGAAAGCAAATGAAACTGATTGAATTTTGCTATCGCCATTAAGTCACAACTACCTAACAGTCACTTGTCACATTCCATAATTCAACATAATTAACTATTTATACATCAACTGTGCTTGATATCAATAACTGTTTTGGTACTTTGTGATCTAGCGAAAGCAGGCCAAAACCACTGTTTTACAAACCCACTTTCTTTTACTTTGTGATATAGTGAAAGTAGGCCAAAACCATTGTTTTACAAACCCATTTTTGAACACACATTCTCACATAAAAGAGCTGTGATAAATATGATATATCTGTTACTTTTTATTGCTCAATTGTCTTGTATACAAAAATTATCATTATCAGGAATGATTGCTCCTTAAGTTTACAAAGGAATAATATATTTTTAACAATAAAAGTGGCATTGCAATATTTCCTGTATTAAGTAAAGAAAGATAAAAACAACAAAATGAGAATACAATTCTCATTCACCACTTCCCTGAAATGAATTCTACACAACAATAACTAACAAAACAAACTTCTTCGTAGAATTTCCATATTTACACAATTCAGGTCAATTACATCACCACTGTTGGCAACATGCCCATACAGCAACAGAGCTTGAAGCTGTCAGCAACTCATAACTGATGGCTTGTGCCCGGATCAAAGAACCAGAACCATTTAGATGTGTTCTACACCCTTTTGTGGTGCCTCTAACAACAGATTAACCAGTCTAGTCTGGCCAAATGTGTGGGGATCGCAAGGGAAGGCAACCCAGTACTCAAAAATGCTGTACCGAAGATGGATGTGCTGGGTTGAAAGGTGGAAAATAAGTTTTTAACTGCAAACAGCAACACAAGGCATTTATGCTCACTTGGCACCTTTTAAGGGTGGATGGACATAGAGACATCGCTAGCGTTGGGATCAGTAAACCAGAACTATCAAGGAAATCAACTGTTCTTTCAGTCATCAGGTGAAGGCAAACAAGCAAGCACATAAAATATTTATGACCCATTATGAAGAGGAAGTCATTAAAAAATGTAGTAAAAATATCAGTATAGATGTTTTTTAAAAAGTTAAATTTAATGACAAGGAATCATAGCAATGAACTAGCCCATGTAGTTAGAAAATGTTCAGGACTTTTATCAGTTTATAATAAACAAATTGGATTGCAATTTTAAACTATGACTATTTTAAAGAACATTGCACAATATTTTGTTCATTGTAAAACAGTGGCTGTGACCACTAAAACTGTTCATGTATATACAGACAGAGAGAGAGGGAGAGAGAGATAAAGGGAGAGAGAAAGAGAGGGAGAGAGATAGAGAGGGAGGGAGAGATAGAGAGGGAGGAGAGAGAGAGAGGGAGGTCGGGAGAGAGAGAGAGAGGGGGAGAGAGAGATATCTTGTTATAACCTTATCTTGTTATATCCATATCTTGTTATATCTAATTTATGTCTAATAAAAGGAGTATGTACTCATGTACTGTGTAAAGAAAGAAATGGCTATCAAAAATGTTAAACGTGGATGAACTGAGCAATTGTCCACAATAAGTGCAATACTTCCTTCCCTGCACCAATAATTTTCTGTCAAGTTTGCACACCCATTGTTCAAATATTGACCCTGCTATCCATGATTTTTGTGTAAAACTTGTCTGTCTACAGTGTTCTTAAATTTGTAAAACAACATGGCTTCTCAAATTTTCTTATTTTAACAGGGGCAGCTTGTTATCATTCACGTTGGCAGTGATCAAAATAGTTCAAACTGCTAGACAATTTCCTGTAGTTTCTTTGCTTCCTCTTATCAGTTGTTTCTTTTTAAAACTGACTCAGTCTCACTACAAACTACTTTCATTGAAATTTCATGTCGCACTTTGAATTGGTTTAGGCAGCCTGTACTTAGGTTCAAGCTGGCATGGCCTTAACTCTCAGCCAGCTCTTTTCCTTGCAAAAAAAAGATGAGTCTAGAAATCTGGGCATTATTTGTTCTTGCTAGCTGGAACCATGTATGGAAAGCATAATCAATGTCTTCATAAATCAACTTCCTAATTTATTTTCTATTTTCCCCAAAACCATCATTTGTAAAGGTAATGTCATCATAATATTTCTGTCCTTCAAGATTGTATGTCGTTTGCTTGAAGGGATATCATACTCCTCGCATATACAGAAATGAGAGAGAGGTAGTAATATTCAGAAAATGTTTGGAATAAGATGAGAATAATGATTCATTCCACCATACTGAAAATTATATTGCACTGTTGCACTAGACATGTAACCCAGTAGATCAGATTTTAATGTTTGTATTTCTTTTAGCCTGACCCCAAAGCTTTTACCTGTTTAGTTTGATAACCCTTCAGGTAGCCATGCTGCAAGCAGCATCACTCTAGGGTTTACATTGACAGACAAGTTCCTTAACTACTGTAATGTGGGGGCATATCAAACAAGTTCTTTAAAATAAAATCGATAGCAGGGGTGGACTAAAGGTAGGATGTTGGCTCCTAGACAAGATGGTCCTGGGTTTGATTCCTACCACAGGTGGTGGGATTTTTTCTAAAATTTAATCTACAGTTTCTTTGTAGCTTTATGCTACCCTGGTCTTTGGATAGTAAGATCCTATGTCTAGTCCTCCCGAATAACGGCAAAAAACTAGAGGTACCATGTGCATTTTGCACAAGTTAAAGAAGTCTTGATAGTTTGAAATTGAAAAGAGTAGGCCCTGAAAAGGCTGTCCCAGGCAAAACTGATAAGCCAAAAATAGTACCAAAAAATGTCACAATTCTCAACGATTAAAAAAATATGAATGTACCTCTGAAATCAAAGAATATCTGCCTGTATGGTGGGTTGAGTACATTGCTGCCAGTGTGAAAAAGAGGAAAGTGATATTCATGCAAAATTCAATCTCTGAGGTCTCACCAGAGCTAAAAGCTAACATATGCAAACAACAACAGATCCATAGTATCTTTTTTCTTTAGTTCAGCTTAACTTGAGAAACCCACACATGCACACATAAGTAAAAGAAAACTAAAATATGTAGACAGATTCTAAACATAGGATTAATATATAATACTCACGCAAACCAATGTTTATGTTGTATTCTGCAACATGGACCAAAATAATTTGGTCTCCTTCCCTGTGCATGTTATCAAGATGCCCTTTAAATTAAAAAAAAAAACTTTAATAATTTTTTAAAAGTGCAGATACACACAAATCACTTTTTATGGAACAGTGCACAATGATATGCATGATATTGCAAGAAATGTTTGGATAACAAGAACAAGAAGCCACAGAAATCCAAAATACGTAAGGTCACCTTTGTCTATGTCCCTGGACATGCGGGAGTACGGGGAAATGAAAGAGCGGACAGGTTGGCTAGCTGCGCTGTCGTTGAGGACGGGCAACCGATGGATCGGGCGGACATCATCAATGCCCTTCGAGATGTGGGAAGAGCACAGGGCTTCGACAAACACAGATCAACGTCACTTCTTCGGATGATGGAAATGGGAGTTAAGATGGGCACGGCCAGAAATGAGAAACTTGGTGGCCGTGTAAGAAGACTTATCAACCAACATAGAACTGGAGTCGTCAGTCGCTGGACACTGAGGGAATTGCTGAGGAGGGGATCTGAGCACCTATGGACATGTTCGGAGTGCAATGATGATGACCCGCAAATAACACAATAACAATAACAATAAAGAAGCCACAGTGACAAAGTGGCTTAAAGACTGTCATGGTTTTGGGGTTAATTCAGTTTTAGAAGGGCAGCTTAGCATGACATTGATCACATCAGCCTGTTGGCAAGATGGCTGATAATCAGCAACTTATTGCTGACTGCTTGTAGTAGGATCAGTCAACCAGAACAATCCTGATCACTCTCAACCCCTTTGTGATGCCCCTAGAAAAAGACTACCCAGCATAGTCTGGCCAAATAAATAGGGATCAAGAAAGAAGGCAATACAGTACTTAAAAATGTTATGCTGTTGGGCCAGAAGGAGAAAATAAAACACACAACACATCTATGACTACTTAGTGTCACCTTTGAGGGTGCAGAATTAAGAAGACCAAGAGAAATCTCTTTAGCTGTCAGGTAAACACAAACAAACAACAACATATCAGCCACAAACAATAATAATAAATAATGAGGATTAACGCATCTCCAAATGGCAGCGCAGCATACAAGGTGTCATTTTCTGTCAACTTTCTCCTTTACAAGTGACTGCTATATTAAGATCTGAGAGCATTTTAAATAGTGGCTCAGTTCATTTGGCAGATGACAAAGAACATGCATCCTCAAAGTTCATGTAACTTGCTGATTAAACATTTATTAGATAGGTAAATGGTTCCTCTTGGGCCGCATATAGCACACAGGGCATAAATCATAACTGAAGTTATCAAAATCATATCTGATAGGTCATGGCCAGTCTTGTATATCTTGTTCAAAGCTCATAGATGAGCCCTCTCTTTTAACCATTCTATGTGAGTATTCTACATAAAGTTTATTTTTGTCTCACTAGTTTTCTTTCACTACCCAGTGTTCATATTGCTCCCTGGTATGACAACCTTCTTTCTTCCATTTCTAAAATCTATTATCCATCTATAATAACCTCTTCCTTCTCATTCTGTGCATGATTAAAAAATGCAGCTCCATCAATACTTAACTGAAACAAAAGGAAATTCACAGACAGACCTCAATGTTCCCCTGACTATAATTAATATCAAAACTGTTAATGCATTTGTTGAGGTTGCTTACAAGCTTTCACACTGTCCTGCATATCTGCTTTCCCAAAATTATTACCCTGTATAAGTTTCAATAGATTTGTGAAAACTTTATATCGGGGCCTAGTATTAAAACAGCTCAGACAAAGGCAACAATCCAAATAGCAGAAAGATCTTATTTAAACAATTTTTGTCAATGAAAGCAAAAATAATAAAATAAATAAAAAAAAAAAGATCTGTATTACATAGAGTTCTGATGTGAGAATGAACCCTGGGTAATGGGGACAACAGATGAAAAGCCTTTAGGGTAACCAAATGTGATTTTTCCATAGGAATATTGAGAATACCACGAAGAGCTAAAAAGTGGCATGATGACGTATGTAGCTATCTTAATACATAAAAAAAAATGTAAGCAAAAGAAAAGAAATATAAGGAAAAAATAATCATTTTTGTGCCATTTAATGAGAAAGAAGCAGTCCAATCATACAGTAATAATGGGAATAATGTAAGAAAGAAACAGAGAAATTATACCAGATAGCTTAAGAGAGTGACATGGTAGGAAGTTTACAGCAAAATTGAAGAGACATATTGTGGAGAAACATGATCACACTTACTCCAGAAATTTATGGTATTATATCTACTAAAATCTCAGCATTTTAGAGACAAGATCTCAAAATAAGAATCCAACATGGCATCTGCCCACTTGCTTTAAAGAGTCCCTTTTAAGTGTAGGTGATATCAGAAGAGGAGCAGTTGTAAGCTGAACACAGCAGCAGACAATTCTTCAATTTATGTCACAGATTCACAAGTGGGTGTCTTAGACACAAAACACAGCTTGATGCCACAGAAACACAACACAGGAGGGTGTGACAGATACAAAAGGTAGATAATTGCAAAAAAGATCAACTATATATATATCTATCTATTGTCCTTTCGAGCCGAAGACGGCACATAAGGCAGAACCACAATCTCAAAAACAGAAACCTTGCGTGCCAAAGTGGCACATATTGCTGAGATCACTGCTATAAAATATATGGCGCTGTTTCCATAACAACACTTTTTACAATGACAGCTTGTCAAGCCATCGATCAACCTCCTTAGTCGCCTCTTACAACATGCCTGGAAGGTCACAGTGTCAGTATTCTTTCCTTCCCTCATAATGAGGAAATATATATATATATATATATATATATATATATATATATATATATATATATATATATATATATATATATAGCCAATGAAATAATTTTCAGAGAATGAGAAAGGTAATCATTAATTCAAAATCTGGAATATAGAAAGCTATTACAAATGCTTGCAACAAAACAGTTTATCTAATAAAAATAATTAAAAAACAAAGACCTGTCATGACTTCAGATCAATGTGTAGGGAAATGGCATGTTATGGCCCATATTATTCAAGAATCTGGACATTTTTGGATAGTCTGGCCCGCACTACACCAACAGAGTACTTCTTACTCACCAAAACATGACTACACCAACAGAGTACTTCTTACTCACCAAAACATGACTACACCAACAGAGTACTTCTTACTCACCAAAACATGACTACACCAACAGAGTACTTCTTACTCACCAAAACATGACTACACCAACAGAGTACTTCTTACTCACCAAAACATGACTATACCAACAGAGTACTTCTTACTCACCAAAACATGACTACACCAACAGAGTACTTCTTACTCACCAAAACACTCAAGTCACCAGAATCTAAGATGCTTGAACCTGAAAGCTATCAATGAGAACGAACTAAACTTGACCCTATAGAACTAGTTCAATAGTCACTGCTATTTTAATACTTTCACATCAAAGAAGAACAGAATTGTGGATTTAAAAAGAACAAAAGTTTAGTAGGGATTTAGAAAAAAAAACGTACAAAAACATGAATCGAGAAAAAAATTTTTTAAATATGGATTTAGTAAGAATACACGCAAAAAAGGGCCAAGATTCGTGATCGATTATGGACGAAAAGTTAAAAGCAGTCAGCAATTAATAGCTGACTGCTTGCCCTATGATTATACTATAACACTGTTATAACTTGAAGCACTGGCTCAACTTTCTACTTAGTGTCCAGTAGTAACAAATCAACCAGACTGGCCAAGTATAAAAGGTAACGGTAAAGTACGAGACTTGAACCGGCGTCTTAGCACGCGAGCACCCATATGTGCTCGGCCGCCTATCCAAAAATGTTCCGATATATCTGTATAGTGTCGCCTCAAGCATCGAAACTCAGATGCGAAGCGACATTCCTCACCTTCCCAGGGTAATACCCTGGTACCAATTTCTGCCAACGGCTGGGTCGACCGTGGGGGTATTTTTTTTTCCCAACCACGAGTACAACCCACACTGCTCCCAGCGGGAATCGAACACGGGTTGTCCGAACTCCGAACGTCGGTAGTCTAGTCGGCTGGTTTTCCCAACTAGGCTACCGTGGCCCCCTGGCCAAGTATAAATCCGGTACCAATAAAACAAGCTTGATGTGTTGCGCAGACCTTGCAGTGTCGGACTCTACATACAACAGTGAGTAGTACTGAAATGTAAACATAGTGCGCAATTGTGCCCAACAATGGGCATGACAAAATCGGTGTACAATGGACATGGTGTACTGCAAGTATACTAAAAACTGAAAGTAATCATCTAGTCTTGTTTATAGTTAAAGCAGCAGCAGCAGCAGCAGCAGCAGAGAAACAAAACCTCAACAACAAATTACTTTTTTTTTTTTAAATTGGCGATTAATTGCGGTCTAATATAATAATTTCCCGTGTGTTACCGGGGCCTCATTATGAGGGAGGTAAAGAATAGTGACACTGTGGCCTTCCAGGCATGTCGTAAGATACGACTAAGGAGGTTGATCGATGGCTTGACAAGCTGTCATTGTAAAAAGTATTGTTATGGAAACAGTGCCATAGATTTTAGAGCAGTGATCTCTGCAATATGTGCCATTTTGGCATGCAAGGTTTCTGTTTTTGAGATTGTGGTTCTGCTCCATGTGCCGTCTTCGGCTCGAAAGGACAATAGAAAGCTAGATAGAATATAATAATTGTATAACCTAGAGTAAAAGACAATTGACGATTGATCGAGCCTGGCCAAGACCAGACAAGAGCTCCAAAGCCACACCATCATACTGAACACCAAAATTGTATGCAATGCAGGTGTTTCTAAACAATGTATATCATGCGTATATTATGAGCTGCATTTATTGAAAGCAATAAGAAATAAAGGCTTTTAAAATAATTTTTAACAATGGCATTTAAAAGATATGCGGAAGTGGCATAAGTCTTATGTTACGAGCATGAGAGTAATAGCACTTATCTGTACTCGTCTACATGGGGATTAAAATAACCAACAGATTATATATATCTAACTAGCTATCTGACTGAAAAAGTACAAAATAATCACATAAGATATAAAAACAACAGCTATGGCATCGTAATTATTGGCGAACACATTTAACGTATTAGTAATTCGAGGAATAAGATAAGAAGAATGCGACCCCACTCCCACACATCCTGTCTACTCCTGAGATTAAGGAGAGAATCTTATGCGAAGGTGAAGACAAACTTTAGTATCAGTGGAAAAGTTCCGAAAAGTACTTTAATTTTAATGAAAAAAAAAAAAAACAGTAATAATAAGAAAACTAGCCAGAACACTTACAATTAAATGCGTTATGCGCCTGTTTGCTTCCATCAATAGCAAGTAAACAATTTCTCCCCATTTCGAATAAACTAATAAACAACAGAAAAGTCCGTCTCTATTGAAACCTGTTACGTGCACTCAGAGGCCAGAAGCTCGTCTCTCAAGTTACGAATCTCACAGTGGGTAGTTCGCTTTACCCCTCATTAGCCAGATTTACAACACTGTAGAAAGAGCTGCTAAAATATTTACGTTACAAAGGTTATTCGCGACTATATTTCACAAGTCAATACAAATCGATTAATTATATTATATAGATATACATATTTGCATTTATCTGTAAATGCTGTTTTATAAAATATTTACTGCTAAAAAATTTCAAATTTTAACATGTCTAATTGTTAGTAAAATTCCAATCTGGCAAATGTGAATTAGCAAAATTTGCAATTGGTTAAACTTTAACCTCTTGACCTTGTGTTTATAATTTCTGACCCCCTCTCTCAACTTCTATTGGTCGGGCTTATCTTTCCAAGGACTTAAGTCAGATTTTTCATCAGCCTTTGAACATTACATAGTAACAACCCCTGGCTGGTAGAACGAAATTCCTTCCCTTTCTTAGTCCACGTTTGTGTCGGGTATAAATGGTCTAATCATCATCAAGTGCGCTGTTTAGGTGATCATGTCTCTCCACCACGTTTTACAACTGTTTATCAACCCACTTTCTTAAACTGTCTAGTATATTCACTCTGTGCTTCCCTCTATCGTTTCGCGACTCAATATTTCCTGTTGCCACACTATATTCTGCAGTTGTTCCCTTCTCTAAACATGGACACCCCCTCCCCCATTAGACCTTCCAACGTCTAGACTTGATCTGCGCTTTACGTCACATTGGTGCTGTTCATGATCGTTGTTGGAGTTCCTAGACGCAAGTTATTTCCAAGTTACTCATTAATGTAAACTACTTCGTCAGCCGCAGTTTTATCTCTTTAGGGAATTTGCTAGATAATCAATAACCTGAAATATACTGATGATACTGTTCTACTAGCAGAAAATCCTAAAGACCTACAACAATTGCTTAATGTGATAAACATAACAAGCAAAAAATATGGACTAGAAATGAATATCAAAAAGACTAAAACTATGATCATAAACAAAGAAAATTCTCAAGACCTACAATTAAATATCACAGTTGAGGGAATACATCTGGAGACAGTCCAGAGTTACAACTACATAGGACATACTATAACCAATGATGGAAAATGCAAAACTGAAATAAACAAAAGAATAGGTATGGCAAACAGTAATTTTAATGCCATGAAAAATATACTAACAACAAAACAAATATCAGCAGGGCTGAAACTAAGAATGGCAAAATGTTACATCTTTTCAATATTCCTGTATGGTGCAGAAACATGGACATTAGACAAGAAAACAGAACAGAAAATTGAAGTCTTTGAAATGTGGATTTATAGAAGAATAGGTAGAATTTGATGGAAACAAAAGATAACAAACGATAAAGTTTTAAAACAACTGAAAATAAAAAGAGAACTACTAAATACAATTAAGACAAGACAAATGAAATTTTTGGGGCATGTTAAAAGACACAACAGCCTACTAAAAGTAATATTGGAAGGAAAAATACAAGGTAAAAGAGGCAGAGGCAGACCAAGACTAACATGGACGAGTAACATCAAAAAATGGACAATTCAATCTATGACAGCCTGCACCATCAAAGCAAGAAACAGAGTAGAATGACGATCCATGGTAGCCAACCTTCGTTGCGGAGAAGGCACACGATGATGATGATGATGAGGGAATTTGCACCGTGTTTTGTTCGTCGTAGGCTGCTTTCACTAGAGTAATCAGGAATCTAAAGGGAACGAAATTGTGTGTACGACATTGGTATGTGCTACGTCATCGTAATGGCTCATCGTACATCCCTAGATCGGCCGTATGCTAATCTTACGGTCTGTTGTTTGATGTGCGACGGGGATAATCTGACGACTAACTGTGTGTCTATATGTTCGGAATTGGAGTCAACAACGGTTGCCTAACATCATCAAGCGCTATACATAAAAAAATAATAATAATACGACCATCATCATTTTCAAGAGGACGTGAACTCCCCTTTAATTGATGGATAGGCGACGGGAACAATTGAAGGCTATGCATGAAAAGTGTTCCTTATTGCAGTTTCCTCATATTCCAAGTCCGGCTTGTTGCAGGAGCTACTGAGTTAAGTGCTCTGTGCACACCGTGAGCTGTGTGTCTCATCCGTTTTGATCATGTTTCGATATTCCAATTGTTTACGATGAATGATGATATCGTATGACAGGGAACAGTTGGCTGTGTTCACTTTCTGTGCGGTTTCGCCTTATGTCTTTTGGCGTGTGCTGAGACTGCTACGATGGGGACTACAGTTACAGTAAGGCAGCTGACATGCCTTACCCGAGCCTCTGTTGTGGTTTCTTTCTATCTATTTCTACCAGTGTTTTCACACCAGTCTGACTACCCGCCTTTTCTTCTCCCCCATTCCCCCTAATTACCCCCCCCCCTTTTTTTTCCTCTTTCTATCGTTTCCCCACGATCCTTTTGTAGGCATCGTGTCCATTCTCTCGATTGCTTCACGGCGGACAGTCAAGTTATGCCAGCTAAGTGTTTGATTTTTCTTATACGTTTTATACGATACATTACCCACTTTGTACTGTTGATCTTTCTATATCTTCCTCATTTTTCCTGTCTCTCTTTTCTACACATCTTGATTCTCATCCTACCTCTCCTCATGTAGCCTCCTTTCTTATTTCAACATCCTACTTTCTTCTCTTCTTTTCTGTCCACCTTTCCATTCTCCTGATCATCTAACATGTAAATATAGATAATTGTGTTTCATCGTTTGTTGTCGTTGTCCCTGTTTTCTGAAGAAGGCTACAGGCCGAAACGTCAGTATTGTGTTGTGTTCCCTCTTTGTACAGCTGTCACAATACCTTGGAGTGTCTAACACTCCCCATCACTGGCTTTTTAGGACCACAGTTACCTTTCTTTGTTTGGGAGATGAGATTCGGATGATTACGCTGGCACGGGAAGTTGAGCAATTATGGATTTTAATTCGTTTGCAGTGATACCGGGGCCTTCCATAACCAAATAACTTCTCTCTCTCTCTCTCCCCCCCCCCCCATAAAAAAAAATAATAATACATTGTTTATTTATAGTTTATTTATACATACTGTTGGAAATAAGCTTATATTCTTCTTTTGCGTCTCTTATGAATTCCTTGTTACTCTTTTTAGCTGTCCATGGTAAACACTCATCTGCACAACTATATTACTGTGACTGCCAACGATTTTCTGGTCAGTTGTCTGAGACTAAAAAAGATTTAGCATTGCAGTAAGAATAGAGAGAAAGGAATATAAGGTATAATTATGCATGACTTTACTGTAGTGCGACACAAAATGTAACATTTTTGTGGGTCAAAAATGACCCTTTAAGTATCAGTCTATACAGACATAACATGATACAAGGTTTTAACTCATCATCATCATATTCTTCTACCTTTTAGCTCCCAGTGGAGGATAGGTCTTAAACAAACACTTTCCAAGCCGCTCTGTTTCTTGCTATACTTTTTAGAACATTCCATGTCTTCACCATCAACCGCATCTCTGCTTCCATCTGTCTTCTCCAAAATATTTTGGTCTTCCTCTTTGTCTTTTACCTTGGGAATTCCAAAACGGGCCTTTTGTGTAATACTGTCAGTTGGCTTCTGCAGTACGTGTCCCATCCAGCGCCGGATTCGTCTTCGCTGTATCTCTTTATCCAATAGTATTTGACTGGTACTTTTCCATAATTCTATGTTAGTGATTTTATCCTGCCATTTCCATCCTTTTATTCTGTGCAATAATCCATTTATGAAGGTCTGTATCTTCATTATTGTCATTTTAGTTTTTGCGGCTTATTTTTTTTTACAGTACAGGATAGCCAGTTCCACACCCAAATCTCCTTCGTCGCCTCTTACGACCATGCCTGAGGGAACAACGCTACAATTCTTTACTCTCCCTGTTTGGCCCCTGGGAGCACAAGTTAACACATCATCATCAGGGATCAGTTATTTATCATTTCTGTTGTTGACCTTCTGCCAAGCCATTCTCTTAAGCTATCTGGTATCTCTTTACCCCTCGATATTTCCGGTTGTTACAATATATCCCAGCTGTTTCCTTCTCATTACACGGCCAAAAATGAAGATTGTTTCTTTCTAATATTGGAATTAACTCTCTTTTTGCTTTGGCCTTCATTCAGAACGTTTTCATTACTCTTCTTAGCTGTCCACGAGTATTATCATCATTCTTCTGTAAAACCACAAATCTACAGTCTCCAGTGATTTTCTTGTCTGTTATAATATTGTCCATGATTCACATCCATATGTTATGACTGGCTCTACATAAAATTTTAGAATTCTTTTTCTTGTTTCTATTGTCAAAAATAGATCACACAGTAACTTCCTCATTTTTTGGAAAGCTGCTTTTGCCTAAGTCATTCAGCATCTCACCTCTGTAATACATCTACCATTTGAGGTTAACATTGTTCCCAGATATTATTTAATTATGGTCTATGATATCTTAGGTTTAAAAAAAAAAAAAAAAATATAAATATATATATATATATATATATATATATATATATATATATATATATATATATATTCCTGTGTGTTACCAGGGCCTCATTATGAGGGAAGTAAAGAATAGTGACACTGTGACCTTTCAGGCATGTCATAAGAGGCGACTAAGGAGGTTGATTGATAAAACGCCAGTGGTGGGGAGTGTTAGACACTTCAAGGTATGGTGACAGCTTTACAAAGAAGGAACTCAACACAATAATGACGTTTCGGCCTGAGGCCTTCTTCAGAAAACAGGGACAACGACAACAAACGATGAAGCACAATTATCTATAACTACATTGTAGATGATCAGGTGAATGGAGAGGTGGATAGAAAAGAAGAGAAGAAAGTAGGATGTTGAAATAAGAAAGGAGGCTACATGAGGGAGGTAGGATGGGAGTAAAGATGTATAGAATAGAAAGATAGGAAAAATGAGGAAGAGATAGAAATGATAATAGTACAAAGTGGATAATATATCGTAAAACGTATAAGAAAAATCAAACACTTAGCTGGGATAACATGACTGCCCGCCGTGAAGCAATCGAGAGAATGGACACGAGGCCTAGAACAGGATCGTGGGGGAAACGATAGAGGGGTGATGGGGGGAGAAGAAATGGTGGGTAGCCAGGTTGATTGATAGCATGAGAAGCTGTCGTTATAAAAAAGTATTGTTATGGAAACAGAGCCATAGATTTTAGAAGCAGTGACCTTTGCAATATGTGCCACACAACAAGGTTTCTGTTTTTCAGATTGTGGTCCTGCCCTATGTGCCATCTATGGCTCGAAAGGACCATATATATATATATATATATATATATATATATATATATATATATATATCATCATCATCAAGTACCGGGCCTGCTGGCGTAGGTGATCATGTCTCTCCACAACTTTCGATCTCGACAATTATTTATCATTTCTGTTGTTGACCTTCTGCCAAGCCATTCCCTTAAGCTGTCTGGTGTTTTTTCTTTTTGCATCCCTCAATCTCTTCGTCCCTCAATTTTTCCAGTTGTTACAATATATTCCGGTTGTTCCCTTCTCATTACATGGCTAAAAAATGATGATTGTTTCTTCCTTATTTTGGAAATTATATATATATATATATAAGGCATTATCCCATTTCTGGGATCTGATTGGAGAGGTGTGAGACTTATAGGACCAAAGAATAATGGTCAACTGTCCTGTGTGGTCAACATGAGGTGTTTGGATCTGAGTTTTTATTTCACCCCGATAAAATAATTCTTTGACCCTACCTTGATTTGAAGCCACATTCCCCTGGTTTGGAGTATGACATGTTATTGATCTGGTCAGACTGCATCAACTAATTCCTTACTTGTGGGATACATTACTAACCTATGTGCTGCCATATATTCTATAATTTACACATCACGTTACAAAGTATACATAAACTGTTAAAACTCCATTGTAAATATATAAATGTATCTTTATTCAGTGTATAACAAAATCATGAAAATGCATAATTAATTTGTAAGGCACAACAATTTAAACTTGATGTGACTAGACTATATCTTTTAAGTGGATATTCACTATTTAGTCATTGTAAATCATATGTATAGAGCATGTGTAATAGATGAAAATAACCAGAGATTCTCAAGTTTTGTGGTGAGAACAGACACCAAATGATTCCCATGATTTTGATTTATTATTGTTTAGGTTAGCATTAATAAGATGCAATATTTTTAATATAACTTCAAAGTATAAGTTGCAAAATCTTAGTTTTGGTAGAATGAATTGTTATTCAAAATGCTGAACTTTGGATAAGAAAAGAATGAATGAAATTAGAATGAAAGAAAAGAAAACAGACAACTGAAATAAAAATGGAAGATAACATAAATGGCAAGAACACATTAGCAATAGCTAAACATATGTAGCTACAATAACTTAAGAGTTATAATTGCAGCACAACACATCTATAACTTCAAACATTAATGTGTCTGCATATTGTCCTTTGGCACTTTTAATTTGAACTGTGTTTTATCTATTTTGGAATGATATTATGCAATAACTTCCAGAGAGTGGCCATCCAGTGGATACCATCACACTGTAATATACACGGAAACGAACGCACAGACAAATTATCTAAAGAGGGAGGGAGATTACCACAGAAGAACAATCTGGTCAGCTACGATGAAGAAACCACATGTTCACCAAACTCAAAATTGGTACTACCAGCCAATGCCACAGCACACTGGACAACATGACAACAAAACATGTTCTACAGGATTGCCCCCAGTACACAGTCATGAGAAGTACAATGTGGACCACACCCACCTCCTTGGAAGAGAAACTATATGGGGTAACCGAATCACTTAAACAGACAGCTGCCTTCATGAGAGAGCCCGGAATCCTATTCTGAAAGAGTCATGATCACAGAAGAAGAATGATATTATCATAACTTTGTAAGAGTTAACATTGTTAACAATTTCAGATTTGAGAGATGTCTTCACCAGCTAAACTAGTAACACAGTTCATCTACACCCACTTAACACCATTTTAAGGATGGGCAATGAAGAGGAGTATCATTAGGTGAATGCAGATGAAGGAGGAGTATTAAAACATTCATTATGTGGATCACATATGTTTGTTTTCATTTCAAAGTGGCATATTAATTCTAATCTTGGAAATTTATGCAGCTTTTATGTATACACATTTCTAGTTGAGCTTAGTGCATTCCTCTCATTCTTAAAATGACATATTGGTAAAGGTCTAGCATAGTCCGATAAATTATTTCAGTAAAAGAGTGATCGCCCCTTAGTTGATGTCACAACAAAACCACAGTGGTTCTCAAATACTGTTGAAAGTCACACATTAGATCGCTTCTAAATTCAGGTGCTATTATTCTTTTTTTTTATTAAGTATGGATATTTAGTTGATGTAACTTTATATGTTCCAGTGTGTTTCCCTGATGAAATATGTCCTAATTTTAGATGAGTGCTAATTAATTTGTGATCATTCGGACATGCATACTTCAGTGGCGTATACTGGTTTTGGGGTCTGGGCTACTGCTGACATAATAAATAGAAACATACATTATATTCAGTAGGCTAACATAAAGTAATATTTTCTAATGACATCACTACATTTTAAATTATTTGCTTATTTATATATTAATTATATCCGTCTTGTTTGGGACAAAATGTCTTGATGACTCTGTCATTGAAAGTACTGTTTGGTTGGTTTCTAAGTTTCTGAGGGAATGATTTCTCAGTGGACATCAATGCCAAACGAGATAAGTGTTCTTGTGTCTGAGTTGAGTGACAATAAGATTTGATTCTCTTGAGAGCAGAAAAAGTTATTTCTACAGATGCTGATGCGCAAAACGTTGTTATAAATAGCTAAGGAAGTTCCGGTAATCAGACATAACTTAACTTTCACTTTTAACGCTTCTAATTGGCTAGAGCTAAAAATAACCCATGAAACCGCATTCCTCTAGCGGTAGCACTCGCTATATTATTTTGACTCCCATTTTTTAATGTCAAGGTCATTAATACTAGGTCCAGATAAAGAAAAATGTACCGCTGGCTACTAGAGGTTTCAATGTAGAGTAGTTTTGGTTTCATTCACAAACGTTATAGTGGCCAGAGGAAAACCTTGCTTTAATAAATGCAAATCAAAGCAAATAAATCATATTGGCCTATGAAATATGTAATAGAATATTCGAAAATTTGTTATATAATTATAAAAAAATATAATAAATTATCATTTTCTTTTGTATTTCGTTAATATGTTCAGGCTACCGGCGGTAGCTGCAGTATCATAGAAAATATTCCACTGGCATACTTAGAGAAAATAAAGGTGATAAGATATAACATAAAGTGACTATTTATAAGTCACAAATCTTTTATGCCAATGAGAGTTGGCAACTCCCTAACCCAACATGAAGGACAGATGACTAAGACACAGGCATGTTAGTGTTAGTCGTTGGATTAGCCTCATCGCACATCAAACAACACAGACAGGTATACATACCAGTGATAAGACTCTAGTTAGCGAACTCAAGCCAGTAACCATCACAAGAGCATGTGAACAAAGGGATCTTAAACAGTGAGTTTTTAAAAAAATGTTGTGCTATAAATACTAAATATACTCACTTATGACATTAAAGGAAGCTTGCCACCACAGAGATGTGATGTCTGAGTAAAGCACTTGGAGTGACCAGAAATGATAGAATTAGAAATAATGTCATAAGAGAAAGAGTAGGCATTGAACCAATCCTTAACTACATACAGAAACAAGAATAAAAAGGTTTGGTCATCTAGAAAGAATACCATGTGATTCCTTACCATACAAGGCATATATCAAAAGAGGAGAGGGAGAAGAGCATGAGGCAGGACCAGAGTAAGATGGACAGACAACATGAAAAAATGCTACAACATCAATTGACAATAGTTGAAGCCGTCACCAGACAATTGTTATTTCCCTCAACATCCACATGGATACAAGAGGTAGAGAAGAAGAAGAAAAAGAAGATGAAGAGAAAATTTTTTTAACTTACAATGACCTTGTAGGGAGATTAATAGGAAATGGATTTTGAAAAAAAATATTAATTATTATACTCTGGAAGTCTTCACCACAGTATAAATAAGCAATGCTAATTCAGCATTTGTCCTTATCCATTGAACACAGTCATTTGCTGTGAAGCTAAGGCATGGACAGGTTTAGAAAGACAGGTATGGCCAGGACAGGTTTAGGGACTACACATTGTTTCAAATAAAATTGAAGAGGTAGAGGTATAAATTAGCTCAGACATCTCAGAGAAGAAAACTATCAAGTGATGGGAATATTAGATTAGCCAGCAGCTTATTTTGATACAAGACAGCACATAGTGGCCATGGTACAACAAAAAATGAAATAGAAATCAGCCAAAGGTCACACACAAGCAGTATAAAGTAAAGGTTCCTTCCACACCTTGCTTGGCATATGGGGAATATGGTGTTAGTGACCATATTTTTCTATGACCATGAACATTTTTTAGTTATGTGATTGGTAATACACCTTTACCTTCCAGAAAAATCCCAGATAACCAATTTTAGAGGCTGGATGAATCCCGGAGCCTTGTTTATCTGGAAAAAAATAATTCACTACTTCTGGGGATTGAATCTGGACCCTTCTGATGAGGAAGTGAGCACACTAACCACTCAGCCACTGAGGCTCCACACACAGTATAGACAATGGTCATAACCCCATTACATGTCAACTGAGGCCAAGCAAATAGAAAATAGCAGCTAACAATTAACAGAAAAAAAATAGCATGTAGTAAAGCCTGAAATTAATAATGTTATCATCTTTCAGATTTAAAAACATAAAAAAAACATTCAAGATGTCAATGTGTTGATAAATCAGTTCACAAATGAACTGTCATGTGCTGTCATCAAGTTTAAATTGTCTATGAGTATTGTTACTCACAAATACTGCTTAGTGGTGGTGCCATAGGAAGAGGCAGCTAAGAAATATTGGAGCAGACAAATAATTTATTTTGTGCAAAAGTGAATTATGATGGGACTGACATCACTAAATCAAACAAACTACCAACTAAAAAAGCATTAGTAAAGTAAAGTAAAGAGCCCCGTCACGCCAAGTGGCATATAGGGAATATGGTGTTAGTGACCATATGTTTTACAGACCTTCAGCACATGATTTTTGGGGTAATGTGGTCGGTTTTACGCCTGTGCTGCTTCACTTTCCCTGAAAAAAATCAGGTACCCATTAAAGGCTGGGTGCACCCGGAGTGAAAATGTGGTCAAGACAGCTTCTCCCTTTTCTAAACAGGCTGGGTTTAGAAAAGGGAGAAGCTGTCTTGACCACATTTTCACTCTACGACTTATATTGGAGGAACACATTGAAAAGCAAAAACCTTTTGTACTTAACTTCATCGACTTCAAAAAAGCATTTGATAGTATTCATAGAGATTCTTTGTGGAAAATTCTGAAGCAATATGGCTTACCATCAAAAATCATAAATATTATCAAAGACATGTATGATGGTTACACATGTGCAGTTCGAACAGAGGAAGGACTGAGCGAATGTTTCCCAATAGAAACTGGGGTTAAACAAGGATGTATTTTATCGCCCTTGTTATTTGGAATTGTTATGGACTTCATAATGAAGAAATGCTGCACTGGTAATAAAGGCATCGAATGGATACAAGGAGACCATTTGGAGGACCTGGACTTTGCTGATGACATAGTTCTCATCAGCAATCAGATAAAAACGATGCAGGAAAACACAAATGAACTATCATCAATAGCCAGCAAAATTGGGCTTGAGGTCAATCATGAAAAGACTAAAGTCATGAAAAGTTTAATTCCAACAAGTGACAAAATATACATGGAAAACAAACCAGTAGAAGAGATCGATCACTTCATCTATCTTGGAAGTCACATTGATCGAGAAGGGGATACAAGCAAAGAAATTAGAATCAGAATGGCTAAAGCAGCAATGTCTTTCAGAAGCCTTGAAAAGTTGTGGAAATCAAAACTCATTAGCACAAACACAAAACTTAGGCTATTCAAATCAAATGTACTATCAACCCTTACGTATGCGTGTGAAAGCTGGAAAACAACAAGAGATATAGAAACAAAGTTGAATGCATTCGAAAATAAATGTCTAAGGAAAATACTTGGTATAGAATGGAACGAATTCAAAACAAACGAGGAAATTAGAGAAATCGCCAATCAACCACTAATATCTTCAGTAATAAAGAAAAGACGATGGTCATACGTTGGACATGTGATGAGAAGAGATAATAATCGAATAGCAAAGCAAGCCCTCATATGGGAAACAACAGGTAAAAGAAAAAGAGGAAGACCCAGGGAGACACTGAGAAGAACATTGATGAGAGAGGCAAGAGCAGCAGGAATCGGCTCCCTCAATGAGATAGAACTGCTTGCACAGAACAGAGACAGATGGCGAGATTTGATAAAATATCTTTAAAAGAAAACTGCTAGAACAAAAATTCATATAGGAGAAGGTGTATCTTGGTCTACGCCCTATGGGCCGGTTACGGCTCGAAAGGTCAATAGATAGATAGATAGAACCCGGAGGCCGTCGGTTGGGATTGAACCCTACCTCTTGTCCTTTGTAGTCCAGTTTACTAACCACTGAGCTATCGCGGCTCCAAAAAAAGCATTAAGCTGAACGCAAAATTAAAACCATTGAAGCTCTCTTTTAAGCTGGCAAAATGTATGAACATCCTTATAATAAAAAATGAATCGGAGAAGATGCCATGCTCAGAAAAATAAAACATTTCTCAAGCTTAAATTTTTAATGACATGAGAACATCACGAATTCTAGAGTAATTATTGGTTATATGTCTTTAACAACAGGATATACAATACATATTTTATATATCTTGAGTTGATGGTGTGATTGTTACATATTAATTCAAAGTGTTTATATCACATTGTAAATAATTGTTCATTTATCTTCAGATCTCTCTTTTTGGCAGCAACTTTTATTTTTAATTACCAGCAATACTTTTGGAATGATGATTGTAAGACATGACCACATTGTCAACAATGTTTCAAATATAGGGTGTTTATAAAGTCTCACTACACTTGGTATCTAGGTCAATTTGAAAAAAATGTTTATGACGTCATCACAATATGTGCTCAATGGTAAGTTCACTTGTTGCGACAGTTTTCTTAATGACTTGTCTGGACTTTTAAGGATTCTGTCTTGGATATCTAAACATATTTCATCATTCACAGCAGGCCTACCAGATCGTGGAGCATCTTCCACATTTCCAGTAGCAATAAACTTATTCAACAAATTTCATTGACAGTGGGAGCACATATTGTGATGACGTCATAAACATTTTTTTTTCAAATTGACCTAGATACCAAGTGTAGTGAGACTTTATAAACACCCTGTATTTTAATATCACAACAAATATGGCAACAATTTCATTATAATTAGAGTCCAGGCTTAGTTCCCTTGACAGTTCTGGTCTATATGTTTCTCAGCACTGATTCTATTTCAGTAGTTTTTAACACAAGCAACCTTACACAAATGTAGTTTTCACTAAAACTTTTTATAGAATTTGCAGTATCTTAAAGATACTGTCTGAAGTTGAGCGAATAGTGCCTCCACAAGTAAAAATGAAAAAAAAAAAAACTACAATGAAGAATATAAGTACATGCATAACATTATAAATTCCCCGTTCACAATACTTCTGTCTTCAAAAGTCCAATTTTACCTTCTTTAACTAAATCAGTAGGTCCAAAACTGCTGCTTGTCCTTGGATCACCAGAAAGAAGTTAATGAATGTATAAAAATAAAAAAAATAAATAAAAAGTGAAGGTTCCCTCCCATGCTAAGCATGTGGAGAATATAACATTAGTGACCATATTTTTCTATGACCATGGCACATTTTCAGGTGATGTGGTCTGTATCACGTTAGGCCGCCTTTACTTCCCAGAAAAATCTCAGGTACCCATTTTTATAGGCTGAGTGAAACTCTGAGCCTTGTCAATGTGGAAAAAAAATTGCCAATTCTAGGGATTGAACCTGAACCCTTCTGATCAGGAAGTGAGCAGACTAATCATTTAGCTACCATATACAAATGGCTATATTTTCGGTCCTAAAGGTCAATAGATAGATATTTTTGGCCCTAAAACAACAAAAATAAGATTCTGGAATGTATGAACAATGGCTGCGCAGTCGAAACACAAGTTGTGAGTACAAAGGATAGATATGACCTAAATATATTAGGAGTAAGTGAAATACTTGGTATAACATGAAACAAATTCAAAACAAACGAAGAAATTATAGAAATTGCCAACCAACCACTAATATCATCAGTAATCAAGAAAAGATGATGGTCATATGTTGGACATGTGATAAGTAGAGATAATAACCAAATAACAAAGCAAGCCCTCATGTGGGAAACAATAGGTAGGAGAAAAAGAGACTGATCCAGGGAGACACTGAGAAGAACATTGATCAGAGAGGCAAAGGCAGCAGAAGTTGGCTCCCTCAGTGAGATAGAGATGATTGCACAGAACAGAAACAAATGGCAGGATTTGATAAATATTTTTTGCCAGGATTGAGACTGCTGGTAAGAAAATTTAGAAAAAGAGAAAGAGTATCTGGGTCTATGTCCTATGGGCCAGCCATGGCTCAAAAGATCAATAGATAGATAGATATCTTCACATTTATTTGTGACCACAAACAAAATCTATCTTTCATGTTTCATGGCTATAACAAACATGGAAACCTGTACCTATATTTATGATGCTACAAAAAATAAATGTTCATTTAAAATCATATAACACTGTATCTCAGGATTAGTATCTCCGCAAAATATATTCTATATTCTAACAGTCAAATCATTACATGTTCAACTCTGCTTTCTCAGTCTTGACCACAGCATTTCATCATTCATTTACCCAACTGGACTACCAACGTTCTGGAGGCCTTGGTAGCCTGGTTGGGAAAACCACCCGACTGGACTACCGACATTCGGACAACCCGTGTTTGATCCCCGCTGGGAGCAGTGTGAATTGTACTCGTGGTTGGAAAAAAAAATACCCCCACGGTCGACCCAACCGTTGGCAGAAATGGGTACCAGGGTATCACACTGGGAAGGTGAGGAATGTCGCCTCACATCTGAGTTTCGATACTTGAGGTGACGCTATACAGAAATCTCCTAACATTTCTGGATAGGTGGCCGAGCACATATGGGTGTAAACTCGTGTGCTAAGACGCCGGTTCAAGTCTTGTACTTTACCTTTACCTTTTATCCTTCATTTACTTAACTTACAATACAAAATGTACAAATCTATTCGCACAATCAAAACAACAATTTCTTTCAAAATTCTGTTTCCCCTTTCATGAAAAAAAAAAATTAAGTTAAGCTCAGAAGATTTCATTCATAAGTAGAATTCAATGGTAAAGCTTTGCTTCATCATACATGACCAAGACCTTAAATGAAACAATGTTTTATCTTTCATGTCCACTAACAGCAATACAAATAACTTTGATGTCAATTTGCATGACAATTCTTAGTACGCAGACGGCTATAATCCATTCAGAAAACATATACGTTTTTATTGACAAGACTCTCTAGAACTGTTTTCAACAGAATATAGAACAAAGACACAAGGAATGGACACAAGGCAAACAAATGTTAATGAAATGATAAACAATAAAAAACAGAGGTAATATTTATCTGGTGTTTCTTAATTAAACAAATAAAAACTCTCATAAATCATACATTTTAATTTAGTTTGTTCTGTAACTGGACATCTTAAGTGGCTCTAGTTGAACATATATCTATATGTTAACACATTGCTTATATCTTAACATAACAAAACAATATCTAGATCTATGGGAAAGCTTCACTTATGTTTACATCATGACAAAAGATCTGGTCTAATTTATACCACTTTTGATCATCACTAATAACAATAGCATATTTTGTTACTTTAATTAGTAAGCATATAACAAAACATAGAACCTTATGAGAAGATTTTTAATTACTTTTCACCAGCTACCCTTGACCATTCTCATCTCTTCGTATGAACGCAACAATGTTATCAATTGTCACAGATTGCTTGAGAAAAACCTTTGGACCAATGAAAATATTTTTGCTGTGAATATTTTCCCAAACACCACGAGGTATGTAAATATCTCGCTCTTTTACACCTTCACAGAGTACAGGAGCAACTAAAAATTTGTTGCCAATTAGGAACTCATCATTTATCTGAAACAAAAAAATAATATGAACATAATTAATAATTTCATTCATTCATGGTCCATTCTGAGAGATATAAAATAAATTAAAATGCTATTGAGTAGCTAGACTAACAGAAAGACAAGGCAAACTACAATGTTTCCAGAAAAGTTTTTGCCAAAAGACTTTAGTTTGTCTTCACTTTCTGTTAACTCTTTCCGTATGGAAGCTTTTTATCGATGCAACGGAAGAGATGTCAGAAACAAATTTTTTTCATGTTTTTAAGAATTAATCTACATGTTTATATTTATCTAGCATATAACAATTTAAATTTGAATTTTTAGATAATCGAACAAGAAATTAGATTTCAACAATATCAAGATGATACAAGAAATGTTAAAAGAATATGGTTTCACGGAGTTCACACTAATCAAATTGAGAACGGCGCACTGTGTGGTGAAACGTACGAAAAGAGTTAATATATCTGCTCAAAACCATTTTATGTTTATTTTATGTTTTCTGTAAGCTATGCTCATAGTTCTACATAGTATTTAATATATTTTTAATATTTGATATCTCTGCTTGTCTCCATTCTGAGAGACATCGAATATCATGTCACTGTGGAACCCTTGATTTTGTGCACTGTACAACAGTTCCGTTGCAGATTTCCTCATGTTCTAAGTAGTCAAACCATCCAGCATCTTTTATCTTTCTCTATCTCATTCTCTCCTATCTTATATTTTTCACAATTGTTATGAAATATTCCAACACGTGGGAGTCATGATCGCTTAGTGGCTGGTGAACTGGACTACAAAGGACAAGAGGTCAGGTTCGATCCTGTCGATGGCTTCCGGGTTCACACAGCCTTAAATGGGTACCGGATTTTTTGTGGGAAAGTAAAGCAACAGAGGTATAATATTGACCACATTACTCCAAAAATCATGTACCGAAGGTCTATAAAAATTATGGTCACTAACACCATATTCCCTATATGCCACTTGGCGTGACGGGGCTCTTTACTACTTATTCCAACATATGTGTTTTCCACACATACTCTACAAACTTTTCTTACTTTGAGTGAAAATCTTCCCATTCAAATCTATCTCTTTTAGTATCTCCTCATTTTATTTTTTGGCTATCTATGGTATCTTCAGCATCATCCTAAAAAAAAAAAAAAAAAAAAAAAAAAAAAAAAAAAAATCACACCTCAACTGATTCTATTCGACATTATATCTCGTTTACTGCCCATGATTTTAAGTGATAAAGCTGGAGGCTGTGTGGTGTAGAGAGGACACACTGGCCTCTGGACAAGAAGATCCTGGATTCAACTTCCATCACTGGTGGTGGACAATTTAAAAAAAAAATAAGAACAAATTGAATCCATTATTTTTTTGTGGCTTTACCTTCCCTTGATCTCTGGGTAGAAGATCAAATGTCTAGTCCTCTCAGATAATGGTGAAAAACAACAGGAATTCCTAGTGCATTCTAAGCATTAAAGAACCATTGGCAGTTGGAAAGTGAATAGAGTAGGTAAAAAAAGGCCACATCCAGGAAAAATTGAGGGGCACCTAAACTGCCAGTGTAAAAACAAAATAGGAAAAAGTGATATTCACACAAAATTCAGTCCCATTGGACTCTCCTAGAAATATAAAGCTGTCAATTGCAAAAAAAACAATAAACCATAAAGATACAATGGTTCCAGAGAAGAAGGTGGTCATATGTTGGCAATGTGATGGGAAGAGACAACAAGATAATCTCAAAGCAGGCTCTCAAATGGGAACCAGAGGGTAAAAGAAAAAAAAAGACGAATCTAGAGAAGCGCTAAAAATAACACTAAGGTGAGAGGCAACAACAACTGCAGATATCAGCTCCCTTGCTGAGATTAAACGACTTGCCCAGAACAGAGCAGTGTGGTGAGATACAATGTGGGTCATGTCGTGAGATACAATGTGGGTCATGTGCAAGGTCTGGCACTTGATAACACAGATCATCAGACACAAGAGTCTAGAATTCTGCTCTACGTGCTGTCTTCGGCTTGAAAGGAAATAGACCAACTGGTTCAATATAACTGTAAATATAAACTCTGACAATAGATAGCTATTAGTAGTAAATAAACATAATCTGAGGCTAGTCAAATACAGCAGAAAATGGACATGTTCTGACTCTAAATAAAAATTATTTAGTAAACAGATAAAGCTTGATGATGACCAAAAGCACCTGAATGAAGATGGTGAACCTACTGTAATTGACTACTAGGATCAGTGAACCAGAACTGATGAAGAACTTCATTTCCCCACAGTAAACCTGGAAACAGGTTGACCAGTCTGGTCATGAGTAGGGATTAAACTGGAAAGACAACCTGGTACTAAATTTGCTAGGTTGAAGTTGCATCTACTGGGTTGAGAAGCTATAAATGATAAGCTGTAAATGATAAGCTGTAAATGATAAATACAACACATCTATGTCTATAGCAACCTTTTAAAGATAGATGATGAAGAGTTATCAAGTGATCATGGTGCAAGAAGAAAAGTAAACTATGAGGCAAATAAGCAATATATATATATATATATATATGAAAGTAGACATACTTCAAGACACAGCAACTATAAATGGCAGCAGACATACTCTGAGACTTTTAAACTATTAATTACAGTTTTATATCTTATAACAAAATTTTGAAACAGGAAAAAGTATTTGAGTCTATTCTCTATAGGCTGACTACATCTCTAAAGGTCAATAGATATATTAGGTAGATTAAGATGGATGAACACAAATGAACTATCATCAATAGCCAGCAAAATTGGGCTTGAGGTCAATCATAAAAAGACTAAAGTCATGAAAAGTTTAATTCCAACAAGTGATAAAATATACATGGAAAACAAACCAGTAGAAGAGATCGATCACTTCATCTATCTTGGAAGTCACATTGATCGAGAAGGGGATACGAGCAAAGAAATTAGAATCAGACTGGCTAAAGCAGCAATGTCTTTCAGAAGCCTTGAAAAGTTGTGGAAATCAAAACTCATTAGCACAAACACAAAACTTAGGCTATTCAAATCAAATGTACTATCAACCCTTACGTATGCGTGTGAAAGCTGGAAAACAACAAGAGATATAGAAACAAAGTTGAACGCATTCGAAAATAAATGTCTAAGGAAAATACTTGGTATAGAATGGAACGAATTCAAAACAAACGAGGAAATTAGAGAAATCGCCAATCAACCACTAATATCTTCAGTAATAAAGAAAAGACGATGGTCATACGTTGGACATGTGATGAGAAGAGATAATAATCGAATAGCAAAGCAAGCCCTCATATGGGAAACAACAGGTAAAAGAAAAAGAGGAAGACCCAGGGAGACACTGAGAAGAACATTGATGAGAGAGGCAAGAGCAGCAGGAATCGGCTCCCTCAATGAGATAGAACTGCTTGCACAGAACAGAGACAGATGGCGAGATTTGATAAAATATCTTTAAAAGAAAACTGCTAGAACAAAAATTCATATAGGAGAAGGTGTATCTTGGTCTACGCCCTATGGGCCGGTTACGGCTCGAAAGGTCAATAGAAGAAGATGGATGGATGGATGGGTCTTATAATAAGTGTGATTATAGGCTTGCAAGTTTCCCTGATGTGGGGTGCGTAAGAGCAGTGGACTGCTCTAACATTCTTAATGCTCTCAGGGATGCTGGATGGAAGAGTGACTGAAAAAAAATGACTCTCATTGAGTCATTGACGCTCATAAATGACAAGCATGGTGAGATGTATCAGGGGAGATGCCAGACAGGAATGCTCTATGCATGGAACTAAAGAAGGCTTGCAAATCAACATAATACTGATGTCATTAGTTGCAGCACATTGACAGATGGCGATCTTAAATGGCGATCTGAGCACTTATAGATATGTGCAATATGGATGACCTATTGACTAAAGTAATCTAAAATACTTGGGCACCATAATACCATCTGGTATGGCACATGATGATGATGATGATGATTCTAAATTATCTTATATCATGCTCTGGATTATTCCATCTATCTATTGACCTTTTGAGCTGTAGCCGGCCCATAGGGCATAGACCAAGATACTCCCTCTCTTATCTGAATTTTTGTTCTAGCAGTTTTAAATTCTTTTAAAGATATTTTATCAAATCTCGCCATTTGTCCCATTCTGTGCAAGCAGCTCTATCTCATTGAGGGAGCCCATTCCTGTTGCTCTTGCCTCTCTCATCAATGTTCTTCTCAGTGTCTCTCTGGGTCTTCCTCTTTTTCTCTTACCTGTTGTTTCTCACATGAGGGCTTGCTTTGCTATTCTGTTATTATCTCTTCTCATCACATGTCCAACATATGACCATCGTCTTTTCTTTATTACTGAAGATATTAGTGGTTGATTGGCGATTTCTCTAATTTCATCAGGTCTATGTTTCATTAACAAAATCGTTTTTACAATAGCGGCTTGTTAAACCTCTGATCAATGGTTCTATACCAAGCCGGAAAAAAAATTTTTCTGGATTATTATTGTTGTTCAAATGTCATAATATTCTAAGTTTGCACGCACGCACAGACGGACGGACGCACGCATGCACACACACAAAAAGACAACAGACAATTTAGAGACAAGTGTATTCATAAAACAAACTTTATCATTGTAAATGTGCTACATGACTTCTCAGAAGCACTAAATACATTTTAAAAAATCTAAGTAGGAGGAGTAATTTAAATCTGTTGGAAAATCTATCTGAGAGAAAACAAACTAACAAAAACCTGAGAAAGAAGAATGACACAATCTAGTAAGATATTTTTTATTAGGGGGAAACAACTAATTACAAATAACTGCTGTATCACAGGAAAGTAAAAGAAAACCAAAGGTTTGGGAAATAATTGTAAAGAAATGCATGCTGATATAAGATGCTTTGGACAAGCTGGCTGCAAAACACTGTACAATGTGATCCACAATTAAGTGTAAGAAGGAAAAGAAGAAAATATTGAAAGTGTCACTTAAAGAATGAACTAACAATCGATGGGTCATGAAGACAGAACTTTTCCATAACTCATCCAACAAGAAAGCTACATAATTAATCAAGTAAATAAATAAATTTAATTCCAAAGAACATTTGACTTACTCCCAGATCGTGCAGTGAGCGATTATCTGAATCCAGCCACCATACTGGCCTCAAAATAGGAAGCCCAAAATAAGACACTTCCTCCTGCAATACTGTGTCCATAATCTCCTTTAGTATATTATCATTATGCCAGGCACTCAAATTTTTTGCTATGTTGACAACCTCATAATCATATTCCCATGGTGCAATTGAAAATTTGTAAGCAGGAAACAGGACAGCCAACTGAAGCCATCGGATATACAGTTCCCTGGAGAATATGATATAAATATTTAAGTAAACATTTGACAAACCAAAGATGATATAAATGTTTCATTAAACATTCGACAAACCAAGGTTTATATAAATATTTCAGTAAACATTTGACAAACCAAAGTTGATATAAATGTTTCAATAAACATTCGACAAACCGAAGTTGATATAAATATTTCAGTAAACATTTGACAAACCAAAGTTGATATAAATGTTTCATTAAACATTTGACAAAAAAAAGTTTATATAAATGTTTCATTAAACATTTGACAAACCAAAGTTATCTTCATCTGGTTCTTCAAGTTCTTCAGCGTCATGTTTTAAGTGGGTGTGGATGCATTGTGCTGCTGGTTTTCAGCAAACCACGATATCTGCATCTTTCAGCCCAACATGTCTGTCTTTGGTGTGGTTAGATTTTTAATTGCTTAACAATTCTGTCTAGGCAATGGCAATTTGGCTTAAACTTTTAGACTTCTAACATTTCTAAACACTTGGATTAGCATATTTCATACCATGAGATGCACAGTGTGGCTCTAGTAAACAGCACAATATACAAGAAGCTGCATTCTGCTGTTTTTAATATACTGATGTCGTCCTAATTATTTTCACTAAAACCTTGTAATTCTCTTATTTAACTTCGTTTCTGAACAAACTGTGTCTTTTAGATAAACTTTCATTAATTTTTTCCCCTGTTATTTCAAATTTTAGAAAAATTCTGAAAGCAACCTGGCCACAGCGTGTTAAACTTCTGAGTAGCGAAAGTGTTAATCAGTTAATCAGGCTAAATTTTAAAGAGTTACTGTTTAAAAATGAGAAAAAATATCAGTTATATTTAAGCAAGTTGTTTCAAAATATTCTTTGATTATAATATTAAAGAGTAAAAAAAAAAGAATCTAAGTCTATATACACACATTTGTACACTAATAATTATAAATGTCTAAGTAAATAACTCATAGAGTATAATACACATTATACATGGTCTATTTCTATATTTACAAATAAAAGAGCTCTCCTATATGTAAAAAAATTTTAATAAAAGATACAATACAGCATATGTTTGCATCAAATTAAATTAAAAGTATTAGATAACTGCATATTCTCATATTTGAGGTCTGCCAGAAGGTTGCATGCCCCGTGAAGTCACAGCATATAAATGTGTAAGCTGGAAATTTTATTTCACTTTCAATAGAGAGCTTTCTTGATGTAAGAATGTAGTCAGTGTAGTGTAATATCGACCTATTAGCAAATCACTCATTTAATTCTCTGGGAAAACTGCACAATCATTTTTAAAAAATTTTAGTAAATGCTGTCAAAATCGGTAATTAATTTTAAAAAATGTAAGAAAGCCAACCTAGAAGGTTTGTTATCAGTCTCTAGTTCATCCTGTGATTCATTAGACTTTACTGTGATTCCATCAGCCATGACGAATGGGTAGCCCATTAGACCCAAAGTCAAGGCTGCCTCTATAGCACCAGTGAGACACTTCCCATCATCTGACAGACTAGTTTTGACAGGTATCAAGCTTGTAACATGACGAGAATCTGCTGTATGTTCCACAATCAGGGACAGGTTAGAAATGGCATCAAACTGCTCCGTGAAAAGTTTCCTTAAATGTATAAACAGAACATGAATTATAATATACTAAGAAATAATTACCATCCTTCGAAGAATTATTTGTCTTCTTCTTCTACCTTTCAGCTCCCTGTGGAGCATAGGTCTTCAACAAACTCTTTCCAAGTCATTCTGTTTCTTGCCATTCTTTTAAGATCATTCCATGTCTTCCCCATCATCTTCATCTCTGCTTCCATCTATCTTCTCCAAGAATACCTTGGTCTTCCTCTTTGTCTTTTTCCCTGGGGATTCCAAAAAAGGACCTATTGTGTAATACTCTCAGTTGGCTTCCACAGTGTTTCCTATCCAGTGCCATTGTCTAAGCTGTATCTCTTTATCCACAGGTATTTGACTGGTACATTTCCATAATTCTATGTTAGTGATTTTGTCCTGCCATTTCTATCCTTTTATTCTGTGTAAGCATCCATTAATGAAAGTCTATATCTTCATGATTGTCATTTTTGTTGTTCTCCATGTTTACAGCCATATAATAAGACTGACTTAACACTGAAGTTGAAAATTTTTATTTTTGTATTTAACCTAAAAATCATTTGTACACACACTCAAATAAATTTCATTTAAAAAACATAAGAAAAAAATTAAACTAACAACAACAAGCAACTCAAACACACTCACACAGCCACACAGATACACACAGAAACACAGACACATACACACACACACACACACACACAGGCGCAGAGGCAGGTAGGCACACACGCATGAGAAAGAGACAGAGAGAGAGAGAAAGAGAGAGAGAGAGAGTAAGAGAGAGAGAGAGAGTAAGGGAGAAGCATATATATATATATAAATACATACACTTTCTACCACCATTTCTTCCAGCATAAAAGAGAAATTGAACATTTGAGTTAATCCAAGAATGCCTAATGCATAGGCTCATTGTGGTATCTGCTATTTCATTAACCAATCATTTTTTTAGGTCTACCTTTTCCATTTCTCTTGTTGCTCATAGTGTCAATGCTTTTTGGTGCTGTTTGGGTGAATGAGCTATATGTCCACACCATTTGAGCTGCTGTTTCTTCTTGATATGATCTGACTGATGTAGCACATATCTGAAACAATTGCAGAGCCTCAAATAGACTTCAGAACATAACTGTGTCACTCCAGGTAGAATATTCCCATATCTGCTCAGCCCCTATCTCAGCAACCAACAGAGTGTTCATCCTGATCATTCAGACTGTTCTAGTGAGTATGTTGCATTTTGAATAATGGTGCGCAGCTCACGGTGTACACTTCTGGATCATTGTAATAGCTGTCACAGGCAGCCTGACCTCTGTGTGCCCACATCAAATCCATGTAGACTTCACAATCAGTGAGCATGCCGAAAGATTCGCTGTCCCAAAAAATAAAGTCTGGCCTTCACTTCAGTGAAACACTTAATCTGATCATAGTCCAGCTGGTTGTGAAATTGCAGTCTAACACGACTTAGATACTTGGGCACAATAATAACATCAGATGAGTGATGCACCACAGAAATAAAAAGCAGAATAGCACAAGCCAAAGTAGCATTTCAGAAAATGAAAAACATTTTGCGCAACAAGTCTATGTCAATAGAAGTAAGAAAGAGAGTTCATCTGCGCTATATGGAATCAATTCTGTCCTATGGAAGTGAATCATGGACAGTAATTGGAAACAAATGGAAAGATGATTAGAGGCCACAGATAAGGAATTTCTCAGAAAAATGTTGAGAGTTCCAGTGACACCTAAAAAGACCAGTGAGGAAATTCCTGAAGAGGCCAACACAAAAATGGAGCTCTTAAAAAACATCACAAAGAAGCAGTCAACATTTATCGGCCACATCATGAGAAGAGGAAAGTTGGAATTCCTGGTTACAACTAGCAAAATACAGGAAAAGAGAGGTCACGAGTGACAAAGAGAAGATACTAGATAGTTTAGTGTCATGGCATGGTAAACCGGCCACAATAAAATTGATATAATACATTGTGGACATAAAATTGTAGGAGGACATGATCGTCTACGCCAACCGATATGGTACATGATGATGATGTGACACTAATTATTTTCTTACTCATTTATAATTTTGTCCCTTCCTTTATATTCAGTGTTCTATATTCTTCCAAGACATCATCTTTTTATATTCAGTGTTCTTCTGTAATCTTCTAAGACGTCTTATATTTTTCAAATATAATTTTTATTATTATTTTGGCTGATATTGTCTAAATTTGGCATTGATGCAAGAATTTTGGAAGGAAAGGAGTTATGTAATGTTCTCATCGTATATGATGTTGCATATATGTTTTGTAATATTAGAGCCCACTGTCTAATCACCTTGTTTGCATAGCAACATTTATTGCCAGTCTTTGAGTTCTCATTCATTGATGAGACATATCTTTAGTTTTTGATGTCGGTCGTTTGTTTTATAGGATTGATGAGAAGGAAAAAATGAGTTGGGGAGAAAAGAAAATGGGTGATGAGAGTAGAAAAATGGGTTGATGAGTATAGAAAAATGGGTTGATGAGAGGAGAAAAATGAGCTGATGAGCGGAGAAAAATGGGCTGATGAGAGGAGAAAAATGGGTTTGATGAGAGGAGAAAAATGGGTTTGATGAGAGGAGAAAAATGAGTTGATGTGAGGAGAAAAATGAGTTGATGTGAGGAGAAAAATGGGTAGATGAGAGGAGACAATAGGTTAATGAAAGGAGAAAATTGGTTGATAAGAGGAGAAAAATGAGTTGATGAGTGGAGACAATAGGTTAATGAAAGGAGAAAATGGGTTGATGAGAGGAGACAATGGGTTGATAAGAGGAGATAATGTGTTGATGAGAGGAGAAAATGGGTTGATGAGAGGAGGAAAATGGGATGATGAGAGGAGGAAAGTGGGTTGATGAGAGGAGGAAAATGGGTTGATGAGAGAGGACAACGTGTTGATGAGAGGAGAAAATGGGTTGATGAGAGGAGGAAAATGGACTGATGAGAGGAGGAAAATGGACTGATGAGAGGAGGAAAATGGGTTGATGAGAGGAGGAAAATGGTTGATGAGAGGAGGAAAATGGGTTGATGAGAGCGACAATGGGTTGATGAGAGGGGACATGGGTTGATAAGTGGGAAAAATGGGTTGATCAGAGGATAAAATGGGTTGATAATACCAAAGACTGGACATGGAACAAATTCAAACAAATCCAAAAAAACAGGCACACAAAAAGGAAGAATAGAGAAAGATCATGAACAAACTAATCACATATTCATCTCAAAGGTTCTCTTAAGGGAGTTAAGTGATCAGGCAGGTAAGCAAACACAAAGATTTGTGTAAAATAATTAGCAGTTGAAAATGAATTATCTGTAACACTCACCTGTACATGTTTGGCGTGGCATCCACTAGGCTAAAGTGTGGCTTGTAAGGCATCCAAGATTGTTGTCCATAAGTTAATCGGTATGACTCAATTTGATGCATCACTGTCAGATTCTTGAAAAAGAGAAATAATCATTTTTATGAAGTTTAATTTCAGAATTCAGCTCTGATCGTTCAGTTTTTAGTTTATTATTTCTACTGTAGCATGATTTTTGCATTGATAGAGATTCTTTGTGGAAAATTCTGAAGCAATATGGCTTACCATAAAAAATCATAAATATTATCAAAGACATGTATGATGGCTATACATGTGCAGTTCAAACAGAGGAAGGACTGAGCGAATGTTTTCCAATAGAAACTGGGGTTAAACAAGGATGCATTTTATAGCCCTTGTTTTTGGAGTTGTTATGGACTTTATAATGAAGCAATGCTGCACTGGTAATAAAGGCATCGCATGGATACAAGGAGACCATTTGGAGGACCTCGACTTTGCTGATGACATAGTCCTCATCAGCAGTCAGATAAAAACAATGCATGATAGAACACAAATGAACTATCATCAATAGCCAGCAAAATTGGGCTTGAGATCAATCATGAAAAGACTAAAGTCATGAAAAGCTTAATTCCAACAGATAACAGAACATACATGGAAAACAAAACAGTGGAAGAGATCGATCACTTTATCTATCTTGGAAGTCACATTGATCAGGAAGGGGATACAAGCAAAGAAATTAGAATCAGAATAGCTAAAGTAGCAATGTCTTTCAGAAGCCTTGAATATTTGTGGAAATCAAAACTAATCAGCACAAACACAAAACTTAGGCTATTCAAATCAAATGTACTATCAACCCTTACGTATGCGTGTGAAAGCTGGAAAACAACAAGAGATATAGAAACAAAGTTGAACGCATTCGAAAATAAATGTCTAAGGAAAATACTTGGTATAGCGTGGAACAAATTCAAAACAAATGAGGAAATTAGAGAAATCGCCAATCAACCACTAATATCTTCAATAATAAAGAAAAGACGATGGTCATATGTTGGACATGTGATGAGAAGAGATAATAACCGAATAGCAAAGCAGGCCCTCATATGGGAAACAACAGGTAAGAGAAAAAGAAGAAGACTCAGGGAGACACTGAGAAGAACATTGATGAGAGAGGCAAGAGCAACAGGATTCGGCTCCCTCAATGAGATAGAGCTGCTTGCACAGAACAGAGACAAATGGCGAGATTTGATAAAAAATCTTTAAAAGAAAACTGCTAGAACAAAAATTCAGATATGAGAAGGTGTATCTTGGTCTATGCCCTATGGGCCGGCAACGGCTCGAAAGGTCAATAGATAGATAGATAGATCATACATCATTACGTGCCATATCAGTTTGCATAGGCAATCATGTTCTTCTACTATTTTATCCTTAGTGCATCATATTAATTTTGTCCTGGACTAATTATTATGTCATAACACCAAACTATTATAGTATCTTCTCTCTTTGTCCTCTGCATTGTGTTTTTCCTTGTATTTTGCCAGGTGTAACAAAGTATTCCAATTTCTCTTCTTAAGATGTGCCTGAAAAAAGTTGATCGTTTCCTTTTGATGTTTTTTTAGGAGCTCACTTTTTGTACTGGACTCATTCTTAGTTTTGTTGCTGGTTGTCCAATGTACGACACAGATATACAATAAAAAGTAGATTTGGAAGGAATTAATGTCAATAACTTACAAATACATCCAGATATCTCCACATGGTGTAACATAAAAGTGAAAGAAATACCACAGAATCAATATTCAATGAACAAATGATCTTTTGGTTGCACGAAAAAAAAAAAGTAGGGGATAAAAAAAACAAATATAATCTAAAAAGATGAAATGTTGAGAAGGTCACTAACCTGCAATTTCTCATTATACCATTTTCTGCTACTTTCTGAGAAGAAATCCAAGATGGCTGCTAGTCCACCTTCAAAATTTGTAAGACCAGTTACTGTTCCCCCTGCGTCTTTAACAAACATGTTTGTTGTTACACCCTGCAGACAGGACGCATTGACTGTTATATTTAATTTTATGACAAAACAAAATAATTAAACAAAGAATCTCAGATTTGTGTTCATAATCTATTTAGTGAATAACTTTCAGTCAAAAAACACTGAATCTCAAAAGCACTTAACGGTTGTTTTAAAAAAGTAGAAGCTAAAGTGAACCATTGCGATCAGAACTATGGAGAATATGCAGTCACTTGATATACTCTAAAAATAGCAATTTTTGTATGAGACTGCATCTCTCTCTAAAATAGCAATTTTTGTATGAGACTGCATCTCTCTAAAAGAAAAAAAAAGCCAGAAAGTTAAAATATTTGGTCCATAGAAGAAGCTGTGCATAAAAAACTATGGGAATTAAACAAAATAAAGCTCCAGTGTATAGGCAATATAATGTTAATGCACAAACTTTTTACAGATGTTCAGTACATGATTTTTGGGGTAATGTGGTCAGTATTACCCTTATGCCTCTCACTTTCCTAGAAAAAAAGAATAAATTCGAGTACCCATTTAAGGCTGGGTGAACCTTTGATTAGGGGTCTCCAGAGTGTCAAAAGAGGCAATGACAGTAGGAATCAACTCCCTCAATGATATCAAGATGCTTGCACAGAACAGGAACAAATTGTGGGATATGATAAATATTTTTTGCAAGAATTGAGACTGCTAGAAAAAAAATTTAGAAAAAGAGAAAGAGTATCTGGGTCTATGCCCTATGGGCCGGCCATGGCTCGAAAGGTCAATAGATAGATAGATAGATAGAAAGTGTCAAAAACTGAAACCCTCTTTTCCTCTTACCAATCAATAATGAACAATTTAAAACTCTTAATTCAGAAACCTTCCAGTATTGTACAATAAGGGTGGCTGAATGGGTTACAATTTAATGTTTGCCATGTAGGCAGAATTATAATGCTGAGTAAAAAACAATGTTTGTTATCAGTGGACGAAATAAATATACCTCATGTGAAAAAAAATGTCCTTTAGATAGGAAATTAAATGCCTTTAAAAACAAATGTCTTTGTATGATCTCAAACATAAACTTGAAAGAATCCATTTTAAATAAAGATAAAAGATGAAACTTTTGATGATGATGTCGAGCTCTATAAGAAGAAGACGGAAAAATAGCGGTCATGAGCTGAGAATAAATGAAGAAAGACTTCCCCACAAAGTATTCATGTGGAAATCATCTGGTAAAAGAAAACAATGAAAACACAGAGAATCATTTTACAGAACAATTACCAAGGAAGGGTCAACCATGAGACTAAGAAACAACTAAGACCTACAAAAACTAGTAGAAAATCATCAATCGTGGAGAACTACGACTTCAGTATATGAAGACCTATATGCCCTCCTTGGGCCAAGAGGAGAATGAATGAATGAATGACTGTTGTATGTAGCCTATATATTAAAGCTTCACATACATTCCAAGCAAGACCTAACCATCCCTCCCCCTAAAATGGGATAAACATCATCAAAATATCTAAATATATATTAGTAGCATAATACATTAGAGGGATCCATCTATGACAGTTTAGGTTTTAGTGAACCCGACTACTAGGAATAGGAGGTTGGATTCAACCCTAATCAACAGCTCCTAGGTTCACCCAGCCTTAAATGGATTTTTTTTTTTTTTTTTTTTTTTTTTTTTTTTTTGCAAAAGTTAAGGCAGCCTTGCATTACACCAACCATATCATTTATAAAATCAGTTGTTGGTCATTAGTAAACATGGACAACCTAATCCCCAAATGCCTGAAGGCATCATTTTTAATGTAATCCCTCTTCTGTTTTGAAATTAAAGCTGGCCTGTTTCAGTTTTATTTTTTACTGCAGAGAGTAGGCTACATCTCACAATCTGTAAACATTTTATCAACTGAAAGATGAAAAGATGAAGACTTTTAATTACTTTCAATTACTGTCATGTGTTTTTAGTTTATAAACTTATTTATAAGGTTCAAAATTATTTAATTATCTACACTATTTATTAGAATCACTCATTTGGCATTTTTATTTATAAAGACACATATTTTTATATGTTATTAGGGTTATATTAAAAATATTGTGAATCATAGACAATAGGACAACAGACAAGAAAATCACTGGAGTCTGTAGAAATGTGGTTTTACAAAAGAATGTTGAGAGTACCATGGACAGCTAAGAAGAGTAATGAAGATGTTCTGAGAGAGGTCAAAGCAAAAATAGAGCTAATTTCCAATATTAGAAAGAAACAATCATCATTTTTTGGCCATGTAATGAGAGGAGAACAACTGGAATATATTGTAACAACTGGAAAAATTGAGGGACGAAAAGATAGAGGGAAGCAAAGAGAAAAAATAACAGACAGCTTAAGAGAATGGCTTGGCAGAAGGTCAACAACAGAAATGATAAATAGCTGCCGAGATCGAAAATTGTGGAGAGACATGATCACCTACGCCAGCAGGCCTGGTACTTAATGATGATGATGATTTATAAAAACTTACTGTGTGAAAATTCTGGCTCATGTACTGAAAATAAGGACTAATGCATAGAGTTAGCAGACATCTTGTAGTGTTCAGAGCTTCCAGCATCTCTGGAACATTGTAGAAACGGTCTTCGTCAAAAGCAAAATCTCCATGAGACTTCTGCCAGGATCCATCCAGTGTTAAGATGTTGTTGTTGAATCCATAACCTGTGACATTTTTTCCCATATCGACAACATGATTCTGGTTCACATTGCTTGTTTTCATTATGTTGCTCACAGACCAGTGAGGTCCTTGAAACATAGAAAAGTGTGGGTACTTAACAGATGTATTTGGAGCAAACATTTTTTGCATATAATTATGTGTCTTTAAGGAGTCTGTTCCTTGGCAGAGTGTGTAGTTCATCACTGGCTTATCGAGGAAGTTAGATTTGTAATACAGCGATCCAGAGAAATTGCTCTTAAGGCAGAGCTGATTGCTTCCAGAGATATTCCAGGCCACTTGAATAGGGTTACTAGCATTCACATAGATGGCAGTTGCACTGGAAGATAGCCAGTAGAAGTCGACAATGTTGTTGAATAGTCCATTATTGTTGAGTGTGTAAACAAGGGGGTTGTACTCAAATTCTCCTTGAATCGGGAAAGAGCTGTCAGTCTGGTTTGATGGACCATACCATTTGGCCTGATTAATGAAGAAGCAGTCGTGTGGTAGATACTGAATAGAAAGAAAATTACAATTTCTTAACTTCCCAAATTATAAATTGTGATTTGTGAAATGGTTCTGTTTGAAGTTATTAAAAGTTGGTAACGAGAAAATGATAACTTAAAAATTTCCAAACAATAATTCATCTGTATAATGACAATAATGTCTATGTCTGTATTCATTAATACCAGACACAGAGAAAATGAAGTTAAAAGCTTATCAAACTAGTTTTAGCAGCTGAATTGATTACACTCAACACCTTTATCTTCACTCTCCTATGATCAATTTTTGCTATATGACCTGCCAAATGTTGTTAACAAAATAATGCATTTGGGATCCTTGCCTGCTCATTATTACATAGGGCTTGTAAATTATTTGTTGTATTGCTCAGATAATCGCCAATCAACCACTAATATCTTCAGTAATAAAGAAAAGACGATGGTCATATGTTGGACATGTGATGAGAAGAGATAATAAACGAATAGCATAGCAAGCCCTCATATGGGAAACAACAGGTAAGAGGAAAAGAGGAAGACCCAGAGAGACACTGAGAAGAACATTGATGAGAGGGACAAGAGCAGCAGGATTTGGCTCCCTCAATGAGATAGAGCTGCTTGCACAGAACAGAGACAGATGGCGAGATTTGATAAAATATCTTTAAAAGAATTGAAAACTGCTAGAACAAAAATTCAGATAAGAGGAGTATCTTGGTCTACGCCCTATGGGCCGGCTACGGTTCGAAAGGTCAATAGATAGATAGATAGATTGCTCAGATGTACAATGTACACTTTCTAGTCCTACACTACTTGGACCTATATCTTCCAACTTCTGCAGTTAACATTTCTTTTTTGGATGCTTCTTCTCATATATAATTTACCTGAGAAATAATGGAACCTCGTGAGATCTAATTAAGCTTTATAAAGTCTGATAGTCATGATAACTCTGAGCAAATGCAAATAATGTGTCATTCAAGGAAACTCGGAAAACTATTTTTTATAAACTGAGTTAAATAAGTACGAATCTAACATGGATTATTGGATACTTATAAGCCTACTACACAATCATGGACAATAAATAAAATTATAACAGAACAATGGAGTCTACAGAGAATTTTTCCCCCTCAAAATAGTTTTAAGAGTTATTTTGAAAGTTAAAAGGATAGTCTTAGTAATTTTTATGTTGTCTGGCACAGAAGGCAATCTCTTGAAATCTTCACTGCTGTTTATCTTGAGCCAGACTATCAAGTTCACATCACATAAAACCATTTTCCCTCAGTTCTCTACCAACAATTCTACGCAATGTTTCTTTTGGTCTTTTTGTACTTTTGCACTCCAATGAAAAAATATTCACAATATGGCTGCCAGAAGCATTCTGAGAACATGACCTATGACACGTGACCAGTACTATCTTCTATTTAGGACCCTATACAGCCAACAATGAATTTCTTAATAAGGCCAACAATGTACATGCAACAATTAAAAGAATTTTCTCATAATCACCTTCCTCATCTGTACTTAAAAGAACATTAAGTAGACATTTACAACAAACTGTATTATTTGCCCTTTTCAGCCCAAAATGTCTGTTTTCAGCAAGATATTTTTAAATACTGGGTTGCCTTTTCTCTAGATCCTTTCTCACAAAAATAGATATAAATTAAAAGCACATGTTCATTTCACAGCTTTGGAATAAAGGAAATCAAGCATGTCATAATATTTCTGGAAGCATGAATAGTCCTGAGTGGACTATCTACAGATCTGTGAGTAAAATAAAACCAGGTAATGGAATCAAGCAACAAGAAAGTAGTTAGAGGTCTAGAATTGTGGACATAAAAGACCACTGACATCTCATCTAAGTTATTTTAGAATAGGGTCAATGAATAGTTTGGAAAAAATACAGCAGAACATGATTAAAATGAGAAGCGACAGACCATATCTAATTCTGCTGTCAACTGGGAGTTCTGCAGCATGAAATGGGTGCACATTTCATCATGACAGTGGCCCAAAGCATATACTTCATACCACCAAGCAGGGCTACAAGAAGAGAAAGTGACAGTACAGAATCAGCCCACCAACAGTTCTGAATATAGCTGATTGATTACGTTTTGGTACTATTCAAGTACAATTTTTTAATGTCAACTCAGAGATGTTGAATTGAAGAAGGTATACCTGAAAAATACTTAGACAGTCTGACTCATAATTACCGACAAACACTTGTAGGAAAAATGTCCCGCGACATCAAGACTTGCCTTCCTGAAGAAGGCAACATTATATTGTACTGATTCTACTGTTACCAGTGAGAAGATGCCAAACTATCTCTGGACATACAGCTTTTATTATTATTTGCTCCTATGCTTCTTTATGAAAAATGACTGCCATTTTTGTGTGTGCAAAAAACTGTGCACTTTTAAATGCCCAACATGAAGTGACATGTACAAGCACATACATTTATACACACTCCTACTAAAGTATCCACGTACAAATACATACTACATGTATGCATAAGCAAAATTAAATAGTACCAATCATTCTCTGCAGCGTTTGAAGAATATGTTAATATTAATGAATGTTATTAAAACTAATAAATGTTAATATTTTTCCATAATCCTTGCCACATTATAGGCGACCCGGTCAGTATCACACCAGGCAGGCCATGCTCCTTTAGATGAGAAGAAGTATGGTTCCCTTTTTCATAGAATAGGTGAACTCTAGTTAGTTAGATAAATATTTGGAAACTGAATCAAAACCACCTAATCAACAGCCTAATCTAATTACTTTACTAATTACTTTACTAATTACTTTAACTACCATTTTTAATTACTTTGCCAGTGTGGCTTCTGTATTCCACAAACATACACAAAATTGAATCAGCCTACAAAAGACACACACCATGAGTAAATATATAAACATATCTATTAGTTGATTATGCCGACATACAAATAAAAGTTATAAAAACATATTCAAACATACCAATAATTGGCTCAACCTACATACAAATTTATAACATGAATACTTGCTCAAATATACTTATTAGTTGACTTGGCGAATGGCGAAAAATCAGGACACACACGCACATACAAGTACCAACCATGCGATCAGCTCATCTTGTGTCATGATGTTACTCATACTCCTCCATCATGAAACAAGACAAAGAGTCAAGTTCACAGTATTAAAAGAATTGAGGCGGAGAAGAAGGCTCAACACACAGGCAAATATATTAATAATATAGAAATGAATACTCAAATATACTTATTATTTGTTTCAGTGACTACACACATATATAATGAAAACATATCATTAGTTGGCTCAATTCACATACAAACATAAAAAGACTACATAACTTAACCATTAGATGCTCAGAGCATATGCTACTGAAAACATGTCCAATGATTGGTTGGCTCAGCCAACATATAGTCACTATGGAAACATACCTAGTTTTTAAAGGGTACTCCCATTATTTGGGAGCCGCGATAGCTCAGTGGTTAGTGAACTGGACTACAAAGGACAAGGGGTAGGGTTCAATCCCAACCGACGGCTTCCGGGTTCACCCAGCCTTAAATGGGTACCGGATTTTTTTCTGGGAAAGTAAAGCAGCACGGGCGTAATACCGACCACATTACCCCAAAAATCATGTGCTGAAGGTCTGTAAAATATAGGGTCACTAACACCATATTTCCCTATACGTCACTTGGCGTGACGGGGGTAGTTACTTTTTTTACTTCCATTATTTGACTCAGTCCACACACAAATATAATACACATACATAAGTATGAAAACATACCCATATATTCCCATTAGTTTCATATAGCCCACAAACATCCAGGCTACACTTCACTATGAGACTGAGAGCATACCCACACTTTCATATTAGTCCACACACATCTAGGCTACACTTTACTATGAGATTGAGAGCATACCCACACTTTCATATTAGTCCACATACATCTAGGCTACACTTTACTATGAGATTGAGAGCATACCCACACATTCATATTAGTTGACTTAGTCCACCCACATCCAGGCTACACTTTACTATGAGATTGAGAGCATACCCGCACATTCATATTAGTTGACTTAGTCCACACACACGCAGGCTACACTTTACTATGAGATTGAGAGTATTTCCTCACATCACTATTAGTTGTCTTGGCCCACATACAATATACATCGTAGTACTATGGAAACATACCCACACATTGTTATTAATTGTCTCAGCTAACATACAATATACATCACAGTACTATAGAAACATATCCACACATTACTATTAGTTGTCTCAGCTAACATACAATATACATCACAGTACTATAGAAACATATCCATACATTACTATTAGTTGTCTCAGATAACATACAATATACATCACAGTACTATAGAAACATATCCATACATTACTATTAGTTGACTTGGCCCACATACAATATACATCATAGTATTATAGAAACATATCCACACATTACTATTAGTTGACTTGGCCCACATACAATATACATCACAGTACTATAGAAACATATCCTATATGTCTCAGCTCTCACACACAATATACACTATGACTACATACCCAAGTTAATTACGAACACAGAGTAACCTTCCCTCCCAGAATAATACCTTAGCGTCCAGTGATTCCCAGGATACGTTGTAGCACTGCACTTCATCTAAACCTTGAAAATGGGACACTCTCAGGACAGCTACTCTCTTCCATAAACACTCCTTGTTGTGTGGGTCACTTCCCATGACGATTGGACAGTGTAAAGGAAGCATCCAGTTCGGAATGTCCTTTCCCAGAATTCCTGTGACTTGTGTACTTTTACTAGAATCTATAAATCAAATTTGAAATTGTTATCATTAGCTGTAAATTGGTACTTAACGTTTTGGGTGGGGGTTTTGTGGTTGTTACTTCTTTTCGAGTAATAATTTCGCCTCTTCATTGTCGGCCCTTAAAAGAGCGTTAATTAGGCCTAGGTGCGATGTGTTTACAGCACGCTGCGATACCTTTGTACAGGTTTGACGTTTTGGTTCTGGTTTCCTTTCCTCTTCGATTCCCATTGGCTCTACCAGATTAATTTATTTAGGCCACGTTCCTTACGGTGTGGGTGGAGTAGGATCTTGGTCAGTTTTAGTTCACTGATCCGAACTAAACAATCAGCATTGTGTTGACTGCATTCAACACGAGTGACGCTGAGCGTCTTCGGCCTGGACAAAATGAAATAAGATTGTAGATATGTTGGCGTAAGCAGCGCGCTTCTGGAACAATCAAGATTATATGTTTTGCGCTTCCTGTGCGGGACAAGATGGCGGTATTCTTTTCGCCGGTTCGGAGAGGAAGTGTATTTTTCATTTTGTGGGCATTAAGTCACGACTTCAGTGATGGATTGATACAGACTGGTGGCACGCTATTCGCCGGTTCGGCTGAAAGTGTAGTTTTCATGCTGTTTGATTATAAACTATCTTTACAACACTTATTACCATTGCTGGTGTATGTTGGGGGGCTCACGATAAAACCAGAGGGATAAAGGCCGCTTTGGTCAAAGCAGTCGCCACGACGTATGAGACTCAGGATTTTTATTTCACCCCCGATAGAAAAAAAATCCTTTCTTCTATCTAACGCGGGTTTCGATCATCGTACGCCGGCTTTTCAGCCAGGGAAACAGTGGCTTTCGCCGAACGGCCACGCACTCCTCACTGTTTGATTCGGAATGAGGATTTTCTACAGGAATATACCAATATCAAGGTGTATCCACATACTGAGAAGCTGTATAACTGCGGTTAGTCAGGTCTTTAACGTATAAATGGATTCACGACCGTGCGACCGAGTGAGTCTAGACCATTCTCGACGGTCGCCCGACTTTCAGCAACGAAATCCATAATGACAAGTGGAAAAAAATACATATAATGCCGATCAACCAACACAGAGCTGGAGTCGTCAGGCGCTGGACGCTGCAGAGCATGATGAGGGTGGGGGGAAATCTGAGCATCTATGGATATGTTCGAACCACTGCTATAAACAACACAGTAGTCTTCGAGAGCAAATGAAAGTTAAAAGATTCTTCTTCTTCTTCTTTCCTTCCTCATTTTCCTTTCAGCGTCGAGGGGAGATATAATTGGCGGTCTTTTGATCTTCTGTTCACCTCTGCTGCTGTTATGTTTCCTAGTGCTTCTAATAATCCATCGATCCATCTTTTTCGTGGTCGACCCTTGGGTCTGGTATTCTCGCAACATTTATTGAGGGCTCTTTGTGTTGAGTTTTGATCACTCTGCCTTGTCACGTGGCTAAACCATTTTATTTGTTGTTTCCTTACATATTCTATGGCGGGGGCTATTCCTAGCTTTTATCTCAGTTCTTCATTTCTGATCTTATCACTCAGGCTGTTTCCTGTCATTCGTCTAACACATTTCATCTCAGTAGAGGTTATTTTTCTTATTGTTCTTGCATCTAGGGTCCAGGTCTGGCATTGGTAGCACAACGTTGGAATAAAGATTGTAGTGTATAGTGCTCGTTTTGCCTCCAGAGTTATTTCCTTGGTGGACAATAGTGCTGATAATTGTACAATGATTTGACAAGCTTTGTTGCATCTTGATTCTAAGTCTGCTGTTTGAGAATTATCGTTTGTCACTAAACTTCCTAGGCATTTACTGTTTATTTTTGGCGACATTCATGACTTCTGTTTTGTTGATGTTGATTTTCATGTTGTTTTTTTTGTACATGAGCTGTTGAGTTTGTAAAGTTAAAAGATTGTAATCCAATAATTCATACCAGAGAGAGTAAGTTCCCTTGTTCTTGGGTCGAAGAAGATGGCCTGACGTGCGTAGAGCTTCTGCTGAGCCTCATTCTTGTAGTACCAGGACAAACTCACTGACAGGGCGGTTAGGATGAAGATGAAGGTAACGAAGATGTGAAGGCGATAACTTTTCAGCAGTTGTGCTTTCGTAAGCTCTTTCTGTGGATCAGAGAGACACACAATTATAAATATTAAATGTGCACGTGTAAGATACTTTGTTGTTTCCTCTCTAACCATGCGACAGTTGTTTACCGCTGAGAACGTCAATCTAACAATTAAAACAGCAGTCTTGATGTTATAGTATGCGCTCAGTTGATGTAATGTCGATTTTTATATGTCAAATTAATGATTATGAAAGAGCAGTAGAAATCAATAAAAAAAAAGTTACACTCATAAGGTATTAACATACCACAACTTTGACATTAATTATGGAAGTGCTTTATTAAACGTTTCAAATATTTTGTATTCACGTAATGTCCCTTTGATGATTATAAGGACAGATATATGAATCTGTTTACACATGTATATTCAATATGGTATTAACATATTATTTAGGAAGGAGCCATAAGAAAAACTTTTGCAAATGGCGCATGGTCTGCCGGGATGATGACAGGAACTGAACAATGGGGATTAGTCAATAATGTTAAGCTGGGCTAGACTCACTATATGAGAAAGCCGTGTTAAGAGCTTTATGAGTGTAGGGTGCGGGTGGGGGTGGGAGGTTTTCAAGGAATTCATTGAGAAAGACTTTGAGAGAACTTTTATCACAGTTTTCAGAGGAGACTGATTTAGGGGGATGACAGAGACTTAGATGTACAAGGGCGAAAGACTCTTAAACTATGATTATACAGATTTCAAAGGAGAAAACGATGTTTGTTACGCGTTATGCCTAGAGTAATATTATAATGTATGTGATTTTATATTGGCAAAAATAAGCTGTGATAATTCATACAAACCCGAAGAATGTCATACCACAGGCAGTTGCTACAAAACACAGAAAAAAATTATACTTATACTTTAAATAATTTGATAGATTTATCGACGGTCATAATCAGCATTTCTGCGTAATGAGAGATGTTTATATGCAATCAAGGCATTTATCTAGATGAGTTTGTGAAGTACAACTAGAATGCTGGGTAAAGAAACCTTTGATCTACTCAAGACTGCCTCTTCGAGTCATCACATAAAGTGTTGAGCACAAAAGTTGTTCTACATTTAGAGTTGCACATTTATCTATGTGGTGTTTAATATTCACGTTGTGTTTTTTTCGCTACTGGCATATTCGTTTGGACTTTACTCCAACTTTCAGTTTATCAAGTTATGTTAGAATTTACATGTTGAAGTATTTTAGTAAATAAATGTTAAATAGAAATGTGTAAATTATCATTTTAAGTACCATGTTTTAATATGGTTTTTTTTTGTGGCTTCTAAAGAGAACAAAATATCTGCTGTGGGATTTTCCTATTTCTGCTGTCTGTCAACATAAAATCTAGATAAAGCAGTTCGATTAAAGATGGGAAGAGGAACTGAGTTATTGAGTTATTTGTGGGTCATCATCATTGCACGCCGAGCATGTCCATAGGTGCTCAGATCCCCTCCTCAGCAAGTCCTGCAGTCTCCAGCGACTGACAACTCCAGTTCTATGTTGGTTGATAATTCTTCTTACACGCCCACCAAGTTTCTCATTTCTGGCTGTGCCCATCTTAACTCCCATTTCCATCATCCGAAGAAGTGACGTGAGAAGAGGAATGTACTGAGGGATGGGCTGAGGGATTGACTGAAGGATGGGTTGAGGAATGGGCTGAAGAATGGACTGAGGAATCTAAGTATTTGACACCAGGATCAAGTCATCTCCTCTTATTTTTGTTAACTTCTCTATGATTTGTGAACGTCCATGTTGAGCGGTGAACTTCTCTACTGGGGGCCTTAGTTTGGGTTCATTCCCTCGACTGACCGGCTTCTAGAGTTCGTTCCCCTTAAATGGGTACGGGGTAATTATTTTTTACCAGGAAAGAATTTGTGCTGATTACATTACCATATTATATGTTGACTGTTAACAAAATAATTTGATGCTGATGCCATATTTCTTATAAGGCACGCTCAAGGCTTTGTGGTGTTATTATTCTCCCCCCCCCCCAATATAATTCGAATCTCGGAGACAAATAATAATAAATGAATATTATTATAGATGGAAACTTCCGAGGCGATAATCAGCGAATCAATTCAGAGGAAGAGGTATGTTTACAGCACTCGGAAAAAGTGACAAATAATCAACAACAGAAAAAAACAACAAAGAACAATATATAGACCAAAACAGGATCGAACCCGTACTGAGTGGCACAGTGCCTTGCCAAGGCACTGTGCCACTGAGGTACAATGGCAAGGCGCTGTGCCACTGAGTACGGGTTCGATTCTGATTTGGTCCATATATTGTTCTTTGTTTTTTTTTCTGTTGTTGATTGTCACTTTTTCCAAGTGCTGTACACATACCTCTTCCTCTGAATTAATTCGAACCCCGCCTTTCTTTGTTGATAAACTACTTTGAGACTGACACCTGGAAGGAACCTTCACATTCACAAACGCTTTCAGTGGTTTGTTTATAATTATGTGGAGCTTACTTTGATTCTCACCAGCTTTGAACTTTCACCTCGACCGGCCACAAACATAGATACACAATCATGGATGGATGGATGGATGGGTGGATGGATGGATGGATGGATGGGTGGGTGGATGGATGGATGGATGGATGGCTGGCTGGGTGGATGGATGGATGGATGGATGGATGGCTAGCTGGCTGGCTGGGTGGATGGACGGACGGACGGACGTACGGACGGACGGATAGATGGATGGATGGATGGATGGATGGATAGATGTAACAAATTGTAAGCAGACTAAGAAAAAAAACAAGCGCACAATCTTGTAAGTGCGTACTCTCTCACATACATACAAAGACGTACGCACAAACACACACCTAACACAGTTCTAACTTTCTTCATTAACTCTTTCCGTACGTGTCGACGCGCTGTGTGCCAAGCCGATTACGGCCGCGTACGTTTCGCCGCAGAGTGCGTCACTCTCATTTTGATTAGCGTGAACCGTCATGAAACCATATTCTTTTTACATGTCTTGCATCATCTTGATATTGGTGAAATCTAATACCTTGTTCAATTATCTAAAAATTAATATATAATTTGCTATATGTTAGATAAATATAAATATGTAGATTGATTCTTAAAACCGTGAAAAATGTCTCTGAAATCTCTTCTGGTGACATTGACAAAAAGCTTCGATGCGGAAAGAGTTAAGCTCTAAGACATCACAATGTTGAAAAATCCTCTATTATTTTGGCTGTTAGAAGAAGCCTAAAAAGGAGGATAAGATCAGATAAGTACTTTTAAAATGTAAACAGCTAAAAATTTATAGAGCGTAAAAGATCGCACGTGAGACCTTTGCGATCAAGCATGTGGGGAAAACATCAGCCGGGCTAAACCATCAACGTGTGTTTTTAAGTTCAGTCCTTAACTTACTGCTGACTTAGCAGGTCGGTAAGGGATAAACGTTTCTATGCTCAGAGAAATAACAGAAAATGGAGATATATAAACATAAAGTAGCAACCAAACAGAAATCATGAATGTCGCAAAAGAAAAACAGAACATCAGCATAATTATACAAGGCAGGCAACTAAAACAGGTAGAGGAATTCAAATACCTAGTCAGTTTAACGACAAACGACAATTCTCAAACAGCAGAGATAGACTCAAGATGCATGAAAGATTGTCAAATCATTGGACAGTTATCACCACTATTGTCCAACAAGGAAATAACACTAGAGGCAAAACGGGCACTGTGCAATACAATCTTCATTCCAACGTTGTGCTACCAATGCCAGACCTGGACCCTAGAAGCTAGGACCTAGAACAATAAGAAAAATAACCTCTACAGAGATGAAATGTGTTAGACGAAGGACAGGAAACAGTCTGAGAGATAACATCAGAAATGAAGAACTGAGAAAAAAAAAGCTAGGAATAGCCCCCGCCATAGAATATATAAGGAAACAACAGATTAAATGGTTTGGCCGCGTGACAAGGCAGAGAGATCAAAACACAACGCAACGAGCCTTCAATAAGCGCGAGAACACCAGACCCAAGGGCCGATCACGAAAAAGCTGGATCAATGGAATATTAGAATCACTAGGAAACATAGCAGCAGAAGCGAAAAGAAGAGCAAAAGACCGCAAATTGTATCTCCCCTCGACGCTGAAAGACAAATGAGGAATGAACAAAAGAAGAAGCAACAGCTGTAGAACATAAATTCTTCTATAAACATATTTTTACAATTTATGTCTTCACATAGTAGAAGAAGTCTTACTGTATCCGTTCTTCCTAAACAAATTTCTAGAAACATAATATTCATAAAACTACATCCCAACCAGAAGCGAAGGGCTAGCAGACAGCACATACTCGTATAACACATTTACAGAAAGTCATAAAATGTGATTGGCAATACCTCCAGTGAGAAACTGTCAAACGTAGAATATGCGGTATTTTGGGCCCTGCCTTTGTTTAACTACAAAACAAGCACAAATACTAGCTCAGTTATTTGTTAATGGCGGTGCTAAATGTAGATGTAAATCTTTAGGAAAACAATGTGTAGAACAGTGATCAGTGTCTGAGCCAGCTCTCAGGGAAATGTTAGTGTGTTATGAAAGGCCTACTTGTGTTTGTGTTTATATAGAAAAGAAAAAAGTGCTAGAGAGTTGCAAAGATAGAAGTAGGAAAGAAAAAATAGAGTGGTTAGCAAGAAGTCGGGAGCCGCAATAGCTCAGTGGTTAGTGAACTGGACTACAAAGGACAAGAGGTCGGGTTCGATCCTGATCGACGGCTTCCGGGTTCACCCAGCCTTAAATGGGAACCGGATTTTTTTTCTGGGAAAATAAAGCGGCACGGGCGTAATATCGACCACATTACCCCCAAAAAATTACGTGCTGAAGATCTATACAAATTATGGTCACTAACACCATATCCCCTATACGCAACTTGGCGTGACAGGGGCTCTTTACTCTTACTTGTTAGCAAGAAGTCAAACGGACGAAATCTTTCTATAAGCAGATGGCCAAGAATTAACCAATGAAAACGATGAAACCCCACACAAGACTTAACTACGCAGGTAATCAATTCAGATGACAATCCACATAGATCAAACTTAAAGTAATGATTACTGCCAGGGGAGATCATTACCGGAAACCTGGGGGAGATAACCAACTAATGAACTAATGTAAGGAAGGGTTCCCTAAATATTTAAAGGAGCACTGGGCATATTCTGTTTGTGTTCATATTTTGTTCAAAATCTATTTACAGGCAGAGGATTTCAATTGTAGAGATAATAGCAGCGAACTCCGACAAGCACTGCCCTCCTGGAGAGGCTCTTGCCCCGCCAGGTTATCTTAGTTCGTTAAACACAAATGCCAGACTTTATGTTTCCATACCGCATCTCTCACATCCAGGGGAACTGTAAAATGGGCAAGAATAAAAGGTAAGCGGAGAAAGAGATGGGATGATAACATCAAAGAACGGACTGGTCTCGACTTTGCAAAGTCCAAAAGAATGAATGAAGATAGAGAGAAATGAAGAAAGTTGACGAAGTCTGTCTCAGTGATGCCCTGACGACTCCCGGGTTATGGGAAGAAGAAGAAGATGAAGAAAAAGAAGAAGAATAAGATGAAGAAAAGAAAAGAAGAAGAGGAAGAGAAGAAGAAGATGAAGAGGAGGAAGAAGATGAAGAGGAAGAAGAAGATGAAGTAGAAGATGAAGAATAAGAAGATGAAGAAATAAGAAGAATAACATGAAAGAAAAGGAGAAGAGATGAAGAAGAGGAAGATGAAAATGAAGAGGGAGAAGAAGATTATAAAGAAAAAAGAAGAAATAGATTATGAAGAAAATAAAAAGAAGAAGATGAAGAAAAAAGAAGAAGAACAAGAAGACGAAAAGGAATAAGAAGAGGGAGACGAAGATGAAGAAAGAAGCAGAAGAAGAGGAAGAAAAAAGAAGAAGAACAAGAAGACGAAAAGGAATAAGAAGAAGAAGAAATGGAAGAAAAAGATGAAGAAGAAGAAGAGTGAGACGAATATGAAGAAGAAGAAGATGAAGAAACAGAAGAAGAAGAGGAAGAAGATGAGGAAAAAAAAGGAGAAGAGGAAGAAGATGAAGAAAAAAAGAAGAAGAAGAGGAAGAAGATGAAGAAAAAAGATGACGATGAAGAAGAAGAAGAGTGAGACGAAGATGAAGAAGAAGGAGATGAAGAAAAAGAAGAAGTAGAGGAAGGAGATGAAGTAAAAGAAAAAAAGATTAAGAAAAAGAAGAACAAGAAGACGAAAAGGAAGAAGAAGAGGAGGAAGAAGAGGAGGAAGAAGATGAAGAAGAAGATGAAGAAGAAGATGAAGAAGAAGATGAAAAAGAAGGAGAGAGAGACGAAGACGAAGAAGAATAAGAAAAATAAGAAGATGAAGCAAAAGTAGAAGAATAAGAACAGGACAGTGATATTTGGTCGACAAATCTCAGTAATCTTTCAAAACACTGAGTTTTCTAGATCAAGTTCTTGAAAGAGCTTATGGGTGATGTTGTCGGTGTCATGCCAGGCCGCCCTAATTTCAGGCAAGAGATTTCTGCTTCCCCATCTTCAAAGGCTGGATAAACAATCCCAGAGCCGAGTCAGTCCGATACAAGCTTGCTACCTCTGAGAACGAAATCCCCGGACTCTCATGTAAGTAGCGAACGCATTAACGACTCTACCACGGTGAGTTCTATGCAACTAAAGCGAGTAGGTGAATTCGAGTGTATAAGATGTTTAGTGACACAGAAATAGACTCAACGTGCAGTAAAGTATGGACATTGGTCGATTCTGAACTACATACGCAGGCAACAGGTGAAATGGGGAATAATAGAAGGAAAAGGTATGTGTTAGCACTCGGAAAAAATGACAAATAAACAACAACAGAAAAAAATAAAGAACAATAAATGGTCCGAAGCAGGATCGAACCCGTACTCCATGGCACTGCGCCTTGCCACGAATTCCCTATTATTGCCTCGGAAGTTTCCCTATTTAATAATATTTATTTATTATTATTTGTCTCCAACAGGTGAAATGGTTTGCTCATCTGGAAGGAACGCCAATATTTTCTATATAATATAATCATCGTCATCATCAAGTACCGGGCCTGCTGGCGTAGGTGATCATGTCTCTCCACAACTTTCGATCTCGACAGTTATTTATCATTTCTGTTGTTGACCTTCTGCCAAGTCATTCTCTTAAGCTGTCTGGTATCTTTTCTCTTTGCTTCCCTCTGTCTTCGTCCCTCAATTTTCCCAGTTGTTGCAATATATTCCAGTTGTTTCCATCTCATTACATTGCCAAAAAATGATTATTGTTTCTTCCTAATATTGGCAATTAGCTCTCTTTTTACTTTGGCCTCTTTCAGAAAGTTTTCATTACTCTTCTTAGTTGTCCACGGTATTCTCCATATTCTTCTGTAAAATCACATTTCTACAGACTCCAGTGAATTCCTTATCTGTTGTCCTATTGTCCGTGATTCACATCCATATGTTAAGACTGGCTCTACATAACATGTAAGAGCATATAGTATGATGGATACTAATATTAAAAGGGGAGAAGGAAAAAGAGATCGTGGTAGACGCAGAGTAAGATGGACTGACAACATCCGAGAAACGCTCCACCAACATCAAATGTAACGGTTGAGACTGCCAGAATGGTAAGATCTAGAACTTTGCATCTCCCTCGACATCACAATGGGCGAAAGAGCAAGTAGAGGAAAAATAGCGGGACAAAAGAAGCCATATTATGCATGAGAACATTAATCGAAAAGTACACAGAAGTAAACAAACCAATATATGTCTGCTTCATAGACTACACCAAAGCTTTTGATAAAGTACACCACAAACAACTTATATAATGCCTAAAAGAAATACATCTAGATAACATGGACATACAACCAATATGTGATCTATACTGGGAGCAAACACCAATAATAAAATATAACAAAGAGAACTCTACACCCATTGATATAAAAAAAAAGAGTAAGACAGGGATGCATCCTATCACCAAGCTTGTTAAATCTATACACTGAGCAAATCTTTAAAAACATCATTGAGATGCCAGGCCTACAAATTAATGGAAAGATAATCAATAACCTAAGATATGCTGATGATACTGTACTACTAGCAGAAAATCCTAAAGATCTACAACAATTACTTAATGAAATAAACATGACAAGCAAAAGATATGGACTAGATATGAATATCAAAAGGACTAAAACTATGATCATAAACAAAGAAAATACTCAAAACCCACAAGTGGATATCAAAATTGAAGGAATAGACCTTGAGACAGTTCAGAACTATAACTACCTTGGACATACTATAACCAGTGATAGAAAATGTACAACTGAAATAAACAAAAGAATAAGAATGGCAAAAAGTAATTTTAATGTCATGAAGAACATACTAACATCAAAGCAGATAACACCAGGGCTAAAACTAAGAATAGCAAAATGTTACATCTTCTCAATATTCCTATATGGTGCTGAAACATGGACTAATGACAAGAAAACAGAACAGAGAATTTAAGCCTTTGAAATGTGGATCTATAGAAGAATAAGTAGAATTGGATGGACGGAAAATAAAAAAAAACGATGAAGTCTTAAAACAACTAAAAATGAAAAGAGAACTACTAAGCACAATTCAAACAAGACAAATGCGATTCTTGGGCCATTTAAAAGACACAACAGCCTACTAAAAGTAATCCTGGAGGGCAAAATACAAGGTAAAAGATGCAGTGGCAGACCAAGACTAACATGGGCGAGTAACATCAAAAGATGGACAAATCAGCCTATGACAACCTGCACCATCTGAGCAAGAGACAGAGTAGAATGGCGCTCCATGTTAGCCAACCTTCGTTGCGGAGACGGCACTCGATGATGATGATGATGAAAGAGCAAGTGAAAAAAGAGATATTTCAGATAGAGCAAGTAAAAAGACAAATGAACTATCATCAATAGCCAGCAAAATTGGGCTTGAGGTCAATCATGAAAAGACTAAAGTCATGAAAAGTTTAATTCCAACAAGTGACAAAATATACATGGAAAACAAACCAGTAGAAGAGATCGATCACTTCATCTATCTTGGAAGTCACATTGATCGAGAAGGGGATACGAGCAAAGAAATTAGAATCAGACTGGCTAAAGCAGCAATGTCTTTCAGAAGCCTTGAAAAGTTGTGGAAATCAAAACTCATTAGCACAAACACAAAACTTAGGCTATTCAAATCAAATGTACTATCAACCCTTACGTATGCGTGTGAAAGCTGGAAAACAACAAGAGATATAGAAACAAAGTTGAACGCATTCGAAAATAAATGTCTAAGGAAAATACTTGGTATAGAATGGAACGAATTCAAAACAAACGAGGAAATTAGAGAAATCGCCAATCAACCACTAATATCTTCAGTAATAAAGAAAAGACGATGGTCATACGTTGGACATGTGATGAGAAGAGATAATAATCGAATAGCAAAGCAAGCCCTCATATGGGAAACAACAGGTAAAAGAAAAAGAGGAAGACCCAGGGAGACACTGAGAAGAACATTGATGAGAGAGGCAAGAGCAGCAGGAATCGGCTCCCTCAATGAGATAGAACTGCTTGCACAGAACAGAGACAGATGGCGAGATTTGATAAAATATCTTTAAAAGAAAACTGCTAGAACAAAAATTCATATAGGAGAAGGTGTATCTTGGTCTACGCCCTATGGGCCGGTTACGGCTCGAAAGGTCAATAGATAGATAGAAGTAAAAAGAGAGATATTTCAGACAGAGCAAGTGAAAAGAGAGATATTTCAGACAGAGCAGGTGAAAAGAGAGATATTTCAGACAGAGCAGGTGAAAAGATAGATATTTCAGACAGTGCAGGTGAAAAGAGAGATATTTCAGACACAGCAGGTGAAAATAGAGCTATTTCAGACAGAGCAGGTGAAAAGAGAGATATTTCAGACAGAGCAAGTGAAAAGAGAGATATTTCAGACAGAGCAGGTGAAAAGATAGATATTTCAGACAGAGCAAGTGAAAAGAGAGATATTTCAGACAGAGCAAGTGAAAAGAGAGATATTTCAGACAGAGCAGGTGAAAAGAAAGATATTTCAGACAGAGCAAGTTAAAAGAGAGATATTTCAGACAGAGCAAGTGAAAAGAGAGATATTTCAGACAGAGCAAGTGAAAAGAGAGATATTTCAGACAGAGCAAGTGAAAAGAGAGATATTTCAGACAGAGCAAGTGAAAAGAGAGATATTTCAGACAGAGCAAGTGAAAAGAGAGATATTTCAGACAGAGCAAGTGAAAAGAGAGATATTTCAGACAGAGCAAGTGAAAAGAGAGATATTTCAGACAGAGCAAGTGAAAAGAGAGATATTTCAGACAGAGCAAGTGAAAAGAGAGATATTTCAGACAGAGCAAGTGAAAAGAGAGATATTTCAGACAGAGCAAGTGAAAAGAGAGCTATTTCAGACAGAGCAAGTGAAAAGAGAGCTATTTCAGACAGAGCAAGTGAAAAGAGAGATATTTCAGACAGAGCAAGTGAAAAGAGAGATATTTCAGACAGAGCAAGTGAAAAGAGAGATATTTCAGACAGAACAAGTGAAAAGAGAGATATTTCAGACAGAGCAAGTGAAAAGAGAGATATTTCAGACAGAGCAAGTGAAAAGTGAGATATTTCAGACAGAGCAAGTGAAAAGAGAGATATTTCAGACAGAGCAAGTGAAAAGAGAGATATTTCAGACAGAGCAAGTGAAAAGAGATATATTTCAGACAGAGCAAGTGAAAAGAGAGATATTTCAGACAGGCAGGCGGGACATATAAAAGTAAAGCACGCCAAATAATTAGTCAAAGGGCGCTATTATTTCCCAATAAGAAATCACAGTAGAATCCTTAGCCTAGCATTGCTCATGCTAACAATGCTTCACACTTAGACGCTGGACTACCAACAAGACAAAATAACCACACTGAAACTGATGCATGTCGGAAGTCACCTTGAGCGACAAAATTAAATTAGAGCGAAAAAAAAAAAACAAGACAAAAATAGTTTCGGCAGTAGCATAGATATATTTATATAATAATAATAGGACACTCTTTATACAGAGCTTTGCAGCAGGAGGCAATCTAGTCATTAGAAGGAGAATAAAAAAAACACAAAAAAAAAACAATATGTCCATGTAATAAAACAAAACAGTTAAATACAGATAACAATAATGAGAAACGCTAAGAAAACCAAAACATAGAATGGGAATAAATAAAATAATAAAAGAATCAACAGACGGATAGATGGAATGCTAATGATAATCGTAAACACACAATGTAACTGTAGAAGAGGCAAACCTAAGAGCATATGGCTTCAAACTATCTCTCTCTTCGATATTGAAGGGTAATTAATTGAGAATGAAAGTAGGAAGCAGGATCGATCTCATTACCCAGGGCGCAGCCCTAAAGACTGGTGTTTATTTTCATTAAAATGTAAAGTGCTTGTGCCTGCAGCTGACTTAAACACCACAACACAACGCAGACACGTCCACTACGTCCTTGAAAGGGCGGATGATGAAAAGGAATATTCTAGTCTACTACGATACTCTAGAATACTTTAGTCATCGGACGAACGCAACCAACCAATACACCAACCATGTTACTGACGCGCCTAAATCACAATATCTGTAATCTCCAACGGGAATCTTTTTTTTTTTTTGTTCGCCAGCTTTTATCTGTGATGAAGTCCCTAGAGACTAGGAACTGAATTTTGCGTGTTAATCCATTTTTCCGTGGCAGCCGTGTGAAAAGGGTCCCTCGCCGCACAGGCAGATAACTCCGACTTCGGAGGTACTCATATTTTTTTCCGTCCATGAGCAATTGGCATGCCATGCCGGGCCTCGCTGTTGAGACCAGGGGTGGTTGCCACAGAGAGAAATCATAAATAAAAATCCCAACTGGTGTGGCCGGGATTTGAACCCACAACTTCTCTGTCTCGAGGCCGGCGTTTTGCCTTGAGACCAACCAGTCCCCCTCCAAAGGGAATGAGTGAAATAAGTCGTTACAGCTTGACGGTCATAACGTGACAGGCTGAGAGAGAAAATAGTACATATCTGTGTCACCCGTTAGTAACTCCATCAGCGATAGAAAGATTGGTCGTCACAATCAGTGGCGCCTGACTAGAAAACATGACTGCATAATTAATAATAAGTGACCAAAATAGAGAATAATAAAAACGATAGTCACGAAGATACTAACTTTCATTCATGGATGCTTGCACAGAATAAAGGAAGCAAATGGCAGGACAAGATTCTTCTTCTTCTACCTTTTTAGTTCCCAATGGAGCATAGGTCTTCAACAAACACTTTCCAAGTCGTTCTGTTTTTTTGCCATTCTTTTAAAATCATTCCATGTCTTCCCCCATCATCTTCATCTCTGCTTCTATCTGTCCTCTCCAATAATTCCTTGGTCTTCCTCTTTGTCTTTTCCCCTGGGGATTCCAAAAAAGGGCCTGTTGTGTAATACTCTCAGTTGGCTTCCGTAGTGTGTGTCCTATCCATCGCCATCATCTTCGCTGTATTTCTTTATCCACTGGTATTTGACCGGTACATTTCCATAATTCCACGTTAGTGACTTTGTCCTGCCATTTCCATCCCTTTATTCTGCGCAAGCATCCATTAATGAAAGTCTGTACCTTCGTGATTGTCAATTTTGTTATTCTCCATGTTTCACAGCCATATAATAGAACCGACTTAACATTGGAGTTGAAAATTTTTATTTTTGTATTTAGCCTAATTTCTTTGGATTTCCATATGTTTCCCAGTGCAATGAAAGCTCCTCTTGCTTTTGATATCTTTATTTTGGTATCATTTTCTGTTCCTCCCTCTTTATCTATATTACTGCCTAGATATATGTAAGATTGTACGTCTAGTAGAGGTATTTTTCCTAGTTTTATTTGGTTATTGCCAACTGTATTAATTCTCATAATGTTGGTCTTATCTCTATTAATCTTCAGTCCTAGCTGTTGTGATCTCTCATCAAGTATGCTCATAGGACAAGATTACTAACATATAATTATAAGAAAGTTCCAGACAAAAACAATAGACAAACAATTGTGACAAAGACAATGGTGCTGGATAGGACACGCACTCTGGAGGAGTCAGCTGAGAGTATTACACGAGATGCCTTTTTTGGAATCCGCTGGGGAGGAGACAAAGATTAAATGAAGTAAATTAAGCACTAATTTACTTTAAATTAGTAAAGATTAATACTAATCTTTAGTATTAAGATTAAAATATTCTCCGTACTCGAAGAAGATGGAAACAGAGTTAAAGAAGATGGGGCAGACATAGAGCGATCCTAAGAGCTGGTACCAAACATGAAAGTTTAGAAAATGTTTGTGGAAGGCCTATGCTCCACACGGAGTTGAAAAATGGAAGAAAAGGTAGAAGAACAAATATAGTAACGTATACAGGCAAAGAATGGGGATGTTACGAAGAAAATATTATTTTTTTAAATTCAAGAAGTATCATCATTACCATCATCGTGTGCCATACCAGTTGACGTAGGCGATCATGTTCTTCTACAATCTTCTATCCAAAGTGCATCGTATCACTTCTGTTTTTGACTTTTTTTTCCATGCTATGACACTAAGCTATCTAGTATTTTCTCTCTTTGTTATCCGAAATTATTTTCCTTTTCCTGTATTTTGCCAGTTGTAACAAAGTATTCCAACTTTCCTCTTCTCAAGAAGTATATCGTACGAATATGACACCATTACGAGACTTGTTGCAATTGAGTTTTAAACAAAAATTGAATACACTGTAGTTAATTATACACAGTTAAACACACGAGAATTGACTGGGACTTTTCCCAACGTTATAAATTGTGTCATTGAAGTTTCGCGGAGACGAGAACAAACGATCTCATGCCAGCACGTTGTGTAATAACAATACAGCTGATTACCATAATATTGTGATAAAACCACCTATTAGAACGCACTTAGCACTTTAACTCGTTCTGGCTTTAAGTGTCACCCAATTTCATTTGATAACAAGCACGATATTGGTGTAATATGAACCTCGTTTTACTATTCAAATGTTGTAAAATATAGTTATGCTTGCGTTATGAAAATTATCCGAAAGTTAAAACTAATTTCCAACAATAATGTTGACTTGAGCTAGAACTAATTTCCAGTAATAATGTTGACTTGAGCTAGAACTAATTTCCAGTAATAATGTTGACTTGAGCTAGAACTAATTTCCAGCAATAATGTTGACTCGAGCTAGAACTAATTTCCAGTATTAATGTTGAATGAGCTTAATAGGTTTATGTCACGGTTCGGATTTTGCGAATTTAACTCTTAGCTCCAGCTGATGTGGATAACTGCAATGACTTTCTTGATTTTACGGTTTCTGCTGGATAAATAAGATCACCCAAGCTGATAGTGTAAAAATACCTCTGCTAGATTCCGTTCGGTTCATTGTATCCGATACCAGCATGACATATTTTGTTGTTCTACTTTTTGCCTTTCCTCTACTTGTCAATTCTTTTATATCTATCCTTTCTTGGCAAGACTGGTTAGTCAGTTTTCAGTCCAGGTGCACAGGGGGGATGTGAAGTGAGATCTTAATGAGTTCAGGTTCTTAGATCATCAGGGGGGGGGGGGGGGTGTGAAGTGAGATCTTAAGTTCAGATTCATAGATCATAATAACGTAAACAGTCAGTGATGAGTCGCTGACTATTTTCAGCTCATCTGCTATTAGGCGTCTTCGTCTCCCCAGGCTTTACTTCCAAACATCACGATTGGCTCCAGATGACAATGAAGAAATATCTTTCTTATCTCAGTTGTCAACAATGGATTGAACAGTGTCTTTCCTTTATAACCCGGCCTTTGCTTCATATTCTGCACCTAACATCTACTGTAAAGGGTGTCTCACTCGTTACAGAACCATGCATTACTTTAATGGTTTTACCACTAATGAAGATATTGGAACGAAATTTGAAGCGGTTTTACATTCTTTTGCTAGAAATGTGCCGGCATAATAAAATATAAAAGTGCGTCCAAACAGGATAACAATTAATGACAAAATGCTGGGTTCCGTAACAAATGGGACACTCCGATCAACCGTTTGAAGTAGAAATTGTTTCTAGATCTCTGAATTCACCCCACTAACTTTATTTGTATTTTTGGGAGAGCCTTTGCTTTGTTGATGTTGCGACCAGTACTTATTGTGTTTTTGGTGTTGAATCATCAACACAGGTGCGCATAAATATCTGCATTGCTTAAACACTTTAATTCTATTACATGATAGTCGGTCATTACCTCAGTAGTCAACCTCAGTCATAGTTATAACCTCAGATGGTAGATGTACAACAGAGATGAGATGGTAGATGTACAACAGAGGTAGATGGTAGATGTACAACAGAGATGAGATGGTAGATGTACAACAGAGGTGAGATGGTAGATGTACAACAGAGGTGAGATGGTAGATGTACAACAGAGGTGAAATGGTATATGTACAACAGAGGTGAGATGGTTGATGTACACCAGAGGTGAGATGGTAGATGTACAACAGAGGTGAAATGGTATATGTACAACAGAGGTGAGATGGTAGCTGTACAAGAATGGGGAAATGGTAGATGTACAACAATGGGGAAATGGTAGATGTACAACCGTGGGGGAAATGGTAGATGTACAACAGTGGGGAAATGGTAGATGTACAACAGAGGTGAGATGGTAGATGTACAACAGATGTGAGATGCAGAATGTGTCAAGCAAAAGTAGCTTTCCAAAAATGAGGAAGATACTATGCAATCCAATTTTGACAATAGAAACAAGAAAAAGAGTTCTGAAATGTTTTGTAGAGCCAGTCTTAACATATGGATGTGAATCATGGACAATAAGACAAGAAAATCACTGGAGGTTGTAGAGATGTGGTTTTACAGAAGAATGTTGAGAATACCATGGACAGCTAAGAAGAGTAAAGAAAACGTTCTGAAAGAGGCCAAAGCAAAAAGAGAGCTAATATCCACAATTTGAAAGAAACAATCATCATTTTTTTGGCCATGTAATGAGAAGGGAACACCTGAAATATATTGTGACAATTGGAAAAAATTGAGGGACGAAGAGACAGAGAGGGAAGCAATGAGAAGAAATATAGCAGTCACATTAAAAGAATGGCTTGACAGAAGGTCAACAACAGAAATGATAAGTAACTGTCGAGATCGAACGTTGTGGAGAAACATGACCACCTACACCAGCAGGCATGGTACTTGATGATGATGATTATGATAACATACAGTTACTGGAGCTGAATAGGTCACGTGTTAATAAGAGATTTAAAAAAAAGATACAATCCAGAAAATACTACATGGTGGGTTCCGGAGGTTAGGTGGGGGAAAATGAGAAAGACCCAGAGAGACACTATAAAGAACACTTAAAAGAGAAGCAAAGTTGGCAGGCATAGACTCATTAGGTAAAATCGAACATCTCGCCCAGAACAGAGATGGGTGGCGAAAAAAACGCTACAAGCCCAATGCGACCTCTAGCGCGGGGGGGGGGGGGGGGGTGAAATCAAGATCAAAGCTGGAAAAAGAGGCAGACTATGGTCGATGTAGTGGATAATAGTGGAAAGATACAGGGACAGTAAGGAATAGACTTTTGGTACTATGAGGAAGATGGCCACAGGAGGTACAAAATGGAGAAGCTTCCTTGTGTCCATGGAAACGCTGCACGGAGCGAAGACTTTTGATTGTCTTGCTGGTCTCTGGTTAAGAAAGGAAGCAAAGACGAAGAATAACGATAACAACGATATGGAAGAGTGTGGAAAGCATTTCTGTTTGTTTAAAAATTTATGGTTAAAATTATCTGTCCAGAAAACAAGTTACTAAGGAACCAAGAAGAGGAGTTATTGGTGAAACAACAGAAGAGTTATTGATGAAACAACAGAAAAGTTATTGGTGAAACAACAGAAGAGTTATTGATGAAACAACAGAAAAGTTATTGATGAACAACAGAAGAGTTATTGGTGAAACAACAGAAGAGTTATTGATGAAACAACAGAAGAGTTATTGGTGAAACAACAGAAGAGTTATTGGTGAAACAACAGAAGAGTTATTGATGAAACAACAGAAGAGTTATTGGTGAAACAACAGAAGAGTTATTGGTGAAACAACAGAAGAGTTATTGATGAAACAACAGAAGAGTTATTGGTGAACAACAGAAGAGTTATTGGTGAAACAACAGAAGAGTTATTGATGAAACAACAGAAAAGTTATTGGTGAAACAACAGAAGAGTTATTGATGAAACAACAGAAAAGTTATTGGTGAAACAACAGAAGAGTTATTGATGAAACAACAGAAAAGTTATTGGTGAAACAACAGAAGAGTTATTGATGAAACAACAGAAGAGTTATTGGTGAAACAACAGAAGAGTTATTGATGAAACAACAGAAGAGTTATTGATGAAACAACAGAAGAGTTATTGATGAACAACAGAAGAGTTATTGATGAAACAACAGAAGAGTTATTGGTGAAACAACAGAAGAGTTATTGATGAAACAACAGAAAAGTTATTGGTGAAACAACAGAAGAGTTATTGATGAAACAACAGAAGAGTTATTGATGAAACAACAGAAGAGTTATTGGTGAAACAACAGAAGAGTTATTGGTGAAACAACAGAAGAGTTATTGATGAAACAACAGAAGAGTTATTGATGAACAACAGAAGAGTTATTGATGAAACAACAGAAGAGTTATTGGTGAAACAACAGAAGAGTTATTGGTGAAACAGAAGAGTTATTGATGAACAACAGAAGAGTTATTGGTGAAACAACAGAAGAGTTATTGATGAAACAACAGAAAAGTTATTGATGAAACAACAGAAGAGTTATTGATGAAACAACAGAAGAGTTATTGATGAAACAACAGAAGAGTTATTGATGAAACAACAGAAGAGTTATTGGTGAAACAGAAGAGTTATTGATGAACAACAGAAGAGTTATTGGTGAAACAACAGAAGAGTTATTGATGAAACAACAGAAAAGTTATTGATGAAACAACAGAAGAGTTATTGATGAAACAACAGAAAAGTTATTGATGAAACAACAGAAGAGTTATTGATGAAACAACAGAAAAGTTATTGATGAAACAACAGAAGAGTTATTGGTGAAACAAAATGTAACAAGTTCAATACTAATAGATTATATAAACCAAAAAATAAGCATCTTGAAAATAAAATCGTGTAATATTTACCTGCTTATCTCCATCATTCGTTACTTTGCCGTCTTCAGTACAGACTGAAGAATCAGTTTTTGATATAATACTGACTGTTGACCCGACATTCTCACTGGTCAATGACGTAAACTCAGGTGCACTATTAACTCTGGGTAGAACTGGTACAGGTAATGATACAACAATAGCGCCATCTTCATCTACGCGATCTTGTGGTTTATTATTATCAGTTTCAAAATGTGTATTGAATATCAAAGGGTTTGGCTGTAAGTAATTTTTATTCATTTTCAGATGGATCTTGAAATTAAATTAGTCTTTACAAGTGTTATTTGTTCACAAATTGATTAACATAACATTATTAAATTCACATTATTGTTCAATATGACGCGAATGTACCACACGTTTACGATTTCGTAATTTTTGTATTCAATAGTTATTCTTGAGTTTTTTTTTCTTAATAATATCTAGATAAATATAATCTAACATAACTTATAATGAAGAGAACGCGCAGTGATACATCGATCAGGTGGTATGACGTATGTGTTAATGAATGCCGTTCGAAATAAAAGTGCTGAGAACGAGGTAACAACAGCAAGAAGATAATGATTAAAAATGATCTTGTTATTTAATATGTCGTCTACAATTAATGCATAGTTTATCTACAATGGGGAGCCGCGATAGCTCATTGGTTAGTGAACTGGACTACAAAGGACAAGAAGTAGGGTTCTATCCCAACCGACGGCTTTAGGGTTCATCCAGTCTTAAATAGGTACCGGATTTTTTTTTCTGGGAAAGTAAAGTGGCACGGGCGTAATACCGACCACATTACGCCAAAAATCATGTGCTGAAGGTCTGTAAAATGTATGGCCACTAACACCATATTCCCTATACGCCACTTGGCGTGACGGGGCTCTTTACTTTTCTTTTTATTTATCTACAATGCGTATCTTATCTGCAATGTTTAATTGCAGATATAAGCCAACGGTGGTAACGTTGTGCTACCAATGCCAGTCCTGGACATAATTCCTGCCATAGAATATATAAAGAAGCAACAGATAAAACGATTTGGCCACTTGATAATGCAGAAAGATCAAAACACAACACAAGCCTTTAATAAACATTGCGAAAATACTAGACTCAAATCCCGACCACGAAAAAGATGGATTAACGGAATGTTAAAAACACTAGGGAACATAACAGTAGCAGAGGCGAACAGAAGAGCAAAAGACCGCATGTTATATATCTCACCTCGACGATGAATGGCAAATGAGGAAGGAAAGCAGAAGAAGAATGTTTAATTTATCTGTAATGAAATTGTTTTACTGTAGTGCAACGTCTACAATTAATATGTAAAAAAAGTAAAGTACCCCCCGTCACGCCAAGTGGCGTATAGGGAAATATGGTGTTAGTGACCCTATATTTTACAGACCTTCAGCACATGATTTTTGGGGTAATGTGGTCGGTATTACGCCCGTGCTGCTTTTACTTTCCCAGAAAAAATCCGGTACCCATTTAAGGCTGGGTGAACCCGGAGCCGTCGGTTGGGATCGAACCCTACCCCTTGTCCGTAGTAGTCCAGTTCACTAACCACTGAGCTATCGCGGCTCCTACTAATTTTTAGGGAATTAGTAAAACCCAGGTGTCCTCGCCAGGATTACGAACCCCGGCTGTTGCCGTGGTAAGCCAACCGCCTATCGATAGTTTGTTCTTAATATATAGTACATCTGTAACACACAATTTAAACATAAATTATCTGTATAATAGTATGTTAGAGAACTTATACACTGAGAACAAGGTCAGGTAGAACAAGAGGTCAGGTAGAACAAGAGGTCAGGTAGAACAAGAGGTCAGGTTCATTTCTTCGACAAATAGGCTTCAAGGCTCACACAGCCGTTAAATATGTTATGTGAATTTCTCCTTGAAAATAAAGACGGCTAGGCGTTGTACTGGTCACATAAAAAAAAAAAATAAGCTGATACAAAAGAAAATGGGTACTAACACTTTGTTCCCTACACGCCAGGCACGAGTTGTCTATAATTTAGTGTTTACATATAGAAAACAAAAACACAATTTTTCTTTTCATTGGTCAGTGATGTACAAAGCAAACTGACAAAGGGGCTTTAATTTTATCAATAAGCGCAAATATAAAAAATATAATTAATGAAATAGTATGCAATTAAAATATGTGTATGCAGTGAAAATAGTTAAACATAACGGATGGTAGAGTGCCAAAACGAGCTATGAGTCGCCCCTCAAAGAGAACCAACTGTGGGGGTCAGAGAAGTGACAAGTAAGCTGGGAGTAAGGGTATGAAGGCCTGAAGATCTGAAATGGGAGGTGACCAGAGTGCCGGACCCATGTTCTATTTTGTACAAGCGTTCACAGACCCTAGTCGGACCCATGTTCGATGTTGTACAAGCGTTCACGGACCCTAGCCGGACTCATGTTCGATGTTGTACAAGCGTTCACGGACCCAAGCCGGACCCATGTTCCATGTTGTACAAGCGTTCACGGACCCAAGCCGGACCCATGTTCCATGTACAAGCGTTCACAGACCCAAGCCGGACTCATGTTTCATGTTGTACAAGCGTTCACGGACCCAAGCCGGACCCATGTTCTATGTTGTACAAGCGTTCACGGACCCAAGCCGGACTCATGTTTCATGTTGTACAAGCGTTCACGGACCCAAGCCGGACTCATGTTTCATGTTGTACAAGCGTTCACGGACCCAAGCCGGACCCATGTTCCATGTACAAGCGTTCACAGACCCAAGCCGGACTCATGTTTCATGTTGTACAAGCGTTCACACACCCTAACCGGACTCATGTTCTATGTTGTACAAGCGTTCACACACCCTAACCGGACTCATGTTCTATGTTGTACAAGCGTTCACGGACCCTAGCTGGACCCATGTTCTATGTTGTACAAGCGTTCACGGACCCTAGCTGGACTCATGTTCGATGTTGTACAAGCGTTCACAGACCCTAGCCGGACTCATGTTCGATGTTGTACAAGCGTTCACGGACCCAAGCCGGACCCATGTTCCATGTTGTACAAGCGTTCACAGACCCTAGCCGGACCCATGTTCGATGTTGTACAAGCGTTCACGGACACTAGCCGGACCCATGTTCGATGTTGTACAAGCTTTCACGGACACTAGCCGGACCCATGTTCGATGTTGTACAAGCTTTCACGGACCCTAGCCGGACTCATGTTCGCTGTTGTACAAGCGTTCACGGACCCTAGCCGGACTCATGTTCAATGTTGTACAAGCGTTCACGGACCCTAGCCGGACTCATGTTCGATGTTGTACAAGCGTTCACAGACCGTAGCCGGACCCATGTTCAATGTTGTACAAGCGTTCACGGACCCTAGCCGGACTCATGTTCGCTGTTGTACAAGCGTTCACTGACCCTAGCCGGACTCATGTTCGATGTTGTACTAGCGTTCACGGACCCTAGCCGGACACATCTTCGATGTTGTACAAGCGTTCACGGACCCTAGCCGGACACATGTTCAATGTTGTACAAGCGTTCACGGACCCTAGCCGGACACATGTTCAATGTTGTACAAGCGTTCACGGACCCTAGCCGGACACATGTTCTATGTTGTACAAGCGTTCACGGACCCTAGCCGGACCCATGTTCTATGTTGTACAAGCGTTCACTTACCCTAGCCGGACCCATGTTCTATGTTGTACAAGCGTTCACGGACCCTAGCCGGACCCATGTTCGATGTTGTACAAGCGTTCACGGACCCATGTTCGATGTTGTACAAGCGTTCACGGACCCTAGCCGGACCCATGTTCGATGTTGTACAAGCGTTCACTGACCCTAGCAGTACCCATGTTCGATGTTGTACAAGCGTTCACGGACCCTAGCAGTACCCATGTTCGATGTTGTACAAGCGTTCACTGACCCTAGCCGGACCCATGTTCGATGTTGTACAAGCGTTCACAGACCCTAGCCGGACTCATGTTCAATGTTGTACAAGCGTTCACGGACCCATGTTCGATGTTGTACAAGCATTCACGGACGCCAGCCGGACTCTTTTGAATGCCTTTTACTGTGTCAATATTTTAATATAGTATTGCTTCTATTGACATTTAACCCCTATTTTATATTGTTATTTCCTTTCTTTTAATTCTTCTTTTACCTGGTTATTCTATCGCGATGCTTTTTTTTGTTTTTTTTGCTTGAAAGCTGACTCATTTTTTAAACCGTACCTGTTTCTTGGACCGCATTTATTACGGTGATCTTAATATAATTTGCATTTTTCTTCAGGCGTTATTATGGGTTTTTTTCTTGTCAGGCCAGTTTATACAAGATTTACGATTTATTTTGGGTCCGAAACTTTTACCTCTTTCATAACTGTGAGTCTTGTTATTTCATTCTTCTTTTATATCCATTTGCTGTTGTTACTTCCAATGTTTGAGTTATGACAGATTTGTAACTGTGTCGTTAATCTAAAAGTTTAATAATCATCATCGTCAAGTACCGGGCCTGTTGGCGTAGGTGATCATGTCTCTCCACAACTTTCGATCTCGGCAGCTATTTATCATTTCTGTTGTTGACCTTCTGCCAAGCCATTCTCTTAAGCTGTCTGGTATCTTTTCTCTTTACTTCCGTTTATCTCTTCGTCCCTCATTGTTTCCACTTGTTACAATATATTCCAGTTGTTCTCTTCTCATTACATTGCCAAAAAATGATGATTGTTTCTTCCTAATATTGGAAATTAGCTATCTTTTTGCTTTGACCTCTCTCAGAACATCTTTATTACTATTCTTAGCTGTCCATGGTACTCTCAACATTGTTCTGTAAAACCACATTTCTACACACTCCAGTGATTTTCTTGTCTATTGTTCTATTGTCCATGATTCGCATCCATATGTTAAGACTGGCTCTACGTAACATTTAAGAACTCCTTTTCTTGTTTCTATTGTTAAAAATAGATTGCATAGTATCTTCCTAATTTTTTGGAAAGCTGCTTTTGCCTGAACCATTCTGCATCTCACCTCTTTTGTACATCTTCCGTCTGAGGTTAACAAAGTTTCCAAATATTTAAATTCATTTACCGGTTTTAATATTGTTCCACTTGTCTTTATTTTGCAATGAGGTGATGTCTTTTTCTTTGTTGTTACCATTACCTCTGTCTTTTTGCTATTAAGGCCGAGTCCTTTATTTTTGCTTTCCTTCACTATAATGTCCAACATTTCTTGTAACTCATTTTCACTCTTAGCGATTAAGACTGTATCATAAGCATACCTTAAATTATTTATATTATGACCTCTGATTGTTATTCCAGGCATGCCCCTTATGGATCTTAAAATAATCTCACTATAAATATTAAACAATTCTGGTGACAGCACACAACCTTGTCTAACACCCTGATTTTTTTGTTGAAACATTTCCAATTGGTTTCCAGTTCTTATGGCCGCTGTTTGTTACCAGTACATGTTCTTTATTATTCTCAGATCTTTGCCGTCTACGTTTATGCTTTATAAAATTTTGATTATTTCTTGGTGCTTTACTTTGTCAAATGCCTTGGTGTAATCTATGAAACATAGGTATAGATCTGTTTTCACCTCTTTGGCTCTTTCTACTAAAGATCTTATGTCAGGTCAGGAAATTTTACCTGCTACTGTATGCAGTAAACAGTACAACCTGTGCCTGCCCTGCTGCCTTGCAGGTAAGATCGGAAGAGTAAAAGGCTAAGGGAGAGTACCCTGAAGTAAAACAACCCCACTGCCTTGTGGGTGAGACTTTTTAGTCAAAGGCTAGCGGAGCCAACAGTAAACAAACCGACGGAAGGCAACAGAAAACCACCGTCGTAACCTCTTTGTACAATCATGAATCGTCACACAAGTTTAATAATACTAGACGTAATTGCAACGTGGTAGCACTGTAGCTGTACAATCAAAATGGCCGTGGGGATTTCTTATCAACATTGTAGTCGACCAGTTTGTAAACAAATTGTGTAGCTGGCTGGTTGAGGTGGGAAAATAAAGGAAACAAATAATCACACACACATTGTATTTTACAGGTTTACGAGTATAAGGCAGAACTTAATAGCAAACGTTTCGCCTTTCAAAGTCTTCATTAAAAAAACCCAGAAAAAACAGGGACTCAAAGGATTACATAAACAAATTTAAACTAGGATTACAGATAAGAAACGTATCTTCACATTGTTAATTGAGATCACCAACTACGCGACTGGTCACTCAACCGGAAGGTGGAGCACGATCTTTTAAACCCAGCATGGTTATATGTTTATATGTATTTGTGTGTTTGTTCCTAAAGTTAAGAACAGGTACGAATAACCACTGTCCCCCTCCCCCTATATCTACAATTATTGAAGTTTAGTTCCGTTAGGTCAACATTTCTTACTCATAAGGATTTTGCGTGTAAATATTTATATAGGGAGGGCCCTCTTTATGGCCTTTGTCATACACTAGCACGGTGCCTATTGTATTTCTGTGGTACAATTTTATAGGTTTGCACCATTAACGGGGTCTCTCTATACCTTGATTATTTCCCTGATATACTATTTCCAAGACTGACGTTTTACAGCTCTCACATAAGAAAATAATAAAATAATGGCACCTGGGGTTCAATGAAGTGTACAAGGTAAATAGCAGTCTCAAATGATATCATACAATTCCTTATATATACTCTCCATGATGTGCGATCACTTGCCTGATGTTCCCAGTCATTTTCACAGATGTGATCGCGCATCATGGAGAGCATGTATAAGGAATGGTATAACATCATTTGAGAATGTGCTAAGTCAACACATAGAAGAGAAAAGACTCATGAAAAAGGATGGAAAACCATGTGGATCAGTGGGCCTAGCTTGTTCATTCTGTGGCCATGTGTGTTTGTCAAACATTGGTAGAATTAGCCACGAGATAAGCTGTTCGACAAAAACAAAACCTCAAAAACAAATGTACACAATAGCCTCCACTAGACCGTCTGACAATACGAAAAGGGCCATATACAAGGTACATACAGCCAGTTGGAGCATATATACATCATTCTCGATCGCATTTCTTCCTGGTGTGGGCTTTCATGTGCTTTGGTTAATCCTAATAAAGCATCAGTTTCATGGTTCTCCCTCAACAATCATATCGTTAATACGACCACACCGGTAGTACGAATGGGAGCTGATGAGGTGACCAGGGACAATTTGATGACATACCTCGGAGTTAAGTTTGATCGCAGCCTGTGTTTTCGGGATCACGTCAACCATGTGATAACAAAATCCCGCAAAGGATTAGCCGCCTTGAAGGTCATGGCAGCTTCCAACATCGAGCAGAGGCTACTTACTCTTCTGTTCCAGGGATTAGTCCTCGCGCCAATCGAGTATGCCCTGGCCATTCAGTACGACTCAAATTGATAAGCTGGAGAAAATACAAAATGAAGCCATGCGCATTATCTTGGGATGTACAAGGGACACTCTTTGTGTAGCAATGAGGTATCTTCTTGACTTTCCAATCATGGATGACAGAATCAAGATCTGGAGAGCATGAGCATACCTAAAGATTAATACAGATAAAGAGCATCCATTGCACCACGTGCTCAACACAGGGAAAGGTGCCAGGTTAAAAAGAGGCAAATCATGGGTGGGCCGAGCAGAAGATGTCATCAAACAGGTCTGTGGGCTTACCAATATCAGCGTTGGTGAGGAGTGGATATCGGTGTCTACTTCATTCAAGGGGACTTTCTCGTGTATTGTCACACTTGACAGGAAAAATAGGGAACAGAACCCGGTCGTGGTTAATGCTGAGGTCAACGGTCTCATCTGCGATAACACCGATAAGAAAGATGCAGTCATCTATGCAGACGGATCTGTAAAACGACACCAAAGAAGTGCATGGGCATTTACAGCACGCTCGGCAGGTAGAATAGCCAAAGAAGACAGTGGTGCATATGCCATGACCACGAGTAGCATGACAATGGAGGCGATGGCAGTGACCAAGGCATTCAAATGGTTAGAGTCACAAGACTACACCCACGCATGTATACTGAGTGATTCGATGAGCATGATAAAAAAAAGTGGAGGCGGGCTTTGTACGCATGCAATGGGTAGAGTCGTTGCAGAAATCCAAAATACGAAAGGTCACCTTTGTCTATGTCCCTGGCCATGCGGGAGTACGGGGAAATGAAAGAGCGGACAGGTTGGCTAGCTGCGCTGTCGTTGAGGACGGGCAATCAATGGATCGGGCGGACATCATCAATGCCCTCCGAGATGTGGGATGACCACAGGACTACGACAAACACAGATCCACGTCACTTCTTCCGATGATGGAAAGGGGAGTTAGGATGGGCACAGCGAGAAATGAGAAACTTAGTGGGCGTGTAAGAAGACTTATCAACCAACATAGAACTGGAGTCGTCAGTCGCTGGACACTGCGGGACTTGCTGACGAGGGGATCTGAGCACCTATGGACATGTTCGGAGTGCAATGATGATGACCCGCAAATAACTCAATAACTCAATACATCATTTTCAAAATGCTTTGTTATAATCTCGCAAACAGCAAGGAAGAAAATCGATTAAATCTAAACAAAATTCTACAGAAAAATCATTAAGACATCTTGGATAATATTAGACAAAGGAAGGCATTAAAAGACTTCAACATTAAAAAGAGCTGGCTAACAAACACCATGCTAGATATGACAGTAAAATACTTTAGTCATGGCAAAAAAACAGCGGACTAGAAAGAACAGTAATGAAAGGCAGTGTCCCTGGATGACAAACTAAAGGCAGACCAGGAAGAATGTGGTTTCACGTCATCAAGTGACTGAACAGAACAATATAAAAAGTGAGATATCTGGCTGGAGACAGAGACTCATTAAGATGGACTGTGATAAATGAAACGTTCTGTAGGAGACATGGTTAGATACAGAGATTCATTCAGACGACCTGTGGTGAATGCAACGTTCTATGGGAGATCTGGCTAGAGACAAAGACTCATTAAGATGGGCTGTGGTAAATGCAACGTTCTGTAGTAGATCTGGCTAGAGACAAAGACTCATTAAGATGGGCTATGGTAAATGCAACGTTCTGTAGTAGATCTGGCTAGAGACACAGACTCATTAAGATGGGCTGTGGTAAATGCAACGTTCTGTAGTAGATCTGGCTAGAGACACAGACTCATTGAGAATTTCTATGGTGAATTCAACGTTCTGCAAAGTGCATACCACCTGATATGTTCTAATACAGTGAAATAGAATACTTCTCCGCTAGGAGCACTGACCAATCACTTTTATAACATCATAACCTAGTGGAGTGAAGCTAAATACCTCACTTGTCTACAATATTCTTTTACCAGTGAATCCTTTCCTTTATTTGCTGTAACCCTTACCTATGCTATCAATTATTGTATTTTCCCCAGTTCTACCCTTCTACTTTTCCTTTATTTGCTGTAACCCTTCCCTGTGCTATCAATTATTTTATTTTCCCCAGTTCTACCCTTCTACTTTTCCTTTATTTGCTGTAACCCTTACCTATGCTATCAATTATTGTATTTTCCCCAGTTCTACCCTTCTACTTTTCCTTTATTTGCTGTAACCCTTCCCTGTGCTATCAATTATTTTATTTTCCCCAGTTCTACCCTTCTACTTTTCCTTTATTTGCTGTAACCCTTACCTATGCTATCAATTATTTTATTTTCCCCAGTTCTACCCTTCTACTTTTCCTTTATTTGCTGTAACCCTTACCTGTGCTATCAATTATTTTATTTTCCCCAGTTCTACTCTTCTACTTTTCCTTTATTTGCAGTAACCCTTACCTGTGCTATCAATTATTTTATTTTCCCCAGTTCTACCCTTCTACTTTTCCTTTATTTGCTGTAACCCTTACCTATGCTATCCATTATTTTATTTTCCCCAGTTCTACCCTTCTACTTTTCCTTTATTTGCTGTAACCCTTACCTATGCTATCAATTATTGTATTTTCCCCAGTTCTACCCTTCTACTTTTCCTTTATTTGCTGTAACCCTTACCTATGCTATCAATTATTTTATTTTCCCCAGTTCTACCCTTCTACTTTTCCTTTATTTGCTGTAACCCTTACCTATGCTATCAATTATTTTATTTTCCCCAGTTCTACCCTTCTACTTTTCCTTTATTTGCTGTAACCCTTACCTATGCTATCAATTATTTTATTTTCCCCAGTTCTACCCTTCTACTTTTCCTTTATTTGCTGTAACCCTTCCCTATGCTATCAATTATTTTATTTTCCCCAGTTCTACCCTTCTACTTTTCCTTTATTTGCTGTAACCCTTACCTATGCTATCAATTATTTTATTTTCCCCAGTTCTACCCTTCTACTTTTCCTTTATTTGCTGTAACCCTTACCTATGCTATCAATTATTTTATTTTCCCCAGTTCTACCCTTCTACTTTTCCTTTATTTGCTGTTACCCTTCCCTGTGCTATCAATTATTTTATTTTCCCCAGTTCTATCCTACTTTTCCTTTATTTGCTGTAACCCTTCCCTATGCTATCAATTATTGTATTTTCCCCAGTTCTACCCTTCTACTTTTCCTTTATTTGCTGTAACCCTTCCCTATGCTATCAATTATTTTATTTTCCCCAGTTCTACCCTTCTACTTTTCCTTTATTTGCTGTAACCCTTCCCTGTGCTATCAATTATTTTATTTTCCCCAGTTCTACCCTTCTACTTTTCCTTTATTTGCTGTAACCCTTCCCTATGCTATCAATTATTTTATTTTCCCCAGTTCTACCCTTCTACTTTTCCTTTATTTGCTGTAACCCTTCCCTATGCTATCAATTATTTTATTTTCCCCAGTTCTACCCTTCTACTTTTCCTTTATTTGCTGTAACCCTTCCCTGTGCTATCAATTATTTTATTTTCCCCAGTTCTACCCTTCTACTTTTCCTTTATTTGCTGTAACCCTTCCCTGTGCTATCAATTATTGTATTTTCCCCAGTTCTACCCTTCTACTTTTCCTTTATTTGCTGTAACCCTTACCTATGCTATCAATTATTTTATTTTCCCCAGTTCTACCCTTCTACTTTTCCTTTATTTGCTGTAACCCCTCCCTGTGCTATCAATTATTGTATTTTCCCCAGTTCTACCCTTCTACTTTTCCTTTATTTGCTGTAACCCTTCCCTGTGCTATCAATTATTGTATTTTCCCCAGTTCTACCCTTCTACTTTTCCTTTATTTGCTGTAACCTTTCCCTGTGCTATCAATTATTTTATTTTCCCCAGTTCTACCCTTCTACTTTTCCTTTATTTGCTGTAACCCTTCCCTATGCTATCAATTATTTTATTTTCCCCAGTTCTACCCTTCTACTTTTCCTTTATTTGCTGTAACCCTTCCCTATGCTATCAATTATTTTATTTTCCCCAGTTCTACCCCTTCGCACCTCTACAAGGACAGAATAACTACACGAGAGCCTTCAGCGCTTGTAGCATTCATTATCATAAGTTATTGACATATATTGTTGTAGGCTCCCTACTCATTCTTTAGGCCAGTGGTTCTTAAACTTTTAACACCTTCGGTCCTCTCTCCTAGCTAACAACATACCAACAGCTACAACAGTATATTTACCGGCGTCTACAACAGTATATTTACCGGCGTCTACAACAGTATATTTACCGGCGTCTACAACAGTATATTTACCGGCGTCTACAACAGTATATTTACCAGCAGCTACAACAGTATATTTACCGGCGTCTACAACAGTATATTTACCAGCAGCTACAACAGTATATTTACCAGCAGCTACAACAGTATATTTACCGGCGTCTACAACAGTATATTTACCAGCAGCTACAACAGTATATTTACCAGCAGCTACAACAGTATATTTACCGGCGTCTACAACAGTATATTTACCGGCGTCTACAACAGTATATTTACCAGCAGCTACAACAGTATATTTACCGGCGTCTACAACAGTATATTTACCAGCAGCTACAACAGTATATTTACCAGCAGCTACAACAGTATATTTACCGCAGCTACAACAGTATATTTACTCTACAACAGTATATTTACCAGCAGCTACAACAGTATATTTACCGGCGTCTACAACAGTATATTTACCAGCAGCTACAACAGTATATTTACCAGCAGCTACAACAGTATATTTACCAGCAGCTACAACAGTATATTTACCGGCGTCTACAACAGTATATTTACCAGTAGCTACAACAGTATATTTACCAGCAGCTACAACAGTATATTTACCAGCAGCTACAACAGTATATTTACCAGCAGCTACAACAGTATAAACCGGGTAAACTCAGATATTCTCATTGGATATATAAGATGATAAATAACAACAGAATACTAAGGCATTCATCTGGCTAGAGCCACAAGACTACACCCACGCCTGTATACTGAGTGTTTCGGTGAGCATGATACGAAAACTGGAGGCGGGATCTGTACGTAGGCAATGGGTAGAGTCATTGCAGGAGTCAAAAATACATAAGATCACATTTGTCTACGTCCCAGGTCATGCTGGAGTACGGGGAAATGAAAGAGCGGACAGGTTGGCTAGCTGCGCTATTATTGAGGACAGTCAACCAATGGATTGGGCAGACATCAGCAATGCCCTCCGGGAAGTTGGAAGGACACAGGACGTCGATAACCATGAGTCCACGTCACTCCTTCGGATGAAAGAGATGGGAGATAAGATGGGCACAGCCAGAAACGAGAAACTTAGTGGGCGTGTAAGAAGACTAATCAACTAACACAGAACTGGAGACGTCAGTCGCTGGACACTTCGAGACTTGCTGTGGAGGGGATCTGAGCACCTATGGACATGTTCGGAGTGCAATGATGATGACCCGCTAATAACTCAATAATAACTCAATAACAACAGAATTAACATTATCCTGTAGAAACTCGTTCGTGTACTAAAATATATTGAGCCCTATTGGATTATATCATTTTATGATTTCTAACCACCGAGTATACACAACAGACAATACGTTCAGTGACGTCCTTGTTAAAGTCTACCAGCGGATGCTCTGCTTTAGGCATGACATGAACTGGCTTGCAGTGGACACCAGAGGGTAAGCAAGGCAGACTAAAGAAACATGCTAGAGAATAGGAGAAACAATGTGGGCCAGATTAGGGGTACCTTTCAAAGGACGGAAGCATGATTTCTAACATGGAGGAAACTGGCTTTTAGCACCCTCTATGAGATACTAGAAGAAGTGTAGGCTGCAGGCTGCTTTGGTGGTCCATGGCGGCTAAAAGAAAAAAAAAAGAAAGAATACTCAACAGCATCATATCGTCATCATCTTCATGATCGTCATTATTATTATAATCAGACAAATATGAGACTCTCTTATGCGCAATGTTCAAATGTAAATCTCAAATGTCTCTAAAATTTAATATATAATTTCTTGTTATCAACTTGAAAGTGCGATAGAAGAAGCATATGTATTTTATATTTACGAAAAGAAATAAATGGGCTAAGGTAACAAAAATATCAACGACAAGCCGCTCTACCGATCAGACTGAATTAAGGTTTAGAAAGCAAAGAACCTTGATCATGTTGCATGATGTATGGAGAATATACTCGTGGTCATAATGTTCATATTATTTTTCAGTATAAGGTGATGTGTGACTACCTTTCCGGAGATATCTGGTACCAATTTTCAGTGGGTTGATTAACCACGAAAAGACTCAGGATTTTTATTTCACCCCCCATAGAAAAAAAAAATCCTTTCTGTCTACCGTGGGTTTCGAACACCGTACGCCGGCTTTTAAGCCAGCGAAACAGGGGATTTCACCTCACGGCCACATTGATATGTGTGTCCGTGTGTTAGTGTGTATGTGTGAGGATGTGTATATGTGTGTGTGTGTGATCTTTAATGTCTTCACAAACGATCGGAAGCAGACTGATGTCGATCTTCAATAGCAACTGCCTGGTAACGATTATCTCTCACGGCTAGTTTTGACAATAGTGCAAAGACGGATTCTGTGGATCAGGCGGTTTGAATACGTCCTTTGTTGTCAAGTTTTCATTTTTACTACGTCATGAAGGATGTACCATAACCGCCTAGGATTTACTTGGCGGCTGATTACTTCCAGCTTATTCATGTAGATCGTTGTGCTAAATCAACCGAAGCTTCCATGCCGGTGTTACTGTGTTCGTGAACTTGGTTAAAGTCCTTTCAAGTAATCAAGACATGTGGATACATCAATTGTTGTCAAATGATGTACGTACCACGTCATATTGAAGCGATCATACATCCATAAAGCTCTAAAATAGGCAGAATGATATGGAGATAGTGATGATGTTCGTGAAACTTCAGCCCTGATGCGACTGCCAGATCTTCAAGTCAAGAGGATTTTGTCAAAATTCAAGATAACTACGTGGGGAACAGGAGCCGCGATAGCTCAGTCGTTAGTGAACTAGACTACGAAGGACTCGAGGGCGGGTTCAATCCTGATCGATGGCTTCCAACCTTAAATGGGTACCGGATTCTTTCTGGGAAAGTAAAGCGGCACGGGCGTAATACCAACCACATTACCTCAAAAATCATGTGCCGAAGGTCTATAAAACTATGGTCACTAACACCATATTTCCTATACGCCACTTGGCGTGATGGGGTTCTTTACTTACTTATATGGAGAACAGGTCAAGACATGCTAAATATAATTGACAGTTACAGTTAACGAGATAAATACGCCAATTTTAAATCTGAATCATTTCACGCTGCAGAATTTGTTGAAAAGAAAAGTGACAATGAAAATAAACATGGTAGCCTGGTAGTTACATTGAGGGACCACAGCAAAGACTTGACAACGTTATCGCAAAAAGCCGGCAATGAGGTCTCAAAAATTGAAGAAATATAAAGTCAAAAAACTACACAGACAATAATAATAATAATAATAATAATAATAATAATAATAATAATAATAATAAGCCTGAACGGTCCGAAGCGACTTCTGGTAATCATTTCGAACTTTAACATCATCGAGATTATTATTTATAGATAATGAAAATGAGGGCTCTCGATTTATGGGATGATGAAAAGAGACTGTGGAAATAATAATGATAATAATAAATTATTAATAAACAATGCAAATAACATTTTATCTTAAAGGAAAATTAAAAAAAAAATTTCGATTTCACTGATGAAGGTTTCAAAAAAATATTTTAAACCGGAAGCGTTGTAAATCTTCCGTAGTGCTGTCCCTGCAACATAAAGCTGTAAGCAATCGTTTCTCCCTCTGTTTACTCAGGTCGCCAGGTCTACTAAAGTCTTGATTACTCTGTGCTTATCACCACCATTGGTGTTTGTTCTAGAAACTAACCGGCTCCACGTCTTCAACGAATAAAAGGTTAACCTCAACGGGCATTTCATCAGTATTAAGTTGAAATGAAGACACAAATTATAGTAAAAAGACGGTAGCTAAAGATTACAATGAAATTGTCACAAAAGAGATACAAAAAGAATAATTTCACGAAAAATCGCTTAAAGCACAATTTTTTTTTAAATTAACATTTTAGTTGATTTGTTCATTTATGTCTTTCCATAAAGATAAAAATAAAGATACTTTTTCTATCATCTGTTGAGTGATTAGAAGAAACTGTATCTTAAAGGTTAACAACTTTTGAGGTTTACAAATTGAATACTGCATTCTCCTAAGTAAAAGTAAAGTAAAGTACCCCCGTCACGCCAAGTGGCGTATAGGGAAACATGGTGTTAGTGACCCTATATTTTACAGACCTTCAGCACATGATTTTTGGGGTAATGTGGTCGGTATTACGCCCGTACTGCTTTACTTTCCCACAAAAAATCCGGTACCCATTTAAGGCTGGGTGAACCCGGAAGCCGTCGGTTGGGATCGAACCCTACCCCTTGTCCATTATAATCCAGTTCACTAACCACTGAGATATCGCGGCTCCCGCATTCTCCTAAACTCTCAGATAATTCAGTCCTTGATCTTATAGTTACAAGAATTATAAAAATATCATGCATATATTATTTTTTGGTACTTTAACTAAACAATATAACATTTTGTGTGTTAGTGTCACAAATTGGAACCACTTGCATAAAATATCAAATTTAAGAATGAGGGGAATGTACTTGACTCACAACATCTTCATCTATAAACGATGCACTATTTTTAATGCTAGCACTAAAATGCCACTTTCAGACAAAAATATAAACAGTGAAAGGTGAAGTGACATATTTAATGTGATAAAGAATGAAGTATTAAACTCCACCCGCCTACGTCATTGAAAGAATAATCACAAGATTATGGAGAAACATTTGAAAGACTCAAGCAGTTAAAATAGCTGGCTCTTGAAGTTGGCTCAAGATCAGAAATATTAAAACTAAAATGGCACAGCCTTGACAAGACTTAACCTTATATGGACAAATATCTCACTAATAACAAAGACGATATTATTTAAAACAGTAGTGGTATCTGTATTTGTAACGGGTAGTAAGTAAAGGTATAATAAAGGAAGGTGCATCAAGATGCATAGAGATGCGAAGCTGCTGTAAAGCTGATGATAATGAAAATTGAATAAAAGGAAAAAAATGGTATGGTAACAGCTTTACGTAGGTGAGAAACAAAACAAAAATGGTATGGTAACAGCTTTACGTCAGTGAGAAACAAAACAAAAATGGTATGGTAACAGCTTTACGTAGGTGAGAAACAAAACAAAAATGGTATGGTAACAGCTTTACGTAGGTGAGAAACAAAACAAAAATGGTATGGTAACAGCTTTACGTCGGTGAGAAACAAAACAAAAGTAGAACGACGTTTGAGCCAAGTAGGCCTTCAGCTGGAACAACAACACAACAATATAAAAGGAATAACACAGAAATCTAACTAGATGGCGATAATATGCTAGACTATCTAAAAGGGAAAATAAGTCACTTTCCTGTGGTCTGACACCAAGCTCAGGACAACAGGGAAGTCATTTATTTTCCTTTTTTTTTTTTAGTTTTCATCTGTATTTCTATACGCCTGCTAAACGAGATAATTTATTGTTGATCTAGAAAGTAGATTCCAGGTCCTGTAAATGAAACGACATAGAAATGGCACAGAAACATTAACGCAGATCTTGTATAGATTATGTTCGTGACAAGAGAGTACGCAACAAACTCTAACGACCTGCATGACCAGTTAAGATCTGAATACTGCATTTTCCTAAACTTAATCAATGTTATGGATTAATTTATAGATTAATGAACACCGAGGGAGAAAGAAAAACCTAAATCATCATTTTGAAAACAACAGGTGGTTTTCTAATGATTAAGTAAAGAGTAAAAAGTAAAGTAAAGGGTTAGCGGTTATTTTAATGCCTTAAGATAGGACACAACCGTAATGAGAATATGGATTTAGCTCCAATATTTTTCAATTGCAATCTGCATATTCTAATAGTAATATGGTCAGTATTATGTTACGCTATATCGCCTTATAATATATAAACTAATCAACGGTAAATTAACATGATAGGGTAAACTCATTACAAGACTTAGGTCAAAAGCCTTGCTAAAACCTACACGACACAGTACCAGGCAAACTAATAAAATGGTAAATAGAAGAAAAGGCGAGAGGACAAAATCAGGGAATGGACACGATTTGCCTTTGCCATAACTCAGAAAGCAGCTTTAGATCGTGAACGTTGGAAGAAAATAGAGGCCACTTAGTCAAGATGGCTACAACGACTGTCAAGGTTTCGGAACTAATGGTGCTGGTGTAATAGTCGACACAATTTTAAAATAAGGTGCCCAATGCTTTTGGTCGCAATTTTGTTACTCATTGAGGCAGATATTCATTTCTTCAGGTTGACCAGCGTGACAGCGTGAAAGTGAGATCGAACCAACGATCACTACCATCGTCAAAGTGAGACTGATCTAATGATCACATCGTCAAACTGAGATCGAGCCAATGATCACTACCATCGTCAAACTGAGACTGAACCAACGATCACTGCCATCGTCAAACTGAGATCGAACCAATGATCACTACCATCGTCAAACTGAGATCGAACCAATGATCACTACCATCGTCAAACTGAGACTGAACCAACGATCACTACCATCGTCAAAGTGAGACTGATCTAATGATCACATCGTCAAACTGAGATCGAACCAACGATCACTACCATCGTCAAAGTGAGACTGATCTAATGATCACATCGTCAAACTGAGATCGAACCAACGATCACTACCATCGTCAAAGTGAGACTGATCTAATGATCACATCGTCAAACTGAGATCGAACCAACGATCACTACCATCGTCAAAGTGAGACTGATCTAATGATCACATCGTCAAACTGAGACTGAACCAACGATCACATCGTCAAACTGAGACTGAACCAACGATCACATCGTCAAACTGAGATCGAGCCAACGATCACATCGTCAAACTGAGATCGAACCAACGATCACATCGTCAAACTGAGACTGAACCAACGGTCACTACCATCGTCAAACTGAGACTGAACCAACGATCACATCGTCAAACTGAGACTGAACCAACGATCATATCGTCAAACTGAGACTGAACCAACGATCACATCGTCAAACTGAGATCGAACCAACGATCACTTCATCATCAAGCCAGATGCGCTACCGCAAAGCTAGTAATCCTGTCTTCTACACTACACTTGCTCCTTATTGGTAATAAAATTAACCTCATCGTTACACATTTCTAAGATACAATCCGTGTATATGATTCTTCTACGTCACATTCAAATTGCAAGGAAAATGTAGGCCTATATCAGACATTTCAATACAATTTGTTGTTAAAAATAAAATGTTCCACATCAGAAATTGTCAAATTTGCCTCTGGTAGATGTTGTGATTGTGTGAGAAAAGTACGGACGCTACTGACCTGAAGGTTGTCGGTTCACTTCACAAATGTGATCACTTTTGTGTGTGACAAACACGGTTTCTGGGTTCACCCACCTCTAAAGTAGAGGTTTTTTTTTTCCTGGGACAGTAAGGCGATATGGCGTAACATAATACTGACCATATTACCATTAGAAAAAGCAGATTGTAATTGAAAAATATTGGAGCTAAATCCATATTCTCATTACGGTTGTGTCCTATATTAAGACATTTTGATAATCGGTCTTTACTTAATGAGAGGCGATAGCTCAGTGGTTAGTGAGCTGGACTACAAAGGACAAGGAGTAGGGTTCGATCCCTACCGACGGCTTCCGGGTTCACCCAGCCTTAAATGGGTACCAGATTTTTTTCTGGGAAAGTAAAGCGGCACGGGCATAATACCGACCACATTACCCCAAAAATCATGTGCCGAAGGTCTGTAAAATGTATGGTCACTAAAACCATATTCCCTATACGCCACTTGACGTGACGGGGGCTCTTTACTTTACTTTTTACTCTTTTCTTAAATCATTAGAAAACCACCTGTTGTTTTCAAAATGATGATTTAGGATTTCTTTCTCCCTCGTGGTTCATTCTGTAAAAGCTTAACAACTGATACGTCGAGATTATTTACGCATTTCAACTAAACATTATGGGACACTAGATTTGCATTTCCATTTCGATTAAGTCAAGGGGTCGGGCTAAGTAAACATCATTTTGGAAGTGCTATGTGGGAGGTTTGAGTGTAGCACATTGTGGCATACCTGGATATGAGAAAGTGGATACCAGCACATTGTGGCATCTCTGGATATGTGAAAATGGATACCAGTACATTGTGGCATATCTGGATATGTGAAATCAGATGAACACGCAAAAGCAGGCGGAAACATTCAACAGGCCAATCAACCACAGGAGTCTCAAAGAAATAAAAACAATCCTGAATCAATCAAGGGAAACAAAATGGAGGGAGTTACATGGACAAAATCAGCCAGAACACGACAGCCTAAAAAAAACTTAGCAGACAAAGATATACAGACTCAGAACAGGACAGTGTGGTGTCAGAGCACTTCTACACAAGATAGGACTCAGTGACGTTGCAACATGTGACTGTGGAGCAGCCAAACAAACTCCAGAGCAAACACTACAGGGCTGCAGCACTCTAAACACTCTAAAAGCACAAATATGGCCCACATGAGCAACCCTACATGACAAGTTATAGGGATTATTATAGTGCTAGTTATATAATAACTGAAATAAACAAAAGAATAGGAATGGCAAAAGGTAATTTTAATGTCATGAAGAACATACTAACATCAAAACAAATAACACCAGGGCTAAAACTAAGAATAGTAAAATGTTACATCTTATCAATATTCCTATATGGTGCAGAAACATGGACATTAGACAAGAAAACAGAACAGAGAATTGAAGCCTTTGAAATGTGGATATATAGAAGAATAGGTAACGTTTGATGGAAGAAAATAAAACAAACGATGAAGACTTAAAACAACTAAAAATGAAAAGAGAACTAATAAGCACAATTCAAACAAGACAAATGCGATTTTTGGGCCATGTTAAAAGACACAACAGCCTACTAAAAGTAATCCTGGAGGGGAAATACAAGGTAAAAGAGGCAGAGGCAGACCAAGACTAACATGAATGAGTAACATCAAAAGATGGACAAATCAGCCTATGACAACCTGCACCATCAAACCAAGAGACAGAACAGAATGGCGCTCCATGGTGCTCTTTCGTTGCGGAGAAGACACTTGATGATGATGATAAGTTATATTTTCTTTTTTTTTTTCGTTTGCCAGCTTTTAACTCTGACGAAGTCCCTAGATACTAGGAACTGAATTTTGCATTTTAATCCATTTTTCCCTGGCACAGGGGTTCCACGCCGCACAGGCAGATAACTCCGACTTCGGAGGTACTCATATTTTTTCCGTCGACGAGTAATTGACGTTTCAAGCCGGGCCTTGCTGCCGGTGGTTACCGCAGAGAAAATCATAAATAAAAATCCGGTGTAGCCGGGATTTGAACCCACAACCTCTTTGTCTCGAATCCGGCGTCTTGCCTCGAGACCACCAACCAGTCCCTGTTAGTTTAGTGAAGTTAATAGGGAACTGTTGATGATCTCAAACGCACTGTCTTCTTGGTCTAAATGTCTAGCTACACCGTAAAAGCTAATCGCTGAAGAAAAATTCACGCTTGGTCAGTTATTTTTTTTAAGTTATTGACGTCAGTTAGGTCTGACGTCAATATGACTGCTATTTGCTCATATGTTTATTTATATATTTTTGTCAGCTGTTGACTTAACAATGGAGCTCGTGATTTATAACGGTAGCCAATAGACCTGTCATATACTGTCAGGAACATACGAATATATCGCGTAGATCGTTGACAGGTCACAGACTGACATCAACATACAAACATAACATGTAGATCATTTTGGACTTATCATAAACCAGGAACAGCTTTTGAGCATATTTTGAAGAGCATTCACTAGTCAATATCTTGTCTGAAGTTCTTATCAAATATATTTGCTTATTCTATTGCAAAAATTCACATCATTCTTCAAGCATAAAATCATCGTTACAGAGTATAAATGACGTGTATCTTTTATAATAATGTATGGCAAGCAGTGCAACACGTGTCTTGTCCTCGCTGACTCGCGGTGGTCTCGGGAGAGACTAAGTAAGTGAAGAAAGTAAAATTAAGTGAAGTAAGTGAAGCAAGTGAAGTAAGTAAAGTAAGTGAAGCAAGTGAAGCAAGTGAAGTAAGTAAAGTAAGTGAAGCAAGTGAAGTAAGTGAAGTAAGTAAAGTAAGTGAAGCAAGTGAAGCAAGTGAAGCAAGTGAAGCAAGTGAAGTAAGTGAAGTAAGTAAAGTAAGTGAAGCAAGTGAAGCAAGTGAAGGAAGTAAAGTAAGTAAAGTAAGTGAAGCAAGTGAAGTAAGTAAAGTAAGTAAAGTAAGTGAAGTAAGTGAAGTAAGTGAAGTAAGTAAAGTAAGTAAAGTAAGTGAAGTAAGTGAAGTAAGTAAAGTAAGTAAAGTAAGTAAAGTAAGTGAAGTAAGTGAAGTAAGTAAAGTAAGTAAAGTAAGTAAAGTAAGTAAAGTAAGTGAAGTAAGTAAAGTAAGTAAAGTAAGTAAAGTAAGTAAAGTAAGTGAAGTAAGTGAAGTAAGTAAAGTAAGTGAAGTAAGTGAAGTAAGTAAAGTAAGTAAAGTAAGTAAAGTAAGTAAAGTAAGTGAAGTAAGTGAAGTAAGTAAAGTAAGTAAAGTAAGTAAAGTAAGTGAAGTAAGTGAAGTAAGTAAAGTAAGTAAAGTAAGTAAAGTAAGTGAAGTAAGTGAAGTAAGTAAAGTAAGTGAAGTAAGTGAAGTAAGTAAAGTAAGTAAAGTAAGTGAAGTAAGTGAAGCAAGTGAAGTAAGTGAAGTAAGTGAAGTAAGTGAAGTAAGTAAAGTAAGTGAAGTAAGTAAAGTAAGTGAAGTAAGTGAAGTAAGTAAAGTAAGTGAAGCAAGTGAAGTAAGTAAAGTAAGTGAAGTAAGTAAAGTAAGTAAAGTAAGTAAAGTAAGTAAAGTAAGTGAAGTAAGTAAAGTAAGTAAAGTAAGTAAAGTAAGTGAAGCAAGTGAAGTAAGTGAAGTAAGTAAAGTAAGTAAAGTAAGTAAAGTAAGTGAAGTAAGTAAAGTAAGTAAAGTAAGTAAAGTAAGTGAAGTAAGTAAAGTAAGTAAAGTAAGTAAAGTAAGTGAAGGAAGTGAAGTAAGTGAAGTAAGTAAAGTAAGTGAAGTAAGTAAAGTAATTAAAGTAAGTAAAGTAAGTAAAGTAAGTGAAGTAAGTAAAGTAAGTGAAGTAAGTGAAGTAAGTAAAGTAAGTGAAGTAAGTAAAGTAATTAAAGTAAGTAAAGTAAGTAAAGTAAGTGAAGCAAGTAAAGCAAGTGAAGTAAGTAAAGTAAGTAAAGTAAGTGAAGTAAGTAAAGTAAGTGAAGTAAGTGAAGTAAGTGAAGTAAGTAAAGTAAGTGAAGTAAGTGTAGTAAGTAAAGTAAGTGAAGTAAGTAAAGTAAGTGTAGTAAGTAAAGTAAGTGAAGTAAGTAAAGTAAGTAAAGTAAGTGAAGTAAGTGAAGTAAGTGTAGTAAGTAAAGTAAGTGTAGTAAGTAAAGTAAGTAAAGTAAGTGAAGTAAGTGTAGTAAGTAAAGTAAGTGTAGTAAGTAAAGTAAGTGAAGTAAGTAAAGTAAGTAAAGTAAGTGAAGTAAGTGAAGTAAGTGAAGTAAGTGTAGTAAGTAAAGTAAGTGTAGTAAGTAAAGTAAGTGAAGTAAGTAAAGGGAACAAGTAAATAATTGCAATGCTAAGGTAAAGCTGGTAGCAAGGAGCCAGTGGTGGGAAGTGTTAAACACTCTAAGGTATGATGACAGCTTTACAAGGAAGGAACACAACACAATACTGACGTTTCGGCCTGTGGCCTTCTTCAGAGTACAAGGACAACGGCAACAAACGGTGAAGCACAATTATTTATAACTACATGTTAGATTATCAGATGAATGGAGAGGTGGACAGAAAAGAAGAAACTAGGATGTTAAAATAGAAAAGGAAGCTACTTGACGGGAGATAGGATGAGTGTTAAGATGTATACAATAGAAAGAATAGGAGAATATATGTATATATATAATTGTTTCACTTAGCTCAACTAACTTGTCTGTCCGCCGTGAACGAAACGAATGAATGACTGTTCCCCCCCCCCCCCTATTTATTTTTCCACGATCCCTGTATCGCGTTTTTCCGCCATGTGATGTTCCACATACAGCCATTCATTCGTTTCGTTCACGGCGGACAGACAAGTTAGTTGAGCTAAGTGAAAAATAATTATATATATATATATATATATATATATATATATATATATATATATATATATATTCTACTATTCTTTCTATTTTATACATCTTAACACTCATCCTATCTCCCCTCATGTAGCTTCTTTTTTATATTTAACATCCTACTTTCATCGTTTCTGTCCACCTCTCCATTCATCTGATCATCTAACATGTAGTTATAGATAATTGTGCTTCACCGTTTGTTACCGTTGTCCTTGTACTCTGAAGAAGGCCACAGGCTGAAAAGTCAGTATTGTGTTGTGTTCCTTCCTTGTAAAGCTGTCATCATACCTTAGTGTGTTTAACACTCCCCACCACTGGCTCCTAAAGTAAGTAAGGTAAGTGAAATAAGTGAAGTAATTGAAGTAAGTGAAGTAAGTAAAGTAGGTAAGGTAAGTGAAGTAAGTGAAGTAAGTGAAATAAGTGAAGTAAGTGAAGTAAGTGAAGTAAGTGAAATAAGTGAAGTAAGTGAAGTAAGTGAAGTAAGTAAAGTAAGCGAAGTAAGTAAAGTAAGTGAAGTAAATAAAGTAAGTGAAGTAAGTAAAGGAAGTGAAGTAAGTATCGTAAGTAAAATAAGTGAAGTAAAGAAAGTAAGTGAAGTAAGTAAAGTAAGTGAAGTAAGTAAAGTAAGTGAAGTAAGTGAAGTAAAAAAAGTAAGTGAAGTAAATAAAGTAAGTGAAGTAAATAAAGTAAGTGAAGTAAAGTAAGTAAAGTAAGTGAAGCAAGTAAAGTAAGTGAGGTAAGTAAAGTAAGTAAAGTAAGTGAAGTAAGTAAAGTAAGTGACGCAAGTAATGTAAGTGAAGTAAATAAAGTAAGTGAAGCTAGTAAAGTAAAGTAAGAAAAGTAAGTGAAATAAGTAAAGTAAGAAATGGAAGTGAAGTAAGTATCGTAAGTAAAGTAAAGAAAGTAAGTGAAGTAAGTAAAGTAAAGTAAAGCAAAGTAAGTGAAGTAAAAAAAAAAGTAAGTGAAGTAAGTAAAGTAAAGTAAGAAAAGTAAGTGAAGCAGGTGAAATAAGAAATAAGTAAAGGAAGTGAAGTAAGTATCGTAAGTAAAGTAAATAAAGTAAATAAAGTAAGTGAAGTAAGTAAAGTAAAGTAAGAAAAGTAAGTAGAGTAAAGTAAGAAAAGTAAGTAGAGTAAAGTAGGAAAAGTAAGTAAAGTAAAGTAAGTAAAGTAAGTGAAGTCAGTAAAGTAAAGTAAGAAAAGTAAATGAAGTAAGTGAAGCAAGTTAAGTAATGTAAAGTAAGAAAAGTAAGTAAAGTAAGTGAAGTAAGTTAAGTAAAGTAAGTGTAGTAAGTAAAGTCAGAAAATTAAGTAAAATAAGTGAAGTAAGTGAAGGTTATCTCCCCGCCTTGCAGGGCGTATGAAAAGTGTGCTATTAGTAACCATATTAATCTATGCCCGCGGTACATTTTTTGGGTGAAGTGGTCGGTATCACGCTAGGCCGCCTCTACTTCTCTGAAAAATCTCTGGTATCTATTTTTAGAAGCTGGGTGAACCCCGGAACCTGTCGGCTCGAAAAAAACAAACATCAACAACCTTTGAGGATTTAAACCCGGAGCTCAGTGATCAGGAAGTGTGTACACTAACCACTCAGCCACCAAGGCTCCGGGAGAGGCTAAGGCCAGGGGAGGAAATCCAAACAGAAAATCTGGAGCGTAGACTCTAAATCGATTATTGATTTGTTATATATTTTTTCCGGATGATTGGTGGTACCAAACGTAACACTGTTGTTTTTCTTTGGAATGAACCATCAGCAAGTGGCATACCGATGGGTGTACGCGAGCCATGTCCTTCCACACTTCTCTGTGCACAGCGAATCCTATCAATTATGTTGTTGACCGTTTACCGTGCCATGACACCATACTATCCAGTACCATCTGCGCTCTCTCTTCCTGTATTTTGTCAGTTGTAAACAAGTATTCTTATGATGCCCGAGAAATGTCGATTGTTTGTTTCTCATGTTTTTTAGGAGCTCCCTTTTTGTGTTGGCCTCTTTGAGAATTTTCTCGTTGGTCATTTTTTTTTTAAGCTGTCCAGTGAACTCTCAATATTCTACTCAGAAATTCCATCTGATGCCTCTAATCGTCTTCTCATTTGTTTGTCTACTGTCCATGATTCGCTCCTATAGGTCAGAATTGGTTCTATATAGCACTGATGAACTCTTTTTCATTGACATAAAACTGTTGGACAAGAAGTTTTTTTTTTCATTTTCTGAAAAGCTTCTTTGGCCTGTGCTATCCTGCTTTTTTATGTATGCGACGTATCTTCCATCTGCTATTATAGTGCCCAAGTATTTGACGCTCTACCCTTGTTTCAGACATCTCACGATTAGTTTTATGTTTCTTTATTGCGATGCTTGTTTCTTATAAAAGACCATTACATCTGTTTTCTTACTGTTTAGGCTGAGACCATTCTTGTTGCTTTTTTCCCAATTATGTCTGTCATTCCTTGTCGTTCATTCTCCCTCTCTGCTATTGAGGCATAAATATAACGCATATTTTTTTTTTTCAGTTGTGACCTCTGACTTTAATTTCAATTAATGAACCAAAGAGACCGAAAAGGAAATTCCGAGGTCAGGGCAACACAACATATCCATACACCTTGCCCAGCGTCATGTTATGAGCATGTAAAATAATGTTGTCAATGTTCTCACTTGAATGACCTCCTACTGTAACACATCGACCTGTCTTTCGAGATAGCAAGCTTTTCATTATATATGTATTATATGTCATGTACATGTATGTGGGATATGTATGTATCCGTCGATTAAACTGTGCTCTACTGTATTGTTATGGAAGGCCCCGGTATCACTGCAAAGGAATTAAAATTCATAATTGCTTAACCGCCCGTGCCAGTGGAATCATCCGAATAAACTAACTCATCTCCCAAACAAAGAAAGATAGCTGTAGGCCCCATTTTAGCAGTCTCAGCACACGCCAAAAGACATAAGTCGAAACCGCAAAGAAAGTGAACATAGCCAACTGTTCCCTGTCATACGATATCATCATTTATCGTAAACAATCTGAACATCGAAACACGATCAAAACGGATGAAACACACAGCTCACGATGTGCACAGAGCACTTAACTCAGTAGCTCCTGCAACAAGCCGGACTTAGAATATGAGGAAACTGCAATAAGGAACACTTTTCAGACATAGCCTGCAATGGTTCCTGTCGTCTATCCACCATATTGACCAGAAGTTCACGTCCTCCTGAAAATTATGATCGTTATATTTTTTAAAATGCATGGCGCTTGATGATGGTAGGACATCGTTTTTGACTCCAAATCCGAACACATGAAACACAGTTAGTTGTCGGATTATCCCCGTCGCACATCAAACAACATACCGTAAGATCTATCTGCAATGTGAATTTGTGAAATTATAAACCCCATATTGAAATGATAAAATCAAATGTCTACCCGGAGGCGAAGACGCACCTCACAGCACCAGAGCTGAAAGTTGTCAGATAAACAGCTCTACTGTATGACAGTGGCAATCATCATTCACCATTTCTTTCAAACAGAAGTTTATTTGATTAGCTCTTCATCCTTTGTTCACTGTGCGACCTCGATAATTCTTTAAGTTATTCCTCTCTAATCATCTCATTCCCATTAAATATATAAGAAACACACAATGGTATGAAGTAACATAGTTGCTAGTAGAGAGACGATAGTTGCTCTCTCTAACAAATCATTGGATAGTATAACTACACTTAAGAAAGGCATATATATATATATATATATATATATATACATATACACATACACATATACATATACATATATATATATATATATATACATATACATATATATATATATATATACACATATATATATATATACATATACATATATACATATATATACATATGACAAAGGCAAACAAACTATCCAAAGAATGCATTTAATTAATTGAAAACTCTTTATACTGCAGGAGATAAACTGATCATCAGAAGTGAACCTCATCGAACAAATGTTCGGCTATTTAGCTTCTTTGCTCTATATAAAGGAATACATATTTTTTACTCAAAGAAGGTAATACATGCATCAACTAGATAAGGGTACATTGATCTATTCAAAATATGTTCATCTATCATTTGATAAAAAACATGTACTGGCAACAAACAGCAGCTATACGAATTAACAACCAAACAGGACAATTACAATATATAAAACAGGGAGTCAGACAAGGCTGTATTCTGTCACCGCATTTGTTTTCACTTTACAGCGAATATATTATGAGATCAATAGTAGACAAAAAAGGAATTGAAGTCAACGGTCACAACATAAATAATTTGCGATATGCGGATGACACAGTCTTAATAGCAGAGACAGAGAATGAACTACAAGAAATGATAGACATAATAGTAAAAGAAAGCAACAAGAAAGGTCTCAGTCTGAATAGTAAGAAAACAGAAGTAATGGTTATATCGAAGAAACAATCACCACCATCATGCAGTATAAAAATAAACGAGACAAATCTGAAACAAGTGCAACGTTTCAAATACCTGGGCACAATAATAACATCAGATGGGAGATGCACCACATAAATAAAAAGCAGAATAGCTCAGGCCAAAATAGCATTTCAGAAGGTTAAAAATATCTTATGCAACAAATCTATGTCAATGAAAATGAGAAAGAGAGTTCATCGGTGCTATATAGAACCAATTCTGACCTATGGAAGCGAATCATGAACAGTGGGCAAACAAATGAAAAGACAATTGGAGGCCACAGAGATGGGATTTCTCAGAAGAATGTTGAAAGTTCCCTGGACAGCTAAAAAGACCAATGAGGAAGTTCTCAAAGAGGCCAACACAAAAAGGGAGCTCTTAAAAAACATCAGAAAGAAGCAATCAACATTTTTCGGGCACATCATGAGAAGAGGAAAGTTGGAATACTTGGTTACAACTGGCAAAATAAAAGGAAAGAGAGATCGCGGGCGACAAAGAGAGAAAATACTGGATAGCTTGGTGTCATGGCATGAAAAACAGTCAACAACAGAACTGATACGATGCACTGTAGATAGAAGATTGTGGAGGGACATGATCACCTACGCCAACCGGTAAGGCACATGATGATGATGATGATGATCATTTGATAAGTCTGTCTCTATTTACGCAATACGCAATCATGAAAGATATATCCATTTACACCATCGAAATATAACTATCTACTTGAAGAAACGTAAACCGAATCACCTATTTGAAGTCTATGAGCTCAACAAAAGTATATTTTTCTAGATAGCTTACAAATGTCTATGTAGTCCATAATGGTTTGTGCATGTACTCTAAAATAGTTTACTTATTTACTGGACAAAGATATATTTATATAGTCAACAAATATATATCTATCTACACAGTATGTGTCTCTCTATGTACTTCACGAAAGTCGATTTTCTACTACATTTTTCTCTATCTTCTACAAAACACAAACCTCTCTACCCAACAAAGATATATTTATATACTTCAAAATAGTAAATCTATATTCTCAATGAAATTAAATCTATATACTTCTAAAAGTTGCTATATTTACTAAAAACAGTTATATATATATCTACTACACTAAAGTCTATTTCGCAATTAAACGATAATCTCTCTTCTCATCAAAGTTATATCTGATTGCCTAACCTCGAATCGTACTTAGCTAAATACCTATCAATCTACTCACAATGTATAAATATTAACTCAACAAATGTCTTTCAATACAACAAATATCTATCTTTATTCCCAATAAATGTGTATTTACTCAACGTATGTTTATTTCTATACTCAACAAACCTCTATCTGTTTATTAAACAAATACACATCTGTGTTATTTATACTCATCAAATAAATATACTCTACAAATGCCTAACTTTCCAATAAATAACATTTTATCCATTTAATTGTTTTCATTTATGTATCTACTATTCCACCCATACAGGGCCAGTGTATCCACTCAATGATGACGATCTATTTATCCAACCAGTGAAAATAAAAACACCAACAGTCTGTCTATCCTTGAAATATAATTACTCTATCATATCGGTCCATTAAACGGCGGTTTATGCATTTACTCATCGAAGGCCTAATACTAATCGTTTATCGATCACTGATCAATATGTATATTTCTGACCACATAGTGATGGTGTTTATGTCGCACATACACTGTTCACACATAACTGAAGCACCAATGCACATAAAAGGTAAACGTATGTAGTTGCAACCATCAAATAAAGTTAAACTTCAGACAGTAACTTCTGACTGTTGTTGGGTTCAAGTTAGAGGCGGAGTGATCCGTGATTGTCGAGGACAGTTCAGCTGTGCCAACACACGCAAAGCGGTAACTCCACCGACTTTCTGTCGATCTTCAAGGTGAAGAATTAGTGCTGCGACAAAGAAGGACTTCAATTGACTGTTGGAAGAATTGGTGAATTATATGGGTGAAGAAAAAATACAAGCAGTGAGTGGAATACAGAAAATAACATAAAGAAACTAAAGAGAGAGAGAAATACGAAGACATACACAGAGAAAGTGAGATACAATAAAGAAAAGAAAGACTGAAAAAAAAAAACAAATTTAAATAGAAAGTATTAACTTAGAAACAGTCTTCGCTTACAAGGAAATAGACATAAGGGACGCCACTGAAAAAAAGTTGTCGGGGAGAGAGAGAAAGAGAAAGAGTGAGAGAGAGAGAGAGAGAGAGAGAGAGACAGAGAGAAAACGGATAAGCCCGAAAGGGAACCCCAAGAGCAAATAAAAGAAGAGCTTGTTGAACATGTTTACTTAGTTACAGCTTGATGAATCCATCAGGAGTTGACAGATATCTGGTTCTCGTTTGTATTATCTTTAATATAGACTAGGACTGAGATGTCAAATACAATTTAGACAGAAAGTTGCAGCGAATCATTGTCGACTGCTTTCGTTAGAACCAGCGATCGACAGCTAATCAATACCCCATCTACTCCACCTTCATACTCCCTCTACCTCACCTTCATACCCCCTCTACTCCACCTTCATTCCCCCTCTACTCCATCTTCATACCCCCTCTACTCCACCTTCATACCCCTATACTCCACCTTCATACCCCCTCTACTCCACCTTCATACCCCTCTACTCCACCTTCATACCCCTATACTCCACCTTCATACCCCCTCTACTCCACCTTCATACCCCTATACTCCACCTTCATACCCCCTCTACTCCACCTTCATACCCACTCTACTTCACCTTCATACCCACTCTACTCCACCTTCATACCCTCTTCTACTCCACATTCCTGCGATGGCTGTGGAAATGTTAACCCAGACTGGTGAAGAGAGTAAAGCGCGAGAAGGAATGCAACTCAACAACTAAAAATACCATGCACAAGTAGAATGTAATACCAGTGGATAAAGAGATACAGCGAATACGATGGCGCTGGATAGGACACACACTGCAGAAGCCAACTGAGAGTATTACACAACAGGCCCTTTTTTGGAATCCACAATGAAAAAGACAAAGAGGAAAACACAAATATTCTTGGAGAAGACAGATAGAAGAAGAGATAAAGATGATGGGGAAAACATGAAATGATCTTAAAAGAATGGCAAGAAACGACGGCTTGGAAACTGTTTGTTGAAGACCTATGTTCTACAGGGAGTTGAAAGGTAGATGTAGGATGTAGTTGACCGGAAGAGGTTGACATGGAATGATCTTAAATGAATGGCAAGGAAAGTTTATTGAAGACCTATGCTCCACAGGGATTTGAAAGGTAGATGTAGGATGTAGTTGACCGGAAGAGGTAGACATGGAATGATCTTAAATGAATGGCAAGGAAAGTTTGTTGAAGACCTATGCTCCACAGGCAGCTGAAAGGTAGAAGAAGAATGATGTATTTGATCGGAAGGTGTACACATCGTAACTAGCTGTGAAAACCACAACTCAACGCATCTGCGCTCACTTATGTCATTTTAACAGCTAAAGACGTCAAATGATAATCGACGAGTGAACACAGAAGTATGGGGCTGTGTATAAAATCGCCGTGCAGTTAAAACTTTTTGTGGACACAGAATATCACGAGGTAAATTTCTTCAATCGATGACGAAATTTCACAAATATTTTTCAAGCCACAGCACAGCGACTTTATAAACACCATGTATAAAGATCATTGATTGCACTCAGACACTACCCAAGAGCGCTCCGAGTCTTGTCAAAGGTGCCAGGAATTTGTCAACACCAACAAGCACTCATTAAGTTTTTTGAACTAACCGCGGAACACAACACACACTCATTAAGTGTTTTTAACTAACTGCGTAACACCAACACGCACTCATTAAGTGTTTTTAACTAACTGCGTAACACAATACGCACTCATAAAGTGTTTTAACTAACTGCCTAACAGCAACACACTCATTAAGTTTTTTTTTAACTAACTGCGTACCACCAACACATACTCAATATGTGTTTTTAACTAACTGCGTTATAGACGCGCTGGGACATTTTTTGCTGACAATTTTGCAAGGACAATGGACATTTTTTTGCTGACAATTTTGCAAGAAAGGCGGCCATTTCTGTGCCAGCTATTCTCGCCGTTTAACCGTCAATGATACTTTAACGTGTGCACGTGACCTCCTGTCTTCTACCTCTAGCTGAAAGGGCTAGACATCGGATCTCACTACCCAAAGACCAGAAAAAGGTATAACGACGAAGAAATAAAGGTATAGCGACGAAGAGGGAAAGGTATAACGACGAAGAGGGAAAGGTATAACGACGAAGAGGGAAAGGTATAGCGACGAAGAGGGAAAGGTATAACGACGAAAAGAGAAAGGTATAGCGACGAAGAGGGAAAGGTATAGCGACGAAGAGGGAAAGGTATAACGACGAAAAGAGAAAGGTATAACGACGAAGAGGGAAAGGTATAGCGACGAAGAGGGAAAGGTATAACGACGAAAAGAGAAAGGTATAGCGACGAAGAGGGAAAGGTATAGCGACGAAGAGGGAAAGGTATAACGACGAAGAGGGAAAGGTATAGCGACGAAGAGAGAAAGGTATAGCGACGAAGAGAGAAAGGTATAACGACGAAGAGGGAAAGGTATAACGACGAAGAGGGAAAGGTATAGCGACGAAGAGGGAAAGGTATAACGACGAAAAGAGAAAGGTATAACGACGAAGAGGGAAAGGTATAACGACGAAGAGGGAAAGGTATAGCGACGAAGAGGGAAAGGTATAGCGACGAAGAGAGAAAGGTATAGCGACTAAGAGGGAAAGGTATAGCGACGAAGAGGGAAAGGTATAACGACGAAGAGGGAAAGGTATAGCGACGAAAAGAGAAAGGTATAACGACGAAGAGAGAAAGGTATAGCGACGAAGAGGGAAAGGTATAGCGACGAAAAGAGAAAGGTATAGTGACGAAGAGGGAAAGGTATAGCGACGAAGAGAGAAAGGTATAGCGACGAAGAGAGAAAGGTATAACGACGAAGAGAGAAAGGTATAGCGACGAAGAGAGGAAGGTATAGCGACGAAGAGAGAAAGGTATAGCGACGAAGAGAGAAAGGTATAGCGACGAACAGGGAAAGGTATAGCGACGAAGAGAGAAAGGTATAGCGACGAACAGAGGAAGGTATAGCGACGAAGAGGGAAAGGTATAGCGACGAACAGAGAAAGGTATAACGACGTACAGAGAAAGGTATAGCGACGAACAGAGAAATGTATAGCGACGAAGAGAGAAAGGTATAATGACGAAGAGAGAAAGGTATTACGACGAAGAGAGAAAGGTATAGAGACGGAGAGAGAAAAACATAGCGACGAAGAGAGAAAGGTATAGAGACGGAGAGAGGAAAGCATAGCGACGAAGAGAGAACGGTATAGAGACGGAGAGAGGAAAGCATAGCGACGAAGAGAGAAAGGTATAGAGACAGAGAGAGGAAAGCATAGCGACGAAGAGAGAAAGGTATAGAGACGAACAGAGAAAGGTATAGAGACGGAGAGAGGAAAGCATAGCGACGAAGAGAGAAAGGTATAGAGACGGAGAGAGAAAAACATAGCGACGAAGAGAGAAAGGTATAGAGACGAACAGAGAAAGGTATAGCGACGAAGAGAGAAAGGTATAGCGACGAACAGAGAAAGGTATAGCGACGAAGAGAGAAATGTACAGTGACGGAGAGAGGAAAGCATAGCGACGAAGAGAGAAAGGTATAGAGACGGAGAAAGAAAAACATAGCGACGAAGAGAGAAAGGTATAGCGACGAAGAGAGAAAGGTATAGCGACGAACATAGAATGGTATAATGACGAAGAAAACGTGGATTCAGATTTCTTTATTTTTGAAAAAAAATATTCCAACTGGTGGAATTGAACCTGGACCGTGCTGTCAAGAGACCGAGGCTTGACCTCTTGACCACCCAGCGTTGTGTTTTGTTTATATTGGTAAATCAGGCAGGACGTTTAGAGAGTTTGATAACGAACTATTTTAACGGGTTGAAACAAATCAATGAGGCTTACAATGAAAATATGACGTTTAATAAATCAGTACAACGGAAGCTAGCATCAGTATGGTTATGGTTATGGAAGGTCCCGGTATCACTGAAAACCAATTAAAATCCTGCTCACCCGCCTGTGCCAGTGAAATAATCCGAATTACTATCTTGTCTTCCAAACAAAGAAAGATAACTGTGGTTCCCATCATAGCAGTCTCAGCACACGCCAAACGACATAAGGCGAACCCGCACAAAAAGTGAACACAGCCATCTGTTCCCTGTCATACGATATCTTGGGGGACTGGTTGGTCTCGAGGCAAGACGCCGGCCTCGAGACAGAGAGGTTGTGGGTTCAAATCCCGGCTACACCGCTTGGAATTTTTATTTATGATTTCTCTCTGCGGCAACCACCCCTGGTCTCAGCAGCGAGGCCCGGCTTGAAACGTCAATTACTCATCGACAGAAAAAATAATGCGTACCTCCGAAGTCGGAGTTATCTGCCTGTGCGGCGAGGACCCCTGTGCACATGGCTGGCAGAGAAAAATGGATTAACACGCAAAATTCAGTTCCTAGTCTCTAGGGACTTCGTCAGGGGTAAAAGCTGGCGAACGAGAAAAATAAACGATATCTTAATTCATCGTATGCACTCGGAATATCGAAATACGATCAAAACGGATGAAGCGCAGCACTCACGGTGTGCACAGAGCACTGGCATCAGTAGCGTTGTGGCAACGCGTGGACTTGACGAGAAATAGATTTTGGGTTGGATCGCATCTTGACGCTCTCCAGACGACCCAATCGAAAATAAACTGGACATCTGGTTCAATAAGTTAAGTAAGGACGAAAACAGCTAGCAGAAGCACTGACCCCCCCCCCCCCCCAACTACAAATGCTGTACAGTGATGCCTATTACTTCATCCTTCTATGGCTTTAAAATATGTCACGGAATACCCTTTGTTTACCAAAATAACTTTTTATCTCCGGCGACAATCGATATGTCTAGAACGGTGAACTCGCCGTTTATCATGACTGAATGTTCATATTCTATAAAAAGCAGTCACTCCCACATACGAGAACATATAGTATAGAACTTGTACAGAACACATATAGATAGATAATGAGATAAACAGTGACTTTGCTGATACTTCACTCTTGTGGCTAATTTTGTTTTGCCACTTTTTAGTTTATTCTCATCTCTTGTATTCATGGCCCTCGCATTATCTTTGGTCAGTATTTTTATAGCAGCTAGAATATATGGTGAATATATCTAAAGATGTATATGGCAGATGGTCAACAACAGAAATGATAAATAATTGTCGAGGTCAAAAGTTGTTGAGAGACATGATCACCACGCCAGCAGGCGCGGTACTTGATGATGACAGTTATTTATTATTTCTGTTCTTGGCCTTCTGCCAAGCCATTCTCTTAAGCTGCCTGGTATCTTTTCTCTTTGCTTCCCTATATCTCTTCGTCCCTGAATTTTCCCAGTTGTTACAATATATAACAGCTGTTTGCTTCTCATTGCATGGCAAAAAAATGATGATTGTTTCTTCCTAATATTGGAAATTAGCTCTCTCTTTGCCTTATCCTCTTTCAGAACGTTTTCATTACTCTTCTTAGCTGTCCATGGTATTCTCAACATTCTTCTGTAAAACCTACCTAATTTCTACAATCTCCTCTGATTTTCTTGTCTGTTCTCCCATTGTCCATGATTCACATCCATATGTTAAGACTAGCTAATGATAACATATAAGAACTCATTTTCTTGTTTCTATTGTCAAAAATGAATTGCACAGTATCTTCCTCATGTTTTTAAAACCCGCTGTTGCCTGAGCCATTCTGCATCTCACCTCTGTTCTACATCTACCATCTAAGGTTAAATTGTTCCCAGATATTTAAATTCATTTACTTGTTTTAAAATTGTTCCACTTGTCTTTATTGTAAGCTACGGTGATGTCTTTAACTTTGTTGCTACCATTACTTCTGTCTTTTTGCTATCAAGGCTGTTTAAGTTTGTGCCTTCTCAGTAGTCAGAAATAATACAATGACAACACTGACGTGGACTTATATATAGAGTATAGAACATAAATACGTATCTACAGGATAGTGTTAATTCTGTTCTCATTTATCACCTATAGTATTTACCGAGACTTCCGGTCAATATGACGGATATGCAGCAGAAACCGTTGAAGCTCAGTCTGAAAAGTGTTCCTTGTTGCAGTTTCCACATATTCAAAGTCCAGCTACCTGCCGGAGCAACTGAGTTTAGTGCTCTGTGCACACCATGAGATGTGTTTTTCATCCGGGTCGTGTTTCGGCATTCCGATTGCTTACGATGAATTATGAATATCGTATGATGGGCATTTCAGCAGCATTCACTTTCAGTGCCGCTTGACGTGTGCCTTAGCTGCTAAGACGGGGACTACATCAGCTTTTCTTTGTTTGGATCCTTCAGTGAGATTAGTTTTAATTCGGACGATTCTACTGGCACGGGTGGTTGAGCAATTATGGATTTTAATTCGTTTGCAGTGATACCGGGGCCTTCCACTAACCATAACCATAACCATAACATCTACAGAGGAACAGAGTTTACCCGACTTATATGATCGTAACTGCCAGTATATAATCAGAAGGGAAAATGAGCTGCGGATGTAAAAACTTTCGAACCACTGTTGCAACATATAGTTACTGTATTCGTGACAACAAAATACCCGGTTAATAGCAAAGTGACTATGGTCGTTAAATCTTAGGATATATCCTTGCCACAATTTTATTGTTTGCGTCATAGCTTAATCTTCTGGAGTGACTTCTTATATTCAATATAAGCTTGCTTCACTTTTAAACCGCATTTTTTTTATTACATTTATTTTCTTTTACTTCTTCAACTTGTTGATTCTGTCAAGCCGTTTTTTTTTCTTCTAGAATTAATCCTTTTCAGAACCCAAAAAATCTCGTTGCTGTCCATATAGTTCATGTCTTGAATAAGCTTCATGCTTTCTCTTCCATCTTTAGATCTTCCGGTAAGCTCATGGAAGAATACACCTACTTTCCTAGTATCATCCTCATGCATTCCTCCCACTTAAATTTATAACATTTCATTGTTCGCTTTATGTTCTTCGCTAAATCTACGCTTTTATCTTCACGATTAATAAAACAATGCCAGACCTGGACCCTAGATGCAAGAACAATAAGAAAAAATAACCTCTGCTGAGATGAGATGTGTCAGAAGAATGATAGGAAACAGTCTGAGAGATAAGATCAGAAATGAAGAACTGAGAAAAAAGCTAGGAATAGCCCCCGCCATGAAATATATAAAGAAACAACAGATAAAATGGTTTGGCCACGTGACCAGTCCGAAGGATCAAAACACAACACTACGAGCCTTCAATAAACGTTGCGGGAATACAGACCCTAGGGTCGACCACGAAAAAGATGGACGGATGGAATATTAGAAGCACTAAGAAACATAAAAACAGCAGAGGCGAACAGAAGAGTAAAAGACCGCAAATTATATCTCCCCTAGACGCTGAAAGACAAATGAGGAAGGAAAGAAGAAGAAAATTAATAAAAATCAGGGTAGGTGATCTATGATAAGTGTTTTTCTGTATTCGTTTCCTTCTTATTTCCTTCTCTTCTTTATCGTCTTCATCCTACTTCATCTTAATAGTTAAAGGATTACTCTTCTTTGTTGTCCATACAATGGCCATAAGTAGATCCAATTTGGTTTGTGTTGTGGTTTACAGTCTCTCTTCTGCTACTACCACTTTTTTCCCCAACGTTTTCATCATCTTCTCTTTATCTCATAACCCCGGGTGTCGTTGGGGCAACATTGACAGACTTCATCAACCCCATTTTCCCCATTTCCCTTTTCTCCATATCTTGAATTTTTTTTAGGAACTCTGTAAAGTCGTGGCCTGTCCATTCTTTTATGTTATCTTCCCATCTCTTTCTCTACCTGGTAAACTATGCTATATATGTCTTTCGACCAGGCACATTCAACTTTAGTACGGTATATTTGGATGGCAGATTATCTTTCTTTTTAATCCTTACTAGCTTTGCCAAACTAAATAGTCTGCGTAGGGTCACCGCACGGAGATAGAATATCATCTTGATCTGTGAGCGTACACTGCTTCATATCAAACAGTCAGATATGAGTCGCTGACCACTTTCTGCCTACACAATGTTCGACGTCTTAGCTTCAAGTTGGGTCAACATTTAGTCTCCCCAAACAAGTATTCCACATTATATTCAGCGTTCTGGATAATACTTGAACGGACAACAGATAACATGTGCTGTTTTCTCACAGACATTTTCAAATGAATTGACATTCTTCTTCTTCTTCTACCTTTCTGCTCCCTGTGGAGCATAGGTCTTCAACAAACACTTTCCAAGTCGTTCTGTTTCTTGCCATTCTTTTAAGATCATTCCATGCCATCCCCATCATCTTCATCTCTGCTTCTATCTGTCTTCTCCAAGAATTCCTTGTCCGTAACAGAACCATTGACAGATAAAAATCGAAAAGGATAGGCCAAAAGTTTCCACTGTCCTGGCAAATACTGTAAGCAAATTTAATCATCCATGTCGACAACGGATGTGCCGGGCCGAAAGGCCCAGATATCGTAGCCGCATAACGCATCCACTCCCACTTAACGGATGAACGCTTAGAAAAAGAAAAACTGTCGGAGAGTAGGTGAATCTCGATATCATGTTGGTCAACAAAATTATTTGTAGTTACTCTCTAAAGTGTAGTTAGAATGTTGTAGATTTCTCCAGTTTGTCTTCTTTTCAAGCTGTAATTTTTATTTTTTGTTTCGGATGATGGCCGGACAGGAGGCCGAAAAGTCACAGTTTTTTTTTGTTTTGTTCTCCCATTTCAAGCTGCCATAAAACACTGTGCTCCCCGGCTTTACCGCAGCCCATTCCCACAAAATCGTTAACTGGGGTTTAAACTCAGACCTTTCTTGTTCAATAGCGAGCGCGCTAATGACTATAAAAGCCAGGCTTCGAAGTTCCGAATATGAGTTGTACGTGTTGCAGAGGTGTCTGTGAAAGAAGGCAAGGAAGCAAGGAAAATAGAAGGAAAGACAAAAAAGTTAGAATTTAAAAAAAGAATATGTAGAATTTAAATAATCATTATTCTATTATTGTTCTTTAACGATTAAAGGTGTTCCCTATTTGTGATCATTCAAAGTAAAACATGTCAAAATTGGCAGAATTTTTTATTTTATTTTATATATTTATTTATTTTTTTTTACACATTTTGACCCTTTGTAAACAGATAACTTTCCAATTTGAATAACTGACTATGAATGTTACGGATATGAGTCATCGTCATTGAGAGTTATGAGTACAGGTTTCAAAAGGCAAAATATTTTTTGGATAAGACATCCGTGTATTACGTCATAAATTGTGGTGTTTGGTCTAGTTATAGAGTTGTTGAATTTCCACTTTCCGTTTAGGAGGAGCATGGTAGTTCTGTCGGACAACTCTCATAAGCGAAGGAAATCGTGTAACTCGTTAGTTTGGTAAGATTGTTTTCTTAGGAGAGACACATCTGACTACACACAACTGATATCGTGCAGAAAGTGATGAAAATCTACAGTTAGAAATGCGTGCCAAAGACGAATGCACTTGGATCGCAAGGTGCAGAATACAGTGAAATGCAGTCCATTAAAGAAGTATGAAGAAGAGCATCTATTACTTAAAGTACAAGAGTTTGTAGACAAAAACAATTCATAGAGTAAAACAAATAATGTGCTGAAGAAGCTATAGTTCCTGTAGTATACAACCTTCAATTGTTGCTTGTCTGCAGCTCATTTCTTAATACCATGAGGTCGTTAGGTCACTGTTTTTTGTTAGGTCACTGTTTTTTGTTAGGTCACCGTTTTTTGTTAGGTCACTGTCTTTTGTTAGGTCACTGTTTTTTGTTAGGTCACTGTCTTTTGTTAGGTCACTGTCTTTTGTTAGGTCACTGTTTTTGTTAGGTCACTGTTTTTGTTAGGTCACTGTTTTTTGTTAGGTCACTGTCTTTTGTTAGGTCACTGTTTTTTTAGGTCACTGTTTTTGTTAGGTCACTGTTTTTGTTAGGTCACTGTTTTTTGTTAGGTCATTGTCTTTTGTTAGGTCACTGTTTTTTATTAGGTCATTGTCTTTTGTTAGGTCACTGTTTTTTATTAGGTCATTGTCTTTTGTTAGGTCACTGTTTTTTGTTAGGTCATTGTCTTTTGTTAGGTCACTGTTTTTTGTTAAGTAGCAACCTTCCCTCTCTCTCTCTCTCTCTCTCTCTCTCTCTCTCTCTCTCTCTCATTTTATGTCTTTCTCCCTTACTCTCACTTTCGGTCTCATTCTCACTCTCTCTCTCTCTCTCAATGTGTCTCTTTCACTTTCTCTCTTATTTCAGTCGCTTATTCTCCGTGGTTAGTGATGCAATGAATGGGCAGTCTATTAAAAAGCAGTTTCTTTTTTTCTCTTCTTAGTATTTACCATATTAAAAAGGCAGACCTAGAGAAACAACAAGAACACTGAGGCGTGAAGCAACACCAGCAGGCATCAGCTCCCTTGGTTGAGAAACTCGCTCAGAACAGGAACTTATAGCAAGATACGAGTCCTGCACTCGGTCTGACACTCGATTGTAGAAACAGTCGGAGGTGGAGAGTCTAGAATTTCTGCCGTCTTCGGCTCCAGCGGTCGACCGAAAGCTATTCAGACAGACAGATATTCAGACAGACAGACAAATAGACAGATATTCAGACAGACAGATATTCAGACAGACAGATATTCAGACAGACAGATATTCAGACAAACAGATATTCAGACAGACAGATATTCAGACAAACAGACAAATAGACAGATATTCAGACAGACAGACATTCAGACAGACAGATATTCAGACAGACAGATATTCAGACAGACATTCAGACAGACAGATATTCAGACAGACAGACATTCAGACAGACAGATATTCAGACAGACAGATATTCAGACAGACAGATATTCAGACAGACAGACATTCAGACAGACAGATATTCAGACAGACAGACATTCAGACAGACAGATATTCAGACAGACAGACAAATAGACAGATATTCAGACAGACAGATATTCAGACAGACAGATATTCAGACAGACAGATATTCAGACAGACAGATATTCAGACAGACAGATATTCAGACAGACAGATATTCAGACAGACAGACATTCAGACAGACAGATATTCAGACAGACAGATATTCAGACAAACAGACAAATAGACAGATATTCAGACAGACAGACATTCAGACAGACAGACATTCAGACAGACAGACATTCAGACAGACAGATATTCAGACAGACAGATATTCAGACAAACAGACAAATAGACAGATATTCAGACAGACAGACATTCAGACAGACAGACATTCAGACAGACAGATATTCAGACAGACAGACATTCAGACAGACAGATATTCAGACAGACAGATATTCAGACAAACAGACAAATAGACAGATATTCAGACAGACAGACATTCAGACAGACAGATATTCAGACAGACAGATATTCAGACAGACAGATATTCAGACAAACAAACAAATAGACAGATATTCAGACAGACAGACATTCAGACAGACAGATATTCAGACAGACAGACATTCAGACAGACAGATATTCAGACAGACAGATATTCAGACAAACAGACAAATAGACAGATATTCAGACAGACAGACATTCAGACAGACAGATATTCAGACAGACAGACATTCAGACAGACAGATATTCAGACAGACAGATATTCAGACAAACAGACAAATAGACAGATATTCAGACAGACAGACATTCAGACAGACAGATATTCAGACAGACAGACATTCAGACAGACAGATATTCAGACAGACAGATATTCAGACAAACAGACAAAAAGACAGATATTCAGACAGACATACATTCAGACAGATATTCAGACAGACAGATATTCAGACAGACAGATATTCAGACAGACAGATATTCAGACAAACAGACAAATAAACAGATATTCAGACAGACAGACATTCAGACAGACAGATATTCAGACAGACAGACATTCAGACAGACAGATATTCAGACAGACAGATATTCAGACAAACAGACAAATAGACAGATATTCAGACAGACATACATTCAGACAGATATTCAGACAGACAGACATATATTCAGACAAACAGACAAATAGACAGATATTCAGACAGACAGATATTCAGACAAATAGACAGTCATTCAGACAGACAGACACAGACATTCAGGCAGACAGATATTCAGACAGACAGACATTTATCGGTATTGATGAAGCAATTGTATTATTTGCTGTCTCTTAAATGCATTACACATTTTTATTGAAAGTCCCATCTGTTCAGATCCCAAATAGCGACCTGCAGATAGCAACTGATATTGTTCCCTCTACCATGCAGACAGTCAAACGCTGTTTTTTTTTTAAATTGACAAACATTTAATTAATGCAAGGGCGTCAGTTGAATTACGAAGAAAAAAAAACAATTTCCTGTCTTGTAGAGTTTGAGAATTAATATTTATGGAAAAAAGAAGAAAAAAGAAATGGTAAAAAAGAGGTGAGACGTATGCGGAATATATTGTGCCCAATTTCGTAATCCTCCCCCCCCCCTTTTTTTTCCATGTTCATTGGTGCAATAATGAATGTCGTGGTGGTTAGCATTACGCCCCACTTTCACAAAACAATCTTCGGTTCAGATCTTTTAAGGTTGTGTTAATCCTTAACTGATGTCGATCTTGGTAAAAGGAAAGTATCTACACTTGAGGAATCGAACCCCCACCGCCTGGTAATATTAGACGAGTCCACACATTGCTTCGCTGTTGAATCATATTCTGTCACTAGATAGGTAATAAGTGACTTCATTACAAGGAAAAACATGAATGTGAATTTTGAATGTGTCCGTGCCATGCCCCCCACCCCTTCTCCTCCACCCCCTTTTTACTTTAGATAGCGTTAGAAGCCACGTGACTGAACTTCAAGGTCAAGGTCTAATTGTCATGCACTATTTCTTTCCCACTTTGAGTCTCCGGTCATAAACTGTAATTTTCAGATTCTTCTTCTTCTATCCTTCCTCTAAGTAAATTATACAACAAACGTGAGATCGTTCGTTGACGCTTTTAGAAAATGAAAATCTAGAACCTTTTATTGCTGTCGACACTCGGGAGGATATAAGAGGAAGTGATGTATTGGATTAATATGTGGAAAGTATTGATATAATATGAAGTGATGAAGGACATAATGTTATGGAGAATATTGTTCAGAATTGAGTTATTGAATTATTTGCGGGTCATCTTCTTTGCACTCTGAACATGTCCGTTGGTGCTCAGATCCCCTCCTCAGCAAGTTCCGCAATATTGAGAATGCCATGAACAACTAACAGAAGTTCTTGAATGAAGACAGTACGCAACTAGAACTTTCCAAGCATATTAACATAACAAGTTTATAGATCACGCAATAAGAACAGGAACAATTCAAACAACATGTGAAAAAAAGGCGGAAGAAAACAGAAACAGAGGATGACGACAGAAAAAGCTAGACAGCTTTAATTGCTTAGTATGGAAAAGAGATGAACGACATTTAGTTTCACCACAAGCCGGTCACACGCTAGCGATAGCACTGAAGATGGCTACAGCTTAGATGCAGAAATTATATAGCACCAGCGAAGATCTTCACCCCCCCCCCCCCCCAGGTCTCCATCGTTGTCTCTTACGTCATCCACGACAGGTGACAATGGCACTATTCTCCCCTGACTGTGGTTAGGGCCCTGGCAGTTACACGGACATAACAGGTGGCAATGGCACTATTCTCCCTTGACTATGGTTAGGGCCCTGGTAGCTACACGGACATAACAGGTGACAATGGCACTATTCTCCCCTGACTGTGGTTAGGGCCCTGGTAGCTACACGGACGTAACAGGTGACAATGGCACTATTCTCCCCTGACTGTGATTAGTGTCCTGGTTGCTACATGGATGTGACAGGTGCCAATGGCTCTATTCTCCCCTGACTGCGGTTGGTGTCTTGGTAGCCACATGGACGTGACATGTGACAATGGTTCTATTCTCTTCTGCCCTGACCGTAGCCATCTATACTTTTACAAAGGCCCGCGGGTGGAAAAATAAAACCGGACAACCCTTTAATTATCGTGACGTTATCAGATATAGGAACTAAAGAAGATGAACGTTACTCTACCAACAACCGCCCCTGCTCGCAAAGCTGAAAACGTCACGTTTGGTAGAGATTTTCCGAGAATTTCCTGTCAGTCCGTAGGCTTTTGTAACTATAGATAGCTTTGATTAGACTCAGTAGCCACACATGCCAGATTAACAACAGAATTGGTTATTGGTTATGGAAGGTCTCGGTATCACTGCAAACGAATCAAAATCCATAATCGCTCAACCGCCCGTGACAGTGGAATCATCCGAATTACTAACTCATCTCCCAAACATAGAAAGGTAACTGTAGTCCCCATCGTAGCAGTCTCAGCACACGCCAAAAGACATAAGGCGAAACCGCGCAGAAAGTGAACACAGCCAACTGTTCCCAGTCATACGATATCATAATTCATCATAAACAATTGGAATATCGAAACATGATCAAAACGGATGAGACACACAGCTCACGGTGTGCACAGAGCACTTAACTCAGTAGCTCCTGCAACAAGCCGGACTTGGAATATGAGGAAACTGCAACAAGGAACACTTTTCAGACATAGCCTTCAATGGTTCCTGCCGCCTATCCACCATATACCGGAAGTTCACGTCCTCCCCAAAATGATGATCGTCATATTGAGAAAAAAAAATGTATAGCGCTTGACGATGTTAGGATATCGGTCTTTACTCCACCCGAACATATAAACACACAGTTAGACGGTGAATTATCCCCGTCACACATCAAACAACAGACCGTACTGTTAGCGTACAACGAACGAAACACGGTGCAAATTCCCCAAAGAGGAAAACCTTCAGTCGACTTGACAGAGCAGTCCACATTAATGCGTTTCAGCATGTAAATAACTTTCGTCAAACAATTCCAACGTCGGCCATTGAACAGCACTCAATGTGGCGTAAACCGCATGTCAACACTAGACGGTGAAGGTCGCTTTTACAATACTTGACTTGTCAAATAGGAACATCGCTGTGTGTACTCTGCGGCGCAGATTTGTCCACCTTGTCGGCGCAGATTTGCTAAGTAGAACATCATTTTGATCTCAACACAGAAAATTGCATCAGAGAGCCGAAATTAATCAAACCCCAGATCAATTTTCTGCAGCGATCGAGAGAACGTGAAACGTTCCACCATTTTGAAACGGAAGTCTAAACAACAGAATGTGTAATATCAAGGACAGGACTACGTGTATAGACATTATTATCTATTCCTTTGGAACGACACATGATGTCGATATTTTTTATTAAACACTTTAAATATATTATCAAATATGTTCTTGTCTAAGCAAACATAACTCAAATGTAGACAAGTTTGGCATTAAAAAGCCAAAAGCTGTTTAATATTCTGTCCTATCTAGAAAAATAATCTGGCCATAGTGTGAATTTCTTACCTTATTGCCGGTTAAACTTTTTGCATTGTCAGGGTAGATTGTCCGATATATTCTAGGGTTCATATTTCTGTTTGACAAGATTTTGCATAGACTGTTCATTGTCTTCGCTGACATGATAACGTCAAGAAGTCACAACCCAAAAGAATAAATTTTAATAATAATAATAGTAATAAAACTGCCGCTCTATCTTGGGAGCTGACGTTCAACACTGGATCTTCTTCTTCTTTCCTTCCTCATTTGCCTTTCAGCGTCGAGGGAAGATATAATTTGCGGTCTTTTGCTCTTCTGTTCGCCTCTGCTGCTGTTATGTTTCCTAGTGCTTCTAATATTCCATAGATCCATCTTTTTCGTGGTCGACCCTTGGGTCTGGTGTTCTTACGTTTGTTGAAGGCTCGTTGTGTTGTGCTTTGATTTTTCTGCCTTGTCACGTGGCCAAACCATTTTATCTGTTGTTTCCTTATATATTATATGACGGGGGCTATTCCTAGCTTTTTTCACGGTTCTTCATTTCTGATCTTATCTCTCAGACTGTTTCCTGTCATTCGTCTAACACATTTCATCTCTATAGAGTTTATTTTTCTTATTGTTCTTGCGTCTAGGGTCCAGGTCTGGCATTGAAACACTGGATGAGAAACGTATTCATTCCATTACCAGTGACGAAAGCTCATTCTTTGTGTGCAACGGACCCAGAGTGATCTGTATGGCGTACCTAGCCCTATAGAATACACACACAAACTGTTGTTTAATGCGGTAGTGCGAGAAATGCGAATATTGGCATTTTAAAATCGAAAGAATCGGCTAGACATACGTGAGCGAGCAAACATTATAAAAAAAATAACAAAACTACTGCTAATGCTATTTTCATTGAAAATTCATCATCATTGAGTGCCGTCTTCGCATCGAAGGTTGGCTACCTTGGAACGCCATTCCGCTGTTTCTTGCTTTGATGGTGTAGATTGTCATAAGCTGACTTGACCTGACTAATGATTACATTGTCCACGTTAGTCTTGGTCTGCTTCTTTTACTTTGTATTTTCCCTTCTAAGATTACTTTTAGTAGGCTGTTTCAAAATAACGTGAACTAATTATCTTGAGAACACTCGCACAAGCTATAGAGTTCACTGCCATGTGAACGGTACATTTCATAAACAAGTGGACAATAGTCAAAAATGGAACTGACCCTATGTGTGTTTATATGTTCGAAATTGGAGTCAACAACGATGGCCTAACATCATCAAGCGCTATACATTTTAAAAGAAATATGACGATCATTACTTTCGGGAGGATGTAAATTTCCGGTATATGGTGGATATGCGGCAGGAACCATTGCAGGCTATGCTTGAAAAGTGTTCCTTGTTGCAGTTTCCTTATATTCCAAGTCCATGGGAGACTGGTTAGTCTCGAGGCAAGACGTCGTCCTCGGGACAGAGAGGTTGTGGGTTCAAATCTCGGCTACACCAGTTGGGATTTTTATTTATGATTTCTCTCTGTGACAACCACCCCTGGTCTCAGCAGCGAGGCCCGGCTTGAAACGTCAGTTACTCATCGACGGAAAAAACATGAGTACCTCCGAAGTCGGAGTTGTCTGCCTGCGCGGCGAGGGACCCCAGTGCATACGGCTGCCAGGGAAAAATGGATTAACACGCAAAATTCAGTTCCTAGTCTCTAGGGATTTCGTCAGAGTTGAAAGCTGGCGAACGCAACAACAACAAACACAGTGGCTAACGTACCAATCAATACGCCTACAAGCCAAAGGCAATATTGATAATCGAAAATACACAAATCAACATCTGACTGAAACAATATCATTATTTGGCCACAGTAATGAGACGGGAGAACTTTGAGTATGTGACATCTTGGAAAATCGAAGGCAGATAATATAGGGAAACATTAAAAAAAAAAACACTTTAAAAAGTAAAGGTAGTCCCTATAGTAATTGCAGTAGAATACTTAAGTGTTGTTGATTGAGTAAACAACAGCTCCATGAGTGGGGCAGTTTCCCTACCTCGCTGACTTCTCTTATATATCCTTGGTACTCATTTCACGTCACTGGCGGCATAATGAGCATGTGTTCAAACAAAGACTGGCACTATTACGTGAGTATCAGGCTTATTAAATTATGGAGAAGTAATGACTTTTGGTCAGGTCGAGTAATTTTACTAGCTACTGTATGCAGTAAACAGTACAACCTGCGGCTGCCCTGCTGCTTGCAGGTAAGTTTGGGAGTGTAAAAGGCTAAGGGAGAGTAACCTGAAGTAAAGACTACAGCACGCTCGGCGGGCAGAATAGTCAATGAAGACAGTGGTGCATACGTCATGACCACGAGTAGCATGACAATGGAGGCGATGGAAGTGACAATGGTTAGAGTCACAAGACTACACCCACGCATGTATACTGAGTGATTCGATGAGCATGATTTAAAAAGCGGAGGCGGGCTCTGTACGCATGTAATGGGTAGAGTCGTTGCAGAAATCCAAAATACGTAAGGTCACCTTTGTCTATGTCACTGGACATGCGGGAGTACGGGGAAATGAAAGAGCGGACTGGTTGGCTAGCTGTGGGGACGGGCAACCAATGGATCGGGCGGACATCATCAATGCCCTCCGAGATGTGGGAAGAGCACAGGACTTCGACAAACACAGATCCACGTCACTTCTTCGGATGATGGAAATGGGAGTTAAGTTGGGCACAGCCAGAAATGAGAAACTTAGTGGCCGTGTAAGAAGACTTATCAACCAACATAGAACTGGAGTCGTCAATCGCTGGACACTGAGGGAATTGCTGAGGAAGGGATCTGAGCACCTATGGACATGTTCGGAGTGCAATGATGATGACCTGCAAATAACTCAATAAAACAACCCCACTCCTTGTGGGTGAGACTTTTTAGTCAAAGGCTAGCGGATCCAACCGTAAACAAACCGACGGAAGGCAACAGAAAACAACCGTCGTAACTTCTTTGTATAATCATGAATCGCCACAATAATAGAAAGAACGTCACTGGAGTCTGTGAAATATGGTTTTACAGAAGAAAGTTGAGAATACCATGGACAGCGAAGAGTAATGAAAACCCTCTGAAAGAGGCCAAAGCAAAAAGAGAGCTAATTTCCAATATTAGGAAGAAACAATCATCATTTGTTTGGCCATGTAATGAGAAGCGAATAGCTGGAATATATTGTAACAACTGGGAAAATTGAAGGACGAAGAGATAGAGGGAAGCAAAGAGTAAAGATACCAGACAGCTTAAGAGAATGGCTTGGCAGAAGGTCAACAACAGAAATGATAAAAAACTGTCGAGATCGAAAGTTGTGGAGAGACATGATCCGCTAAGCCAGCAGGCTTGGTACTTGGTGATGATGAATGACTTCAAAAACTGTACCTTGTTATGCTGACATGTTTATTGAGACTCTCCTACGACAGATGTTAGGAAGAACGGCACCAGAAGAAGGGATCTTTAGTAACCTCGTAGATCTGGCTAGAATGAAGAACCTTGAAAGACGTTCAATTAACTACGTCGCTATCTAGAGCGCATGGACTAAGGTTGAAGACCGGTATTGTCAAAGCAGAACGATATTCAGGATGAATGAAAGGAATTGTCATCCAACACTCGAGCTGGCAGTTTTTGTTGCGTTCTGATGAACATTTTGAAGAAAAGATCGGAACACCTATGGGTGTGTTCAGAGTGCAGCGATTATGATCCTAACACAAAATAACACAACATATGTCACGGGACATTATTGACTGACGTGAATTATTTACGTTAAATGTTATATTTATTGTTTAACTCTTTTACATATTGTAATATAAGTTTTACAAATGACATGTAAACTCTTTCTTTTCAATATACATGTACCACTATATTATTAAACACGGATGAATCATATTCTTAAATGCACGTGACAATTTATTGTAACTGTAACCACAAATATAAAAGAAATATAGTATTTGAATTATTTACAACTTAATTTTCGTGTCAGTGAAATAACTATGTTCAACTCTCTCTCTCTCTCTCTCTCTCTCTCTCTCTCTCTCTCTCTCTCTCTCTCGTAATTTCCCTTTACTGCCCTTTGTATTCTGTTATCATTTTGACATAGGAAAAATTAAGTGTCCTGGTGAATATTCTTTGGAGTGTGTTCTGCATGAAGCACACTGTTCTGTCCAGTGGTTCAATAAGTCTCTCTCCCTCTTAAAAATTATATCATTATAAAAATATGAATTAATGTCCGGTGGTATTCTTTATTAAGCCTCTCTCTCTCTCTTTCTCTCTCTCTTTCTCTCTCTCTTTCTCTCATTCTCAAACAATATATCATTACATAAAACAATGAACCTCGAGTAAAATTCTCGCATGGACAGGATCACGAGATTTAAAGAAAAAAATGCAGGATTTTATCTGAAAAAGAATAATTTTTTTTTCTCACAAAAATAAAAATCAGGACATGATGTGTCACTTATTTTCAATAAGTAAGTAAAGTACCCCCCGTCACGCCAAGTGGCGTATAGGGAAATATGGTGTTAGTGACCCTATATTTTACAGACCTTCAGCACATGATTTTTGGGGTAATGTGGTCGGTATTACGCCCGTGCTGTTTTACTTTCCCAGAAAAAATCCGGTACCCATTTAAGGCTGGGTGAACCCGGAGCCGTCGGTTGGGATCGAACCCTACCCCTTGTCCGTAGTAGTCCAGTTCACTAACCACTGAGCTATCGCGGCTCCTACTAATTTTTAGGGAATTAGTAAAACCCAGGTGTCCTCGCCAGGGTACGAACCCCGGCTGTTGCCGTGGTAAGCCAACCGCCTATCGATTGCGCTAACCGGACACCCTACTTATTTTCAATACTTGATTTAATAATACAACTGCCTGGATAGTCACAGTGTACATACTTCACAAACAGTACATGATGATGTGTCACTTTTTTTCAATCCTTGATATAATAATGCAACTGCCTGGATAGACACAGTGTACATACTTCACAAGCAGGACATGACCAAGAAATTGACGTCAGATAATCCTACTCTGGGCAAAAACTACTTCCATCGGAGCCAATCCTTATTGTCAAGACATCTGACAGACTTTATTTATAATAAACAGACATAAATGCATGCACAATAAAGTTTATTGCTTGAATCAAATTAACTCATCCCCTGATTTAATATGAACATCCGGAGTTTTCTAAAACATGATTTTTCTAAATATATGCTTGTCTGACTGATTTAGATTCATCCCCAAGATATCAAGGTTTAACATATACTCTCATGTATTATACAGGTACTTTGTTCTTTGACAGTTAGCCACCACACCTTAACCAGGACACACTTCAAATCGGAGGTTTTACCGCCAAGTCAATCCAACTCAATGACATTTGTTAAACGAGAGATTATTGCTACACGTTTGGGAATCTGATTAGATGGGAAATGGATTTGCCAGGCTTAGTTCGGTTCAGGAAATTTAGTTAAGCCAAAACGATCTCCTATCATTTAATTCATTCTTTACTTTCATTAACCCCACTCACCGCCCATACATACACACACACACACACCCAAGGGGGCTGAGGAAAAGGGATGTATTTCAGTAAATGTTGATAAAAAGTTTAACAATTAAATGGACTGCTAGACAACTGTTCTCACTGTGGGCGCGTGGAATTCGCACCCAGTTCGGTAAAGGTTAGAATATTTACATAGAAGACAATTATATTTAATCACGCCCTTATTCAAAATGTGAATATTTAGCGCTCAAATTCATTGGAGTAGTTTTAAAAGTAAAAAGTATTCCCAGGTTTGATTATCATCGTCGTCATCATCCTCATTTGCTATACCGTTTGGCGTAGGTGATAATGTCCTTCCATAACCTTATCCATTGTGCATCATATCAATTCTGTTGTTGGCTGTTTTCCTTGCCATGACACCAATCTATCCAGTATTTTCTAGTTTTGTCGTCCGCGATCTCCCTTTCCTTGTATTTTGCCAGTTGTAACAAAGTCTTCCAACTTTTCTCTTGACATGATGTGCCCAAAAAATGTTGATTGTTTCTTTCTGATATTTCTTAGGAGCTCCCTTTTTGTGTTGGCCTCTTTGATAATTTCCTCGTTGATCGTTTTAGATGTCCAGGGAACTTTCAATATTCTTCTGAGAAATCCCATTTTTGTGGCTTCTAATCGTTTTTTTTCATGTGTTTGTTTACTGTCCATAATTCGCTTCCATATGTCAGAATTGGCTCTATATAGCACCGATGAACTCTCTCTCTCTCTCACTTCTATTTACATAGATTTGTTGCATAACACGTTTTCCATTTTTTGAAATGCTATTTTGGCCTGAGCTATTCTGCTTTTTAGTTCTTTGAGTTCTTTAGCGTAGCAATATTTGAAGATAGAAACGGTCTTGTAGCATATTGGGGCCTGGCCATTGAGCAACTCATCAAAGTGCACCATTTTCATAATTCTTATGTTTAAAAAGAAGAGTATACAGGTGTTGTTGGTAGTCATCTTTAATTTAGACATATAACTTAACTGTGATATGGACTGCAATGTCTATGGAATATCAGAGGTAATTTCAATTTCATCTGAACATGTTTGTTACTTGAATCACATCCAGCGATGGCTAATGCTTTTCTGGTCCTTTAGGCTTCATATTTCTTCTTTGACTGTGTAGATGTTTAAGTTCATCCAGGGTACATAAAGTGCGCTTCAGGTGTTCATAAACTTAATCTAAACATTAAACAACACTATCCTTTCTGTTAAATAGGTCGTTCCCCTATGTCAACAGAAGTGAGAAAGAGAGTTCATCGGTGATATATAAAACCAATTCTGACCTATGGAAGCGAATCATAGACAATAGACAAACAAATGAAAAGACGATTAGAGGCCACAGAGATGAGAATCTGAGAAGAATGTTAAAAGTTCCCTGGGCAGCTAAAAATACCAATGAAAAATTCTCAAAGAGGCCAACACAAAAAGGAAACTCCTAAAAAAACATCAGAATGAAACAATGAACATTTTTTGGGCACATCATGAGAAGAGAAAAGTTGGAATACTTGATTACAACTAGCAAAATAAAAGCAAAGAGAGATCACGGACGACAAAGAGAGAACATACTGGATAGCTTACATGGTATGGAAAACAGTCAACAACAGAACTGATACGATGCACTGTAGATAGAAGATTGTGGAGGGACGTGATTGCCTACGCCAATACTGGATACAAATAGTAATAAATAAATATTATTATATAGGGAATTTCCGAGGCAATAATAGGGAATAATAGAACAAAGAAGTAATAGAACTTGCAACAATGTTGTGGTACGCTGCATTGTCCATTATTAGGCAAGATGGTCGATCTAGTGATGGGAGAACAGAATTTTCAATCCAATGTCTAAATATGTGACCATTCATCTCAGAGTGATAATCCCGATTGTCTATGGATTTTGAAAGAAAAATGAACTCTGCATTATGTATTAGTCCATGTTGTCGACTACCTGCATGAGCAATTATCAAGCGCTGTCCTTTGCTGCTAGGTATTAATCTCTTAATCTTTCCATCTGATGACTGCCATTCCCTTTGGTTAGTGTGGTGAGCATTGATCCATGTTTCATCCAAGTACACAATATCATAACCTTGCTTGCGCACCTCTTTTACTTCACGTAAGTACTTGCTTCTCATGACTACTATATGTGGCTTCTCACAGATGATGTTTCGTCCATTGGAATACTTTCTGAATGTAAAGCCTGCAGCTCTCACATTCCTCCATAATGTAGACTTTGATATTTCAATACTGTTGTTCTTTTTCAGCGAAATTGTTAATTTTCTTATTGTAACAGTTTCATTCATACCCAACATTTTGCGAATTTCACTTCTAATAAGTTCACTGTCGAAATTATCCAACATTTTTGCTCTTCCTTGTGATTTTGTATATTTTGAACATTGACGGTCACGTGCTTGAATCCAGCGATTAAATGACCGTTTAGATAAATCCAAAATGTGTCTTGTCCTATTCTCAGGGTTTTCTAAAGAATGAAACAATCTTCCTCGTTTAGCCTCTTTGCAAAAATAGTCATACATTTTTATTGCGATGTTTTGTAAACTGCAGAATTTCATTTTAAGACTCATGATAAATGTTATTGTTCCACGTCTACACCTATGAATGTACGGAAATGGAACACACAATTTCTCAAATGTCTAATTGTGTTAAAAAAACCACGGGGAAAGCGTGCAAATACGTCAAATCTAACGTGTATGGATTTGTACTCGCTATTTTTAGTTTAAAATACTGTATACATTAAGTTTTGACTACATCAATGGGTCGTTATAAATTTATATAAATCAAATAAGCAACAATAATAACCAAATGTTTTTTTTTAATGAAATTAATTCCCTGTTGGGTTCTAATCAGTATAACTTTACATGCAAATTTTGAATATCTTACAACAAGTGGTTAAAAAGCTATCGATTTTTAAAGTTGGGCACGAGTTATGAAACAAGCTATAGGTCTATATACAGGTCAGAGAAAGCCACATTGGCTTTCGTCATAGTTGCGTTGAAATCACTCGTGACATCTTGAATACCTCCTCAGGCAATTTGCACACTGTAATCCACTAGACACTCGAGCAATGTTTCTACTGGTGTTAAGTGTGCTCACTGGACATTATCTTCTGATATGATATTGAATTAATTATTGTCTCCATGTCAATTTGTGGACAGATTTTTCGGTCAAGTATTTATGCATCTCTGTTAATCATATATGTCTCACATGTATATTATTATTACTATTATTATATTTACAGTTATATACAATGCACTATATTATACTGTGCAATTATTATTTAAGCAATAATTCATAGAGTGTCGTCACCGCATGGCTGCTACAAAATAAATTGGACCTAAAAGTTTGTCAATCTGAATATCAAAGAATGAAGCTTTTATCTGACCCTTGCCAGTTGCTGTGTTTAAATTCTAATCGTCGTAAAAAGCTGTTGTGACTGACATATCCCTTGATTTACGAGTATAACCAAAAATATGTCTTTGTTGGAAAGTTCTAACGCTGGTTTATTTATGTAAGAGAACCTCATTCTTCATTATTGTGTGCCTGCAAAAATGTGTCTTTGTTGGAAAGTTCTAACGCTGGTTTATTTATGTAAGAGAACCTCATTCTTCATTATTGTGTGCCTGCAAAAATATGTCTTTGTTGGAAAGTTCTAACGCTGGTTTATTTATGTAAGAGAACCTCATTCTTCATTATTGTGTGCCTACAAAAATGTGTCTTTGTTGGAAAGTTCTAACGCTGGTTTATTTATGTAAGAGAACCTCATTCTTCATTATTGTGTGCCTACAAAAATGTGTCTTTGTTGGAAAGTTCTAACGCTGGTTTATTTATGTAAGAGAACCTCATTCTTCATTATTGTGTGCCTACAAAAATGTGTCTTTGTTGGAAAGTTCTAACGCTGGTTTATTTATGTAAGAGAACCACATTCTTCATTATTGTGTGCCTGCAAAAATGTGTCTTTGTTGGAAGTTCTAACGCTGGTTTATTTATGTCTTCATTATTGTGTGCCTACAAAAATGTGTCTTTGTTGGAAAGTTCTAACGCTGGTTTATTTATGTCTTCATTATTGTGTGCCTACAAAAATGTGTCTTTGTTGGAAAGTTCTAACGCTGGTTTATTTATGTCTTCATTATTGTGTGCCTACAAAAATGTGTCTTTGTTGGAAAGTTCTAACGCTGGTTTATTTATGTCTTCATTATTGTGTGCCTACAAAAATGTGTCTTTGTTGGAAAGTTCTAACGCTGGATTATTTATGTCTTCATTATTGTGTGCCTACACAAATGTGTCTTTGTTGGAAAGTTCTAACGCTGGTTTATTTATGTCTTCATTATTGTGTGCCTACACAAATGTGTCTTTGTTGGAAAGTTCTAACGCTGGTTTATTTATGTCTTCATTATTGTGTGCCTACACAAATGTGTCTTTATCTGTCTTGGAATTGTCCCCACGCCCTTTCCATTCGCAGTATATCAACATCACAGCTTCCTGGGCAAATACAAAAATGTCAAAAATACCCACAGGGGTATCTTGACTAATTATTTATCTCGTCACCACAATTCAACACAAAACCCATGTGCTTAACTTGCAGAATTACAATTTCCAAAGAAAGTATACGACCATGTCATTTGCATATAATTTGGACACGTCCCGTAAATACAAAAGGATGAACCGCTGGAATATTTGCAGGCATTGTGTGCTAGCTTTGAAGCGAGATCCACGATGAAAGAAAACAGATTTGCTCAGAAATCTACCAATTGAAATGACGTAGTTATCTTTTACTGAAAAGAATAGGGTGGCCACATGAACAAAACTTTGTCGAAAGAGGGGGGGGGGGGCTACAGTAGAAAAAAAAGGTTGAGACTGACTGATCCAGACCTACACCACGATCTGGAACTACTTATCCCGCTGGTTAATGCCTATCTATGTCTGTGTCAATTTGTTTTTCTAGGCTTCCATTTGTTTACATTTACGTTTGGTTCTTACAAGACGATCTTTATACTATAGAATCAAAAAGAAAACGTCAACATGTGTTCATCTTTGTGATATGTTCCCAAATTGACATGTCTTGTCTCGACTCTGATTAAGAAACTTAACTTCGTCATCAATCAATCTGTCACCGCAGTAATCGTTTCATAATGGTTGTTCTGTAGTTTCTTGCTTTGACCTTATTAGCCAAGGTGTCGAGAAGTCTTACCGTGTTATTTTTCGCTACCGCATGAGGTAGCTCTCTAATGACTCCACTTACTTTTTTTCTGCAAACGCATTGCAGCTACTTGCCTTCGTCCGCACTTTGCAGACGTTTTTTGAGTATGGTTGCATTGGATAATATGTGACAGAAAAGTGTGATTATGCACACATCGGTCCAGCACATACACCCATCGGCCCAACACATACACCAATCAGCCCAACACATACAACAATCGGCCCAACACATACACCAATCAGCCCAACACATACAACAATCGGCCAACACATACCCCCATCGGCCCAGCACTTGCACCCATCAGTTCAACACATGTATCAATCGGCCCATCACATGCAAGAATCGGTCCATCACATGCACCCTTCGACCCATCACATGCACCCCATCCACCCAACATATGCACCCATCGACCCATCACATGTACCCATCAGCCGAACACATACACCCATCGGCTGACCACATTCATCAAATCGGCCCATCACATGCACCCATCGATCCATCACATGCACCCATCGGCCCAATACATGCACCCATCGACCCATCACATGCACCCATCGGACAAAATATTTTACAGCACTAAGAAGAATGTACACAATATTTTACTGCACTAGCAAAAATGTATAAAATATGTTTATAACACTAGGAAAAGTGCACAAAGTATTTTTATAGCACTAGGAAAAATCTACACTACAAAGTATTTTTATAGCTCTAGGAAAAATCTACACTACAAAGTATTTTTATAGCTCTAGGAAAAATCTACACTACAAAGTATTTTTATGGCCGTAGGAAAAATCTACACTACAAAGCATTTTTATAGCTCTAGGAAAAATCTACACTACAAAGTATTTTTATAGCTCTAGGAAAAATCTACACTACAAAGTATTTTATAGCTCTAGGAAAAATCTACACTACAAAGTATTTGTATAGCTCTAGGAAAAATCTACACTACAAAGTATTTTATAGCTCTAGGAAAAATCTACACTACAAAGTATTTTATAGCTCTAGGAAAAATCTACACTACAAAGTATTTTTATAGCTCTAGGAAAAATCTACACTACAAAGTATTTTATAGCTCTAGGAAAAATCTACAAAGAAACAATGCTTAGGTTGCCTACTATGCTAGTGTTTTCCGTTGTTTGTGTATTTTTCCTAATGCTAAAAAAATACTAATGTCTCTTAGTAATTTCTTACTAGAGCCATCGAGCACATTCTTGGTCAGCTGTTAGTTGCTAGTCCAAATACATGCATTCAGATATGAAATGTTGATCAATTTCAGCCCCGGCGTTATCTACTATAACAGCCTCGACACTCCACACAAACTTCAGTTTTACCGCGACGTTTCCTGTCGATAAACATATTGTCTACCAACATATGAATGACAGTCGTGGTCGATCAGCAATGGATTCATTGCGGTTAAAATTGGCTAATATGTGTGGTATAGTGTTCATGTGAACATTGAAGCGATGAGATAGATAGCGCTAATACCGTCGATGCTGCAACTAACATCCCTATAGCAGGCGCTCGTTGTTGGCTCTAGGCATTCTGACAAAGTTGTTTCTGCTAAAATTGTACGGCTCTTTCTTTCAGCGATTACGTTTTCAGCTGAGATTAGAGCTCATGCTTACCTTCCTCTCATCGGCGCTCAGTTCTTACGAATGGGGCTGGGCACGTGTTTTCTCTTGAATTGTGGTTATCTCCCCGTGAAATTCGTGATTTGACTGAAACTACACAGGTCAATTAACAACATCAACACACAACTACGTGCCAAACATTTAAATCTAAAAACACATGTTCAGAGACCCATACAACGATGCACTTACTGTTATCCTTGAGTAAATATTGGTAAGGCAGTGCCGTGCACTAGCCATCGCACTACATATATTCTAGTATAAACAGATGATTTAATATGATTTAATACGAATAGTAAAAATAGAAAAATAATTTGTTTCTTTCCTTCACGTCATAATGGTACAAAGAAGCGTGCTGATACATCCATGTTTCTCAATGACAAGCGGCACGTTAGGTTCAAGACGTCACAGGTTTTCGCGCAACGAAACTCCGCTACCCATTTTTAGTGGCTGGGTGGAACTCGACGCTATGTAGGCACAAAAAAAAAAAAATAAAACCGTTCCGTCTGGGAATCGTGCAACCTGAAGCTCCAGTTGTTCTGGTCAACATCGAGTGCATTAACCACTAGGCCACCAAGGCTTCAGTTACAATGAACATTAAATTTTCGAATTAGACATTAACTCTTGATTTCCGGTCCAATGCTCTTAATAATGATACGAGATCATTATAATATAATTGTGTTACATTACCATTTTTTTCATGATGTTAAAAAAAAAGAAATAGAGCCTCGTCACGCCAAGTGGCGTATAGGGTATTAGTGACCATAATTTTTACAGACCTTCGGCACCTGATTTTTAGGGCAATGTGGTCGGTTTTACGCCAGTGCCGCTTTACTTTCCCAGAAAAAAATCCGATACCCATTTAAGGCTGGGTGAATCTGAACGTTAGGTGTGATATATGATGCGCATAATTTATTTATTCAAATTGATAATTGTACAAATTGTAAGTAGATACGACAATTTTTCCCAAAAAACCTGATCTTCATGGCAATGAGTTGTTCACGCGTCTGGTCACTTTCTTCAAAAATGGAACATAATTTTAAAGCTTGATTTTCTTTTTTTTTTTTTTTTTTTTTTTTGTTTTTTTTGTTTACAAAAATAAAGGCAGTTGCACAACTAAAATCATGTTTAAAACAATTATACACTTTTAATATCAAATTGGGGGACTGGTTTTGGCATCGAGGCAAGACGCTGGTCTCGAGACAGAGAGGGTGTGAGTTCAAATCTCGGCTGAACCAGTTTGGGATTTTTATTTTTTATTTCTCTCTGCGGCCCCCACCCCTGGTCTCAGCAGCGAGCCCAGCTTGAAACGTCAATTACTCATCGACGGAAAAAAATATGAGTACATCAGAAGTCGGAGTTATCTGCCTGTGCGGGAGGCACCTCTGTGCATACGGCAGCCAGGGAAAAGCATATTAACACGCAAAATTCAGTTCCTAGTCTCTAGGGACTTCGTCAGAGGTGAAAGGTGGCGAACGCAATGGGAAAAAAATATCAAAAGTAATTTTAACGTAGTCGCTACTTGAGAATTATTTTATTTATTATTGTTTGTTTAGATATGATATGACTTGTTTCATAATTAAAGACAAAATCAATTTAATTGCTACGACTTAGTAGTTTCTAGAAGTTGATTAATGTTTGCCATTGCAATCAGGTAGAGTGGAATCTCGTACTTCCAACTACTCAAACGTCGAAAATTCTAAAGCTAAATTTAAAAGAGTTTTCATCTGGAGTTCAAACGATGTTTCTGCAATCGAACTGTAAGTGGGCAAGTGCCGTGGGGAAAAAAAATCATGTTTTATTTATTTTTTTTTGCGATGACTCTGCGTCCAAGTCATCTCTTGCGTTGGGATTGAATGGTGTCTATGCTATTTTCGCTTCATTTACTTTAGAGTGTTTAATTATGTACCGATCCTATCTGTTAACTGTGGCATCCAACAAGTGTGGAAGCAGCGAGATTAAAGTGTCTACAATTAAAGTGAAAAATGAAACATATAGAGGTGTGAAAGTGGTACACGCGTGGCGGATATAGAAAACAGGGAAAGTGGAACAAACCCAAAAAACCAGAAGAGAAAGAGAGAGAGAGAGAATGAGAGAGAGAGAAATGAACATCGGAAGTACAGATACGGTGTGTTTGTGGAAAGGAACTCCCCTTCCAAGCTGTAACCATTCTCTATAAAGTAACTGTAATGCCATGAAAAGTATACTAACATCAAAACAAATAACACCAGGGCTAAAAGAACAGCAAAATGTTATGTTTTCTCAACATTTCTTTATGGTGCAGAAACATCGACAATTAAAGCAACCAAAAAATTGAAGCCTTTTAAATGAGGGTTAATACAAGAATTGGATAGAAAGAAAAGAAAAACTGTTGAAGTTTTAAAACAACAACACATGAAAAGAGAACTACTAAACACAATTCAAACAAGACAAATGAGATTTTTGGGGCATGTTAAAAGACACAACAGCCTACTAAAAGTAATCTTGGAAGGGAAAATACAAGGTAAAAGAGGCAGAGGCAGACCAAGACTAACATGGACAAGTAACATCAAAATATTGACAAATCAGCCTATCATCATCACCATCAAGTACCGGGCTGCTGGCGTAGGTGATCATATCTCTCCACAACTTTCGATCTCGACAGTTATTTATCATTTCTGTTGTTGACCTTCTGCCAAGCCATTCTCTTAAGCTGTCTGGTATCTTTTCTCTTTGCTTCCGTCTATCTCTTCGTCCCTCAATTTTTCCAGTTGTTACAATATATTCCAGTTGTTCTCTTTTTATTAAACGGCCAAAAAATGATGATTGTTTCTTCCTAATATTGAAAATGAGCTCTCTTTTTGCTTTGATCTCTTTCAGAACGTTTTCATTACTCTTCTTAGCTGTCCATGGTATTCTCAACATTCTTATGCCTATAACAACCTGCATTATCAAGCCAAGAGACAGAACTCAATGGCGCTCCATGGTAGCCAACCTTCGATGCGGAGACGGTACTCGATGATGATGATGAACCTTTCTCTACCTCTCCACCAACCGCATAGAACATCGCAACTCTTCACTAAACTGCACTAAATTACAGTAAAACAGTTGACATTAAATTATATTATTCTTATGTACTTTATGGAGCCGCGATAGCTCAGTGGTTAGTGAACTTGACTACAAGAGAAAAGAGGTAGGGTTCGATCCCAACCGACGGCTTCCATTTTCACCCAGCCTTTAATGGATACCGGATTTTTTTCTGGGAAAGTAAAGCGGCACGGGCGTAATACCGACCACATTACACCAAAAATCATGTGCCGAAGGTCTGTAAAATTTATGGTCACTAACACCATATTCCCTATACTATACGCCACTTGGCGTGACGGGCGTACTTTACTTTACTTTTCTTTTATGTACTTTGCTTATTGTTTTCATGTTGCATGTTATTACCATGGTATTTAATTGTGTTAAATTAAGTTTGGCGTATAGGATGGGACGCACCAAAATGGCAGCTTATTTATATTCGAGCTATGGACTAAGCAATGTTTATTTTGAACACCACGATATATGTTATTGCAGCGAGTTGGCAGATTTTTGAAAATGTATTCAAGGGTTTGAACATAAATGTTTGTTCACAGTTCGTTAACCTTCGCTGTAGATAAAGTCGTTAATTTGATGGCTTAGTTTGTGACCTTGGTAGCTAAGGACCTAAATTGTGCAATCGGATGGCATTGGCAAGGATCATTTTTAATCTATGAAGTGGGCTCATTTTGTGTTTAACTCAAAAGCATATGTGCTTTTTAACCAAAGACCTTTTTTTTTGGGACTAAATTAAGATATCCCCGATGGAAGAATAAATTGTACTATTAGTCCCATAAATGATTCGCTTCCAGAGGTTTATGATGTAAACAAAACAGTTTTGTCATTGCAAGTGAATAATGTCCACACCTATAATTGGTCAGGATTGGGTAGCAGCAGCAGCTTTATAACGAACACAGAAAACATCACAGGATTGTGTTGTTCTGAAACAGCTATGCCATGCTACCCTAGAATTGCCTTTAATGGGATTACTGTGACCACAAACCACTCTCCATGTGTGTGCCACATATTTACACCCCAGAAAGAAATTCTGAATATAACAACATCATGTGCCGTCTGTGATATTAATGACCATAGACCAGGAGCCTCCAGTATGATTGATACAACTGTTGCACCAAGCACTTCATCAGCAAAGCCATATCTATGGAATGTTCATCTGGCATTGTTCTTGAATGATGTCCAAGTTAATGAGACATCAGAATCGTGTGGCAGCAGCTACAAGAAGGGAGCGGAGAACATCATCAATTGTGTTTTTACTAACTACAGGTCATGTGGCTTCTGTTGGATTGGAAATGATAACTTACCACCACTGTGTGTCTATATGTTTGGAATTAGAGTCATCAATGATGGCCTAACATCATCAAGTGCTACGACGATCATCATTTTCGGGAGGACGTAAACTCCCATGGTATATGGTAGATAGGCGGCAGGAACCATTGAAGACTATGTCTGAAAAGTGCTCCTTCTTGCAGTTTCCTCATATTCCAAGTCCGGCTTGTTGCAGGAGCTACTGAGTTAAGTGCTCTGTGCACACCGTGAGCTGTGTGTCTCATCCGTTTTGATCATGTTTCGATATCCCGCTTGTTTACGATGAATGATGATCTCGTATGACGGGGAACAGTTCGCTGTGTTCACTTTCTGTGCGGTTTCGCCTTATGTCTTTTGGCGTGTGCTGAGACTGCTACGATGGGGACTACAGTTACCTTTCTTTATTTGGGAGATGAGTTATTAATTCGGATGATTCCACTGGCACGGGCGGTTGAGCAATTATGGATTTTAATTTGTTTGCAGTGATACCGCGGCTTTCCATAACCAATAACCAATAGGCGTATTTGCTATTTAAGTTTATCAAAATGCGTAACTGTTTAGGGTCTATAAACGGATTAAGTAACTTTGGATTATTTATAATGGAAAAACACTGCTTCGGACGTTGAACAATTCAGTGGTAGAACGGCCTCCTGGAGGGAATTAAGTTCGAAGCACTAGACACCGTTGTAATTGGCAGTCAACAGAATATAAAGTGGGCGTTTAGCAAAGGGAGATTACTGTGAAAATAAATTAAATTATATTTGGCTGTTATTATTACGGTTCATTACTCACTAGTTACGAGCCCGGGGCGATAATGTCCGAAATTAATCACTTAGCAAATTATGGTAGACGGACCAAAATTGGTTGAGGCTTGTCATCATAGGTGGTATAGATTTAAGACGTCGGCCTCTGGACCGAGAGGTCAAGTGTTCGATTCCCACAATTGTTTTTTTTTTTTTTTAATTGAATCTGTGGGTTCTTCATGGCTTTACCATTCCCCACCCCCCTTTTTTTTGTCTCTAGACTTTTCACAGATAAAAGATACCAGACAGCTTAAGAGAATTGTTTGGCAGAAGGTCAACAATGGAAATGATAAATCACTGTCGAGATCAAAAGTTGTGGAGAGACATGATCACCTACGCCAACAGGCATGGTACTTGATAATGACTATTATTCTAATCAAACCACTAAAGATAGAAACTCTTAAGTTCATTGTTTTAAAGGCCACGTTTTTGTGTGGGGCTTAACAATGATCCATCATTTTATTTTAAAAAAAAAACCTAAATTTTAAGAATTATCAACTTGGATAGAATAAAGGGCTTTTTACACACAAAAGCTGGGAAAAAAAACTATTAGAATTAGATTTAATGATATGGAATTCTTTATACGGCGCTTTGCAGCAGGAAGGTGTCTGATCACCAGTAGGGCACGTCAAGCAAGTGGTCCTCTTGACGCACTACGGGACCGGGTCCGCCAATCATGAGTCACAGACCTCCTGTGTTTGATCCTAAAAGTCCACAATAAGTTGCGGGTGGAACAGAACAGTGTCTGAACCACAGACAACTTCTGATCAAATCTATTGTTTATCCCCAGACCCAAAGTCCTCTCTGCGAGTTTAGAACAACCATCTGTTCTGTCTAACGTGAAAAAGAAGTAAAGAGCCCCCGTCACGCCAAGTGGCGTATAGGGAATATGGTGTTAGTGACCATACATTTTACAGACCTTCGGCACATGATTTTTGGGGTAATGTGGTCGGTATTACGCCCGTGCCGCTTTACTTTCCCAGAAAAAGTCCGGTACCCATTTAAGGCTGGGCGAACCGGAAGCCGTCGGTTGGGATTGAACCCTACCTCTTGCCCTTTGTAGTCCATTTCACTAACCACTGAGCTATCGCGATTCCCTGTTCTGTCAAACGACGCCACATAAAATAGTTGAGAACGTTTTTTTTAAAAAAAGCCGGTCTAAAGAGCTGATATATCGATATGTGTGATAATAGCTATGATTGGCCGTGTGCTCTAGGGTTTGGTTCACGTGGCAAGGCGCTGTGCAGAGGAGTACGGGTTCGATCTTGCTTCGGACCATCTATAATTCTGTTTTTTTTTCTCTTGTTGATTATTTGTGATTTTTTTCCGAGTGTTGTAAACGTACCTCTCCCCTGAAATGATTCGCTGATCTATCGCCTCGGAAGTTTCTCTCCACAATAATATTCAGTTATTATTATTTGCCTTCTGTATTAATGGACCCTGCCCAAAAAAACATGATTATCGGTCTCAATCACACACTTTATATGTGTGACTAACAATCAGACGTTGAAATTCACTTCTACCATACACGATTACAAGAATAAACAGTGATAAACATAAGAACACAAAGGGTTGCAAGAATAAACAGAGATAAATATAAGAACACAAATGATTACAAGAATAAACAGAGATAAACATAAGAACACAAAGGGTTGCAATAATAAACTGAGATAAATATAAGAACACAAAGGGTTGCAATAATAAACAGAGATAAATATAAGAACACAAAGGGTTGCAAGAATAAACAGAGATAAATATAAGAACACAAATGATTACAAGAATAAACAGAGATAAACATAAGAACACAAAGGGTTGCAATAATAAACTGAGATAAATATAAGAACACAAAGGGTTGCAATAATAAACAGAGATAAATATAAGAACACAAAGGGTTGCAATAATAAACAGAGATAAATATAAGAACACAAAGGATTACAGGAATAAACAGAGATAAATATAAGAACACAAATGATTACAAGAATAAACAGACATAAACATAAGAACACAAAGGATTACACGACTAAACAGAGATAAACACAAGAATACAAAGGATTACACGAATAAACAGAGATAAATACAAGAACACAAAGGATTACACGCATAAACAGAGATAAACATAAGAACACAAAGGATTACAAGAATAATCAGACATAAACATAAGAACACAAATGATTACAAGAATAAACAGAGATAAACACAAGAACACAAAGGATTACAAGAATAAACAGAAATAAACACAAGAAAACAAATGATTACAAGAATAAACAGAGATAAACACAAGAACACAAAGGACTACAAGAATAAACAGAGATAAAGATGCCATTGTTTTCTTGTCTCTGATCTTATCTACTGACGAAGACTTGATAAGTCAAAACACATAATAGTGTTCACGGTTATGTCAGTAAAGCTACAATTAATATATAATTATTTGTCTCTTGATATGTTATTTTAAAATCATTATTACATCACTCTGGACACATCCATCGGTGCTTCTCTGGGAAGGTGAGGAATGCCGTCTCGCATCGTGAGTATCGATGCTTGAAGCGATACTTTCCGTAAACCTCCGAACACTTCTGGATAGGCGGCCGATCACATATGGGTGGAAAAGTCACGTGCTGAGACGCCGATTCAAGTCTCGCACTCTTACCTCACCTCACATCACATAACATCACCTTACCTCACTTTACCCCACTTCATCTCACCTTACCTCACTTTACCTCACTGCACCCCACCTCCATTTCACTTTATCATAGGTGTTCAGATTTTCTCCTCGAATTACTCAAAACTTTGAGTACACCCTGACCCACGAACACGTACTTTGCTGTACGGTTTGGGATCCATTGTAATTTTTTCTTTACTTTACACTTGTTTTACCGCCGCCGTGCTAGATTATATATTCACATATTTCTGTACGCCTATTCCTCTTTTTAAAGACCTTAATCCCTCTTCACCAATGCCTAGCTTGATCCTATTATTCTTTTGTATCATTATTGTCTAAGACGCTGAATACAAGGATCATAATATGTAATGTCACTGGAGGCTGTAGAAATGTGGTTTTACAGAAGAATGTTGAGAATACCATGGACAGCTAAGAAGAGTAATGAAAACGGTCTGAAAGGGGTCAAAACAAAAAGAGAGCTAATTTCCAATATTAGGAAGAAACAATCATCATTTTTTGGCCATGTAATGAGAAGAGAACAGCTGGAATATATTGTAACAAATGTGAAAATGGTGGGACGAAGAGATAGAGGGAAGCAAAGAGAAAAAAATACCAGACAGCTTAAGAGAATGGCTTGGCAAAAGGTCTATAACAGAAATGATAAATAATTGTCGTTATCGAAAGTTGTGGAGAGACATGATCACCTACGCCAGCAGGCCCGGTACTTGATGATGAATATGAAATGTAAAATAAACACAAAATGGTATTAAGCAGGTAAACTATTAGAGAAACGAGACAAGCTAAGACCTTTCGGTAAAAGCCTTCATCGGGTAAAAAAAAAATATGTAAAATATGAACACGACAGGCAAATACTACTATAAAATAGACAAAGGAACATAAACACGAAAGCCAAACACTAATCTGAAAAATGGCGGACAAAAATAGTGCCAGAACGTCGTAGCTTGTCTCGTCTTTCTATTAGTTTAGCTGCTTAATACCATTTTATGTTTGCATTGTTCTCTGCAGCTCTACTAGCGGTCCTGCATTCGGTGGCGTTGTTGGTGGAGGTGTGGGGAGGAGGGAGGACGGCATGGACTGACATCTGTCCCTGGGCGCAGCAATTGGGGGCGCCAAATTGATTGTTACATAATTACACAAATGCTGGAGAATTTGCAGAAGTAAGCTTACATTTTGAGGAACTACTCGATAAATTTGCAGCAGCAAAGGCAATGATAATTTCTCTTTGAATTTATCATAATTACATCTAAAGCGTTACATCAAACTATTTATTTTACCTTATGTTAACTTTTCAGGTTATTATATCTAAAGTAATGTTTTAAATGTTTTATTTGACTAATGTTTTAGTGTAAAATAATTCTGCATCCATTTTTTAATACACATTTGTTTCTTGATTCTGTCATTCTCTATTATTCAATTATCTTCAAATAACCAATGTTGCCTTGTTATACTTTTCTTCATCCACCTCATGCCCAACACACATGCCAAAAAATGCAGGTTTTCATGTTCAACTATTTCCGGAAAAGCATGACCGACCTCGCTGCGACAGCTCAGTGATAAGTGAACTGGACTACAAAGGACAAGAAGTAGGGTTCGATCCTAATCGACGGCTTCCGGTTCACCCAGCCTTTAATGGGTACTGGATTTTTTTCTGGGAAAGTAAAGCGGCACGGGCGTAATACCGACCCCATTACCCCAAAAAGCATATGCCGAAGGTCAGTAAAATTTATGGTCACTAACACCATATTCCCTATACGCCATTTGGCGTGACGAGGGTACTTTACTCTTCTTTACCTATGACCGACCTCCTAATGGCTTACACCTTTCACGATGGGACCAGGAGGGGCGCGAAAACTGACTTACTTCCCCTGGCGCTGAAATCCCTAGTTACGCTTCTGCCCGCTTAGTATTTAATAGTTAATATATTTATGCTTATCTCCAACACAACATGTAAGGTGAGGTGCTTGAGAACACAATAATGGCAATAGAGAAGACAATAATGGAAAACAGTTGTTCATTAAGATTATATATATATTTTTATTTATATTAAGATAGTCATATCTCATATCTTAGTGTGTGCTTGTCTGTGTTAGTCACATCTCATATCTTTGTGTGTGCATGCATGTCTTTGTTAGTCATATCTCATATCTTTGTGTGCATGTCTATGTTAGGAATGTGTCATATCTTTGTGTGTGCATGTCTATGTCAGTCATATCTCATATCTTTGTGTGCATGTCTATGTTAGTCATGTGTCATATCTTTGTGTGTGCATATCTATGTCAGTCATATCTCATATATTTGTGTGCATGTCTATGTTAGGCATGCGTCATATCTTTGTATGGTCATATCTTTGTATGTCCATATCTATGTCAGTTATATCTCATATCTTTGTGTGCATGTCTATGCTAGTCATGTGTCATATCTTTGTATGTGCATATCTATGTTAATCATATCTCATAACTTTGCGTGTATGTCTGTGTTAGTCATATCTCATATCTTGATGTGTGTCAGTGTTAGTCATGCCTCGTATCGCTGTGTGCATGTCTGTGTTAGTCACATCTCATATCATTGTGTGTGCATGTCTGTGTTAGTCACCTCTAGTGACTCGGGCAGATGGTGCTCGTAAACCCGGGAGGGCCGACCATCTAAGGGCAGAATCCCCGTACAGAAAAGACAATCTGCTGCCTTGCAGGAAGATTGGGGACATCAAAGGCTAAGGAAAGCAAACCTGAATAAAATGCTGACTGAAATCGGATGCACTGGGCCGCTGACGCAGAACACAGTGCAACGTTTTAACGGGTTTTCAATCAGAGTGGATCTGGCAGACTCTAATTGTGATGTTCTGTCTGTGGGGGCGATCAACACACTTAACCTGACAGCTGACTTCATGTGAGAGTCTGGAATGCTACTCTGATTGAGTCCTGATCACAGAGAGAGAGAGAGAGAGAGAGAGAGAGAGAGAGAGAGAGAGATTATATTTTGCTTAGAGAAAGTATCGGAAAGACGTCTCGGCCACAGTTGAAGTTATCTAACCAGATATCATTAGACAGCTACGACTGGCGTTGGTCACAAGATATGGAGAAAACAGATCCAAATGTATACACAATAATAAAGACATTTTTCAGCGGTAATGGATTAACAGTAGCCAGGGCACCAACCTGGTATTGGATAGAACTCTATAACGCTTCACAGCTCATATGAATATAACAGAAGTTGAGAGAGGTTGATTTAATATATCAAAAATGGAGTTAGTGGTCGAAGTTGTAAGAGGCGTGATGAATTAGATTCAAAGAAATTGTATTTATCAGGACAGACAAGGAAACTGTTGGAGACAATATAAATGTGTGTTTACAGAAGAATGCTGATAATGCCATGGGCAGCTAAACGTATAATAAGAACATTCTAAAAGAGAACGAAGTAAAATGAAAGCTAATTTCCAATATCAGAAAGAAACAATCTTCATTTTTTTTGCTGCCACGTCATGTGAGGGGAACAGCTGAAAATATATTATGATAGGTTTTAAACATTTAGAGAAGAAGATGCATGGGGAAGCAGAGAGAAACAAAGGCAAGACAGTTTAAGAGAATTGTTAGGTAAAGTGTTAACAACAGAAGTGACAGGCAGCAGCAGAAAGTTGTGTTGAGTCACAAATCATTTTGGTTGCTTATTCTGAAGGTAAAAGGGGGCCCTCGGTAGCCTAGTTGGGAAAACCACCCGACTAGACTACCGACGTTCGGACAACCCGTGTTCGATTCCCGCTGGGAGCAGTGTGAATTGTACTCAGGGTTGGAATAAAAAAAAAAATACCCCCACGGTCGACCCAGCCATTGGCAGAAATGGGTACCAGGGTATATTATCCTGGGAAGGTGAGGAATGTCGCTTCGCATCTGAGTTTCGATGCTTGAGGCTACACTATACAGAAATATCCGAACATTTCTGGATAGGCGGCCGAGCACATATGGTTATATACTCGCGTGCTAAGACGCCGGTTCAAGTCTCGTACTTTACCTTACCTTTATCTGAAGGTAAAAATCATGAAAGTCTGGGAAAAATAAACATGACAAGCAAAAAATATGGATTAGATATCAATATCAAAAAGACTAAAACTATGATCATAAACAAAGAAAATTAAATATCACAGCTGAGGGAATACATCTGGAGACAGTTCAGAACTATAACTACCTTGGACATGCTATAACCAGTGATGGGAAATGTACATCTGAAATAAACAAAAGAATAGGAATGGCAAAAAGTAATTTTAATGCCATGAAGAACATACCAACATCAAAACAAATAACACCAGGGCTAAAACTAAGAATAGCAAAATGTTATATCTTCTCAACATTCATCTATATCAGTAACATGTACATTATACCAGAAAACAGAACAGAAAATTGAAACCTTTGAAATGTTGATATATAGAAGAATATGTAGAATTGGATGGAAAGAAAATAAAACAAACGAGGAAGTTTTAACTCTTTCCGTACGTATCACCGCAAAGTGCGTCACTCTCAATTTGATTAAAGTGAAACGTCATCTAACCATATCTATTTACATGTCTTTTATCATCTTAGTATTGGTGAAATCTAATACCTTGTTCAATTATCTAAAATGCATATATAATATGTTGCATGTTATATAAATATAAATATAAATATGTAGATTGATTCTTAAAACCATGAAACATTTTGTCTCTGAAATCTTTTCTATTGCATTGATAAAAAGCTTCCGTACACAAAGAGTTAAAACAAACGACGAAGTCTTAAAACAACTAAAATTGAAAAGAGAACTACTAAATATAATTAAAACAAGACAAATGAGATATCTGGGGCATGTTAAAAGACACCACAGCCTACAAAAAGTAATCTTGGAAAGGAAAATACAAGTAAAATGAGGCAGAGGCAGACCACGACTAACGTAGACGAGTAACATCAAAAGATAGACAGGTCAGATTATGACAATCTTCACTATCAAAGCAAGAGACAGTGCGGAATAGTGCTCCATGGTAGCCAACCTTCGATGCGGAGACGGCACTCAATGATGAATGAAACCTCAGGGAAACTCTAGAAGAAGAACAACAGCAACAATAACAACAGCAACAGCGGCAACGCGAGCGGCGACGACGACGACGACAACAACTAGTGTCAATGGATAAGGCTGCTAGAAGAGCAAGAAGCAGAACTTTGCATCTTCTTCAACACCCGAAATGGTAAAAAAGAAGGAAAAAAAAATATGACAAGCAGAGAGAGAGGGGGAGAAGGTGACATCAATATAGAGTCACAGAAGATGACAAAGCAACGACTAAATCGTGGAGAATCAGAATATGGTAATACCGGATTTTTAATTCCATGCAAAAATGATCACACTAAGTCTATGAGTTGTGTGAATGGCGTGACAGACACGGAGGAAGAATGTGAATGACAGCATCCCAGGAAATCGGTTGGTATCGTCTTCCTCACCTCAGAAGTGGCAGTGAGATACACTGACGGCTGGATGTTAACAGTTGCCTCCCTTGACGGTACACAACATTAAATCAAGGGAGCGTCAAAGATAAAATGCATTTCTATTGCGATGTTGACTACAAGATAAGGAGTGAGAGATTGCTTTTTGGTTAGATAAAGTTGTCAGAGTTATATTTACCTAAAGAGTTAGATCTATGTTAATAGAAGCGAGAAAGAGAATTCATCGGTTCTTTGGTTATGGAAGGTCCTGGTATCACTGCAAACGAATTAAAATCCATAATTGCTCAACCGCCCGTGCCAGCGTAATCATCCGAATTACTATCTCATCTTCCAAACAAAGAAAGGTAGCTGTAGTCCCCATAGTAGCAGTTTCAGCACACGCCAAAAGACATAAGGCGAAACCGCACAGAAAGTGAACACAGCCAACTGTTCCCTGACATACGATATCATCATTCATCGTAAACAAGTGGAATATCGAAACATGATCAAAACGGATTAAACACACAGCTCACGGTGTCAACAGACCACCTACCTTAGTAGCTCCTGCAACAAGCCGGACTTGGAATTTGAGGAAACTGCAACAAGGAACACTTTGATACATAGCCTTCAATGGTTCTTGCCGACTATCCACCATATTGACCAGACGTTCACGTTCGCATGAAAATGATGATCATCATATTGTTAAAAATGTATAGCGCTTGATGATATTAAGACATCGTTTTTGACTCCAAATCCGAACATATAAAACACAGTTAGTCGTCAGATTATCCCCGTCGCACATTAAACAACAGACCGTAAGATTAGCGTATGGCCGGCCTTGGAATATACGATGAGCCATTATGATGACGTAACACACACAAAATGGCAGCGCCCATATATTCCTGATCTAACTCTAGTGAATGCAGCCTACAACGAACGAAACACGGTGCAAATTCGCTAAAAAGATAAAACTGCGGCTGACTTGACGAAGCAGTTCACATTAATGAGTTGTAACATGTAAACAGCTTGCGTCAAGCAATTCCAACAACTGTCATGAACAGCACTCAATGTGACGTAAAGCGCAGATCAACTCTAGCCGGTGGAAGGTCGCATTTACAACACTTGATTTCATCGGTGCTGTATAAAACTAATTCTGACCTATGGAAGCAAATCATGGACAGTAGACACACAAATGAAAAGACGATTAGAGGCCACAGAGATGGGATTTCTCAGTAGAATGTTGAAAGTTCCCTAGACAGCTGAAAAGACCAATGAGGAAATTCTCAAAGAGGTCAAAACAAAAAGGGAACTCGTAAAAAACATCAGAAAGACACAATCAACATTTTTCGGACACATCATGAGAAGAGAAATGTTGGAATACTTGGTTGTAACTGGCAAGATAAAAGGAAAAAGATATCGCGGACGAAAAAGAAAGAAAATTCTGGATAGCTTGGTGTGATGGCATGGAAAACAGTCAACAACAGAACTAATACGATGCACTGTAGATATAAGATTGTGGACGGACATGATCGCCTACGCCAACAGGTATGGCACATGATGATGAAAGATGTGACACAATATGTTGGAGTACAGAAGATAACCATATTAACCAGTCTATACTAGACTAAGTAAAACCATGCCCATTATCTTGTCATAGACATTAGCAATAGTTTAGTTATGCATGTGTTGATTGAGTTATGTTGCTTTGTTCAGGTAGCCGTGGATAATTGTCACTTAAGTACTTTGTACCCATGTATCAATGGCGAATGCAACAATAAAGTGTATAATTATTTAAAGTTATTGTTCAAAATATGTCACATTCAAGAGGTAATGGTCGCATCCAAAATAACGACTTGATGAAGAGCTGGCCAAAGAAGATATATGCAAGCTCTAAAGTTAACATTTAGCAGCATATATTTTAATTTTTGTTCTTCTTTCTGGGTTTTCTTCTTCCTCCTTTTCCTCTTACTTTGTGCTCACTCGACGATTCTGATACATCACCTTTCTCCATGAGAATGACGTTAAACTGGCACAATTGCGTTGTGTGGTAATATATAACAAGTTAAGATGCTGTATTTTGCTGACCTACATTCCCGATTTCAGCGCTGTAAATGTTGGTGGTTACCTCCCTTCCGTGCCAGGTACCAACATTTGATAGCTCGTGGACTGGGAAAAGTCAGCCTAGAATTTGAACTTATGTTAGCTGTATCGCCAAGCCAACACGCTAACCACCACGCTACTTACGCCCTCGGAGAACACACCAATGGCAAGGATTGTAAAGTTTCATATAGTCATAGGGGGAGGGAGTTATGAAACATTCCTATAACAGGACACAGCACTGGATGTGAGAAGGATCCTCATTGCTATTACCTTCCCCAGTCACGCGGACCAGATACTCATATTCTTTTCGCTTAGGTCAATAGGGGAGTGTCAAGTTTGGATTGAACCCAAGTTAATTTTTATATACTATTCAGCGTCCTAACCAATTGACCACTGAGCGTGTCTTCAAAACAATGAACGTGTTAATAAATCATCATCATCATTGAGTGCAGTCTCCGCAACGAAGGTTGGCTACCATGGAGCGCCATTCCACTCTGTCTCTCGCTTTGATGGTGCAGATTGTCATAGGTTGACTTGTCCATCTTTTGATATTACTCGTCCATGTTAGTCTTGGTCTGCCTCTGACTCTTTCACCTTATATTTTCTTTTCCAATATTACTTTTATTAGGCTGTTGTGTCTTTTAACATGCCCAAAAATTTCATTTGTATTGTTCTAATTGTGTTTAGTAGTTCTCTTTTCATTTTTAGTTGTTTTAAAACGTCATCGTTTGTTTTCTTTTCTTTCCATCCAATTCTACCTATTCTTCTATAGATCTACATTTCAAAGGCTTCAATTTTCTGTTCTGTTTTCTGGTATAATGTCCATGTTTCTGCACCATACCGGAATATTGAGAAGATGTAACATTTTGCTTTTCTTAGTTTTAGCACTGGTGTTAATTGTTTCATGTTAGTATATTTTTTATGTCATTAAAATTACTTTTTGCCATACCTAATTCTTTTGTTTATTTCAGATGTGCATTTTACATCACTGGTTATAGTTAATAAACAATTGAATAAAATATGGATGTGAATCAAAAACAATTGGACAAAAAAATAAAAAAAATAAAAAATTCACTGGAGGATGTAGAAATGTGGCTTTACAGAAGAATATTGAGAACATCATGAACAGCTAAGAAGATTAACGAAAACTTTCTGAAAGAGGCCAAAGCAAAAAGAGAGCTAATTTCCAAAATTAAGAAGAAACGCCAGCAGGCATGGTACTTGATAATGATGAAGTTAATAAAAGTTTAAACAAATGTTTACTTTTAGAGTCAAACTCCGAGGTAAGAGACAAACATACTCGTGAAATAACAACATACTCGTGAAAGAACAACATACTCGTGAAAGAACAACATTCTCCTGAAAGAACAACAGCACACTTGTGAAAGAACAACATACTCGTGAAAGAACAACATACTCGTGAAAGAGAAAATTATTTGTTTGCGTGTGAAGTTTAGGATATTGGGCCAAGGTCAGTCCAGATTCGCTGTGGTTGTGTGCTTGATGTTAATTGTGGTCATTCAGTTGGTAAATCTGAAGTACAGTTCTGTGTCGTTGCTTATAAATGCCTGGGCCTGGACTTCCAGGGAAGTAATCACGCCTCAGATAATGTCTGTGGGCAATGAAGTTGTTGATAATGAAGCGGCTTGTCTGTGGACAATGAAGTTGTTGATAATGAAGCGGCTTGTCTGTGGACAATGAAGTTGTTGATAATGAAGCGGCTTGTCTGTGGGCAATGAAGTTGTTGAAAATGAAGCGGCTTGTCTGTGGGCAATGAAGTTGTTGATAATGAAGCGGCTTGTCTGTGGACGATGAAGTTGTTGATAATGAAGCGGCTTGTCTGTGGGCAATGAAGTTGTTGATAATGAAGCGGCTTGTCTGTGGACGATGAAGTTGTTGATAATGAAGCGGCTTGTCTGTGGACGATGAAGTTGTTGAAATGAAGCGGCTTGTCTGTGGGCAATGAAGTTGTTGATAATGAAGCGGCTTGTCTGTGGACGATGAAGTTGTTGATAATGAAGCGGCTTGTCTGTGGACAATGAAGTTGTTGATAATGAAGCGGCTTGTCTGTGGACGATGAAGTTGTTGATAATGAAGCGGCTTGTCTGTGGACAATGAAGTTGTTGATAATGAAGCGGCTTGTCTGTGGACGATGAAGTTGTTGATAATGAAGCGGCTTGTCTGTGGACAATGAAGTTGTTGATAATGAAGTTGTTGATAATGAAGCGGCTTGTCTGTGGACAATGAAGTTGTTGATAATGAAGCGGCTTGTCTGTGGACGATGAAGTTGTTGATAATGAAGCGGCTTGTCTGTGGGCAATGAAGTTGTTGAAAATGAAGCGGCTTGTCTGTGGGCAATGAAGTTGTTGATAATGAAGCGGCTTGTCTGTGGACGATGAAGTTGTTGATAATGAAGCGGCTTGTCTGTGGGCAATGAAGTTGTTGATAATGAAGCGGCTTGTCTGTGGACGATGAAGTTGTTGATAATGAAGCGGCTTGTCTGTGGACGCTGAAGTTGTTGAAAATGAAGCGGCTTGTCTGTGGGCAATGAAGTTGTTGATAATGAAGCGGCTTGTCTGTGGACGATGAAGTTGTTGATAATGAAGCGGCTTGTCTGTGGACAATGAAGTTGTTGATAATGAAGCGGCTTGTCTGTGGACGATGAAGTTGTTGATAATGAAGCGGCTTGTCTGTGGACAATGAAGTTGTTGATAATGAAGCGGCTTGTCTGTGGACGATGAAGTTGTTGATAATGAAGCGGCTTGTCTGTGGACAATGAAGTTGTTGATAATGAAGCGGCTTGTCTGTGGACAATGAAGTTGTTGATAATGAAGCGGCTTGTCTGTGGACGATGAAGTTGTTGATAATGAAGCGGCTTGTCTGTGGGCAATGAAGTTGTTGATAATGAAGCGGCTTGTCTGTGGGCAATGAAGTTGTTGATAATGAAGCGGCTTGTCTGTGGACGATGAAGTTGTTGATAATGAAGCGGCTTGTCTGTGGGCAATGAAGTTGTTGATAATGAAGCGGCTTGTCTGTGGACGATGAAGTTGTTGATAATGAAGCGGCTTGTCTGTGGACAATGAAGTTGTTGATAATGAAGCGGCTTGTCTGTGGACGATGAAGTTGTTGATAATGAAGCGGCTTGTCTGTGGACGATGAAGTTGTTGATAATGAAGCGGCTTGTCTGTGGACAATGAAGTTGTTGATAATGAAGCGGCTTACAACAAAGATCTTTCAGTTCTTCGTCAGAAAGGGAGAGTTGCAAACCAGAAAAAACTCTGATTTGTCCAAACTCAGCGTGGATGATCTTTGGTTAATTTTCCACTCGTACACAGACAACATAGACACAGACAACATAGACGTTGTCTGCCGCAGGAAGATAGATACGTATGGGGAAAATTGGAGATGGCGGCCTGGAGGTATGTGACGATCGTGACGTGCGCCCAAGACAACCATGTATCATTTATTCTTTCGGTATCAATTACGACTTCTCGTTCGACGATGATGCTGCACATGTGTATGGCTGTCACGTGTACTCCTTTGACCCCAGCATGAACGAGTTCGCGGACAAAGTTGAAAGATCAAGGCTGGTTCACTTCTACAAAATTGGACTTTCAGATACAGCAGGAAGTAAAAACGGTTGGAAGCTAAACACTCTGTGTGGTATACGAGCAATGTTGGGACACCAGAACAAGACAATCGACGGTTGGAAGCTAAACACTCTGGGTGGTATACGAGCAATATTGGGACACCAGAACAAGACAATCGACGGTTAGAATCTAAACACTCTGGGTGGTATACGAGCAATGTTGGGACACCAGAACAAGACAATCGACGGTTGGAAGCTAAACACTCTGGGTGGTATACGAGCAATGTTGGGACACTAGAACAAGACAATCGACGGTTAGAAGCTAAACACTCTGGGTGGTATACGAGCAATGTTGGGACACCAGAACAAGACAATCGACGGTTGGAAGCTAAACACTCTGGGTGGTATACGAGCAATATTGGGACACCAGAACAAGACAATCGACGGTTAGAATCTAAACACTCTGGGTGGTATACGAGCAATGTTGGGACACCAGAACAAGACAATCGACGGTTGGAAGCTAAACACTCTGGGTGGTATACGAGCAATGTTGGGACACTAGAACAAGACAATCGACGGTTAGAAGCTAAACACTCTGGGTGGTATACGAGCAATGTTGGGACACCAGAACAAGACAATCGACGGTTGGAAGCTAAACACTCTGGGTGGTGTACGAGCAATGTTGGGACACCAGAACAAGACAATCGACGGTTGGAAGCTAAACACTCAGGGTGGTATACGAGCAATGTTGGGACACCAGAACAAGACAATCGACGGTTGGAAGCTAAACACTCTGGGTGGTATACGAGCAATATTGGGACACCAGAACAAGACAATCGACGGTTGGAAGCTAAACACTCAGGGTGGTATACGAGCAATGTTGGGACACCAGAACAAGACAATCGACGGTTGGAAGCTAAACACTCTGGGTGGTATACGTGCAATGTTGGGACACCAGAACAAGACAATCGACGGTTGGAAGCTAAACACTCTGGGTGGTATACGAGCAATGTTGGGACACCAGAACAAGACAATCGACGGTTGGAAGCTAAACACTCTGGGTGGTATACGAGCAATATTGGGACACCAGAACAAGACAATCGACGGTTGGAAGCTAAACACTCTGGGTGGTATACGAGCAATGTTGGGACACCAGAACAAGACAATCAACGGTTGGAAGCTAAACACTCTGGGTGGTATACGAGCAATGTTGGGACACCAGAACAGGACAATCGACGGTTGGAAGCTAAACACTCTGGGTGGTATACGAGCAATGTTGGGACACCAGAACAAGACAATCGACGGTTGGAAGCTAAACACTCTGGGTGGTATACGAGCAATGTTGGGACACCAGAACAAGACAATCGACGTACTTAAAATGGATATTGAAAGCGCAGAATGGTCGTCAATCTTAGAGATGTGTAAATCTGGTCAACTGAATGACGTTAGGCAGCTGATGGTTGAGTATCACGTGACTGATGTTTCGCTACAGTATCCGTTACAAAAACTTCAAGCATTGCAATCCATTGAGAAAGCTGGATTTAAACGATATTCATCATCATGTGCCATACCGGTTGGCGTAGGTGATCATGTCCCTCCACAATCTTCTATCTACAGTGCATCGTATCAATTCTGTTGTTGACTGTTTTCCATGCCATGACACCAAGCTATCCAGAATTTTCTCTCTTTGTCGCTCGCGATCTCTCTTTCCTTTTATTTTGCCAGTTGTAACCAAGTATTCCAACTTTCCTCTTCTCATGATGTGCCCGAAAAATATTGATTGCTTCTTTCTAATGTTTTTTAAGAGCTCCCTTTTTGTGTTGGCCTCTTTGAGAACTTCCTCATTGGTCTTTTTAGCTATCCAGGGAACTTTCAACACTCTTCTGAGAAATCCATCTCTGTGGCCTCTAATCGTCTTTTCATTTGTTTGTCTACTGTCCATGATTCGCTTCCATAGGTCAGAATTGGTTCTATATAGCACCGATGAACTCTCTTTCTCATTTTTATTGACATAGATTTGTTGCATAAGATATTTTTCATTTTCTGAAATGCCATTTTGGCCTGAGCTATTCTGCTTTTTATTTCTGTGGTGCATCTCCCATCTGATGTTATTATTGTGCCTAAATATTTGAAACGTTGCACTTGTTTCAAATTTGTCTCGTTTATTTTTATGCTGCATGATGGTGGTGATTGTTTTTTCGATATAACCATTACTTCTGTTTTCTTACTATTCAGACTGAGACCTTTCTTGTTGCTTTCTTTTACTATTATGTCTGTCATTTCTTGTAGTTCATTATCTGTCTCTGCTATTAAGACTGTGTCATCCGCATATCGCAAATTATTTATGTTGTGACCGTTGACTTCAATTCCTTTTTTGTCTACTATTGATCTTTATAAACGATATTACGTATATAAAAAACCCGAGTGTGGTAACAGGATCGAAGGGTTTCCAATCATAAGAAGTAGATGTTACGAAGTCCATTATATACTCAGAAAACAACTTCGTTAACGATTATGTTTATTTGCTTGTATTAACATGGCTCATCGTATATCCCTAGACCGGCCGTACACTAATCTTACGGTCTATCGTTTCATGTGCGACGGGGATAATCTGACGACTAACTGTGTGTCTATAAGTTCGGAACTGGAGTCAACAACGATGGCTTAACATTATTAAGCGCTGTACATAAAAAAAAAAAAAAATACGACGATCATCATTTTTAAGAGGCCGACGTTGGAATTGTTTGACGAAAGTTATTTACATGCTGAAACGCATTAATGTGGACTGCTCCGTCAAGTCGACTGAAGGTTTTCCTCTTTGGGGAATTTGCACCGTGTTTCGTTCGTTGTACGCTAACCGTAGGGTCTGTTTGATGTGTAACGGGGATAATTTGACGACTAACTGTGTGTTTATATGTTCGGTTGGAGTAAAGAACGATGTCCTAACATCATCAAGTGATATACATTTTTTGTTCTTAATATGACGATCATCATTTTCGGGAGGACGTGAACTTCCGGTATATGGTGGATAGGCGGCGGGAACCATTGAAGGCTATGCATGAAAAGTGTTCCTTGTTGCAGTTTCCTCATATTCCAAGTCCGGCTTGTTGCAGGAGCTACTGAGTTAAGTGCTCTGTGCACACCGTGAGCTGTGTGTTTCATCTGTTTTGATCATGTTTCGATATTTCAATTGTTCACGATGAATGCTGATATCGTATGGCAGGGAACAGTTGGCTGTGTTCACTTTCTGCACGGTTTCGCCTTATGTCTTTTGGCGTGTGCTGAGACTGCTACGATGGGGACTGCAGCTACCTTTCTTTGTTTGGGAGATGAGATTCGGATGATTACGCTGGCACGGGCGGTTGAGCAATTATGGATTTTAATTCGTTTGCAGTGATACCTGGGCTTTCCATAAACAAATAACAATAACTCGTGAAAGAACAACATACTCGTGAAAGAACAACATACTCGTGAAAGAACAACAACATACCCGTGAAAGAACAACATACTCGTGAAAGAACAACAACATACTCGTGAAAGAACAACAACATACACGTGAAAGAACAACAACATACTCGTGAAAGAACAACAACATACTCGTGAAAGAACAACAACATACTCGTGAAAGAACAACAACATACTCGTGAAAGAACAACAACATACTCGTGAAAGAACAACAACATACTCGTGAAAGAACAACAACATACTCGTGAAAGAACGGCATACTCGTGAAAGAACAACATACTCGTGAAAGAACATTCTCGTGAAAGAACAACAACATACTCATGAAAGAACAACATACTCGTTAAAGAACAACATACTCGCGAAAGAACAACAACATACTCGTGAAAGAAAAACATACTTGTGAAAGAAAAACATACTCATGAAAGAACAACATACGCGTGAAAGAACAACGTACTCGTGAAAGAACAACATACGCGTGAAAGAACAACAACATACTCGTGAAAGAGCATACTCGTGAAAAAACAACATACTCCTGAAAGAACAACAACATACTCATGAAAAAACAATAACATACTCGTGAAAGAACAACAACATACTCTTGAAAGAAGAACAACATACTCATGAAAGAACAATCAAATAATCATCGAACCTTTCAATAGCATAGGTAAAAGACAAGTATCTCCAACCATCCGCCTTTCAATAGCATAGGTAAAAGACAAGGTATCTCCAACCATCCGCCCCTTTCAATAGCATAGGTAAAAGACAAGGTATCTCCAACCATCCGCCCTTTCAATAGCATAGGTAAAAGACAAGGTATCTCCAACCATCAATAGCATAGTAAAAGACAAGTCTCTCCAACCATCCGCCCTTTTAATAGCATAGGTAAAAGACAAGGTATCTCCAACCATCCGCTCCTTTCAATAGCATAGGTAAAAGACAAGGTCTCTCAACCATCCGCCCTTTTAATAGCATAGGTAAAAGACAAGGTCTCTCCAACCATCCGCCCTTTTCAATAGCATAGGTAAAAGACAAGGTCTCTCCAACCATCCGCCCCTTTCAATAGCATAGTAAAGACAAGGTCTCTCCAACCATCCGCCCCTTTCAATAGCATAGTGTAAAGACAAGGTCTCTCCAACCATCCGCCCCTTTCAATAGCATAGTGTAAAGACAAGGTCTCTCCAACCATCAGCCCCTTTCAATAGCATAGGTAAAAGACAAGGTCTCTCCAACCATCCGCTCCTTTCAATAGCATAGGTAAAAGACAATGTCTCTCCAACCATCCCTTTTATTTGACATTTTTTCTGCTTCTCTCCAGTCTAGACCAACACACTTAAGGGTTTCCATGACTTCTCTTCTGTGTATTCTGGGTATCCTAGCTTTCTCTTTTCCTGACAGTATCTGTCTTGCTTTTTTGTCATCAGGTTTTCTTAATGTGTGTCCAATCCATCAGTATTTTCTTTTCACGGTATGTTGCTCGATTTGCCCTTGTTTTGTTCTTCCCTGGATGTCTACGTTTCTAATTGTGTCATAGCATCAGATGATCTGAATTTCGCTCAAACATTATTTACAAAAGTTTGCATTTTTTCTTTAGTTGCATTTATTAATATCTATGACGTGACAGAATAAAGGTTAATAAATGTACCTGTTTCTGCTACTCGTGCTTGTAAAACACTACTTTGATATAATACATAAAGTGATATAATATATGGTGAAATAATGACAAACAGACATAACTCTATATATAAACTATGAAATCAACGAACTAAAAACATCATAAACCTTGACCTCATGTTAAGAATGTACTAACCTTTGACTCCGGGACAGCTGTAGAGGAAAACTTCAACTTCAGTTGTCTTAAAAGGTCAGGATGAAAACCCCTGGAAGTCTTGCCACGACGACCTTTGAAACGTGATCTAGAAGTAGTATCCCGCGTAAGATTACGACGGTTCTCATCGTAGCTGGATACTGTGACCCCATCTTTCTTGGGGTACTCAATATCTTTGTCACTAGCACAAATATTATGTTCCACGATATCACAACTCTGGTCAGTATCGTCTTCTTTTATAGATTCAAGTTCGATATTCTCAGTAGAAAACCCTTGACTTATCTCAGAAGATACCATCAGTAACGGAACACTTTGACGATCATTCCTGTTCTGGCGAATACGATTGCGAATATCAGATGGCGATCGATCAGTATATTTTGGAGGCGAAACAACTGTAACTTTGTCATTTTTTAATATTATTTCTGGGACAACTGAATTTGTGTCTGTGGCTCTTTTTAGTTTGCCAGCTGGAACGTTCTTTCTAGTCGCGACTTTTTGAAATCTGTGTTTAGGTGAAAGTAGTGGAACCCTGATGTTTTCACCTTCGTTATGACTTGACGTGTCTTCATTTAGAGGTATGTGTTCATTAATGTCTTTTGTCTCATCTGGTATTTCATTTTCAGCTTTCTTTTCTTCTTTGTTCGTCAGTTCCGGATTAAATTCATCATTAGCGTCATTTTCTCCGCTCTTTTCGGGTGAGTTATCGTTCTTTATAAGCGACACCTCCATAGCGAAGAGGCAGCAACAAGATTACCTAATCAGTGAATAGCAGAACTATAGGCCGGGGAGACAATTGTACACATATTAAAGAATCACTGTTCCTTTACGAAAAAGGTACGATGATTGCAAAATTAACGTCATTAAAGGTTAGCTTTTATTAATAAACATTTTTTTCTGAACTATTTATGGGAGACAATTGTTTCCATTACTAATATGTTATTATTCGTGTACAATTTCCATTTGTGTTTTATTTACAAACTTTGATTTACTAAATACATTTAAGCATTTTTGTTTAACTGTTTATGAACCTTCCTTGTGAAACTATTTACGAATGTTCATTTGCATAAGTACTTTGTCGTTGTCTATTTGTCTGCATATGTTAATTAATTATGCTTTGTCTATTCGTCTACATATCTTCATTATACTTTGTCTATGTGTCTACATATCTTCATTATGCTTTGTCTATGTGTCTACATATCTTCATTATACTTTGTCTATGTGTCTATATATCTTCATTATACTTTGTCTATGTGTCTACATATCTTCATTATACTTTGTCTATGTGTCTACATATCTTCATTATACTATGTCTATGTGTCTATATATTGTCATTATACTATGTCTATGTGTCTATATATTGTCATTATGCTTTGTCTATGTGTCTACATATCTTCATTATGCTTTGTCTATGTGTCTACATATCTTCATTATACTTTGTCTATGTGTCTATATATGTATCTTCATTATGATGAGGCAATGTCAGATAACACTCCGATCTCTTTCCAAACACAGTATTAGCTCTTATTCCACCCGCGAAACTTCATTTACAAACTGTCATTTGAGTGACGCGATGTAAGTATAACAAGTAAAGAGCCCCCGTCACGCCAAGTGGCGTATAGGAAATATGGTGTTAGTGACCATAATTTGTGTAGACCTTCGGCACATGATTTTTGGGGTAATGTGGTCGGTATTACGCCCGTGCCGCTTTACCTTCCCAGAAAAAAAAAGTTCCGGCCCATATTTAAGGCTGAGTGATCCCGGAAACCGTCGGTCAGGATCGAACCGACCTCTTGTACTTGGTAGACCAATTCACTAATCACTGAGGCTCCCTTATTTACGTAACGCACTTACAAACTTTTATATAAGAAGTTTTTCTAGGGAACTTTCATCAGCGAAATTGTAATAATTTACCTAAAATTGGATGGACTTTACGCAACTTTATTATTTAGCTGAACACACAAAATAAACAAAAATTCAGCAATGCGTACCATTTTAATAGATAAAAAGAAATGCTTTACCAAATAGGCACAATACATGTTTATAAAAATTTTCTCTAAATGTTGATAACATATAAGAAGCAATGTAAGAACCGTAACTCCAGCAACTCGCAGTTACAACAATGAACGAATCTAAGCATCAAGGAATATCACTGAACACGAACCATAAAATGAATGGACAAACAGAATGACATATTTTTAAAGCTAGTGTGAAGAAAATTAGTTTATTGCTTGGAATGATAGATCACCGAAATTCTTATATACTTGATAAATATATGGCATTAGAGTTTTAGAGTTATTGGTGTTAAAGCACAAGTTATTGAAATGTGGTCTTTCGGTTATATCTAAAAAAAAAAAAATAATAATTTAATATAAATATAAACAAAACTTGTGGTCAAGAAGGAACTAAACAAACTTGTAGTCAAGAATGAACTAAACAAATTTGCTGTCAAGAATGAACTAAACAAACTTTGTGGTCAATATGAACTAAACAAACTTGCTGTCAAGAATGGAATAAACAAACTTGCGGTCAAGAATAAACTAAACAAATTTGTTGTCAAGAATTAACTAAACAAAATTGCGGTCAAGAGTTAACTAAACAAACTTTGTGGTCAAGAATGAACTAAACAAACTTTGTGGTCAAGAATGAACTAAACAAACTTGTGTTCAAAAATAATTCTAAAGTGGATGTACTTTCACAAATGTATGATCAACTTTGAAAGGAAGACGAAAGAAAGGTAAGTCAGGAATAACTTGAAGAAGGACTGTAGAAAGTAATAAACAGTGTTGACTATATGTTGGGTACCCCGTGTGGACTGGCAACAAGGTGCAATTTGTTCTTGCCCTAAGAAAAGCCACAAGAAGTACACGTCACTGACTTTTGTCACCAAAGAAATGAAGATAAAGGAGAATAAATAAAAATAGGGGTGGAGGAGAAGGAGAAAGACGAAGAATAAGAAGAAGAGGAGACGAATAAGAAGAGATGAAAACGTAAATGAACAATGAAACCACTGGCTTGCAGATAAAGAGAGCCAGTCAATGTAGCAACAGGAAGCAGAGTCATCTCAATGATAAATACCGAACACTTGGTCAACTAGGAGCTGGTTAGTGAACATGATCAACGGTTTCCGGGTTCACACAGACTTAAATGGGTACCAGATTTTTTTTTTTCTAGGAAAGAAAGCGGCACGGGCGTAATACCGACCACATTACCCCAAAAATCCTGTGCCGAAGGTCTATAGAAATTATAGCCACTAACACCATATACGTCACTTGGCGTAGGCGCTGTGCCACCGAGTACGGGTTCGATCCTGCTGTGGTCCATATTTTTGTTGTTGTTGATTATTTGTCATTTTTTCCGAGTGCTGTTACATACCTCTTCCTCTAAATTGATTCGCTGATTATCGCCCCGGAAGTTTCCCTTTATAATAATATTCATTTATTATTATTTGTCTCCTCATTACTTTTTACTTGGTCAACTATGGAAAACTATTATCTTGAGGCTTGTAATAGGTCAGTAAAGTAAATAAATATTTGGTTATTTGCTTATGGAAGGCTCAAGTATCTCTGCAAACGAAAAGTAAATAAATACGTAGTAACCTTCGGTTGTCTTCGTTGTGCTCAAGTGGGATAACAGATACAATGATACAATATATATTGCATAGCTGCCTCATATTTAATCAGCTAAGGATACATTTCCTAACATTTAGCATTACAATCAAAGCTACATTGAACTAAAGGAGACAAAAAGGCGCTTCATACAACAGTCGTGTATTACAATTTAAATATAAAAATGTGAACACAAACCTAAGAGGAAGATTTGCACAGTACCACAAAATACCACACCCATCATATATCACATCACTTTAGAAATGTAATACAGTACAACACCTTACAACACAATACACCACTATACGGTACAGCACCTTACAACACAGTACACCACTATACGGTACAGCACCTTACAACACAGTACACCACTATACGGTACAGCACCTTACAACACAGTACACCACTATACGGTACAGCACCTTACAACACAGTATACCACTATACAGTACAATACCATAACCATCATAACAAATATTTTCAATAAATTGTTGGTTTTAGAAACACGTTGACAGCCTTGCTAATGTCGCCCACAGGGCGCTCACGAAATAACCACAAACACGCCTCGTCGTACATTCCACTGTAACAACACACGATGTGAGATCACATTTAATTAACACACATAAAAAAAAATAACTTACATCTGAATCTAATCATTAATCCGCATACAACATATCGTTTATGTGTTACCCACACCCACCACTCAAATGTTTCATAATAATTTCCATTACAAACAGAAGTGCATGTTACCACACACAACACAGCGAGTAAAACACAATGCACAGATTGGCACACGCCTAAACTACTTGAGAAATTGACTGTATCCAAAAACAGGGACTGTTTAGTAGCGTGCAACACGACACCACTTTTCTAATATTCTCAAGAGGGCAATTTAGTGGCTGTATTGTAAGTAAAAACTCATTTAAACAGAACCTGGGAAAATTGATAGGTGGCTGAGCCACATGCAGCCATTTATCGCATGTTGTTGCAGTGTTTCAAGATGAGGGGAGACCATTCTCCATATATCAAGAAAACAGAGCAAATGTATTTTTTTTGCGTTCGCGAGCTTTTGACCTCTGACGAAGTCCCTAGAGACTAGGAACTGAATTTTGCGTCTTCTTTCTTCTTCTACCTTTTTAGCTCCCAGTGGAGCATAGGTCTTCAGCATTCGCTTTCCAAGTCATTCTGTTTTTTGCCATTCTTTTAAGATCATTCCATGTCTTCCCCATCATCTTCATCTCTGCTTCTATCTGTCTTCTCCAAGAATTCCTTGGTCTTCCTCTTTTTTTCCCCTGGGGATTCCAAAAAAGGGCCTGTTGTGTAATACTCTCAGTTGGCTTCCTTAGTGTGTGTCCTATCCAGCGCCATTGTCTTCGCTGTATCTCTTTATCCACTGGTATTTGACTGGTACATTTCCATAATTCTATGTTAGTGATTTTGTCCTGCCATTTCCATCCTTTTATTCTGCGTAAGCATCCATTAATGAAAGTCGGTATCTTCGTGATTGTGAATTTTGTTATTCTCCATGTTTCCCAGCCATATAATAGGACCGACTTAACATTTTAGTTGAAAATTTGTATTTTTGTATTTAACCTAGTTTCTTTGGGTTTCCACATGTTTACCAGTGCAATAAAAGCTCCTACTTGCTTTTGATATCCTTATTTAGGTATCAATTTCTGTTCCTCCCTCTTTATCTATATTACTGTCCAGATATATGTAAGATTGTACGTCTAGTAGAGGTATTTCTCCTAGTTTTATTTGGTTATTTCCAACTGTATTAATTCTCATAATGTTTGTCGTATCTCTATTAATCTTCAGTCCTAGCTGCTGTGATCTCTCATCTAATATACTCATTTTATCTGCATCTGTTGATGGCTGTGTGATAGAAGAGCTATGTCATCAGCAAAGTCTCAATCATCCAGTTGTTTGGTCACCACTGGATCCCATTTCTGTTGTTTTCAGACAACAAAGGCTTCGAAGAGCTTCGAATTTTGCGTGTTAATCCGTTTTTCCCTGGCAGCCCAAGGGACACAGGGGTCCCTCGCCGCACAGGCAGATAACTCCGTCTTCTGAGGTGCTCATATTTTTGACCGTCTATGAGTAATTGACGTTTCACGCAGGGCCTCGTTGCTGAGATCGAGGGTGGTTGCCGGAGAGAGAAATCATAAATAAAATCCCAACTAGTGCAGCCAGGATTTGAGACGACAACCTCTCTGGCAAGGCGCCGATCTCGAGAACAACCAGTCCCACCTGACGGTCATTAATATCAAGTACCTGTTTACTCGGGAGCCGCGGTAGCTCAGTGGTTAGTGAACTGACTACCACGGACAAGGGTAGGTTCGATCCCAACCGACGGCTTCCGGGTTCACCAGCCTTAAATGGTACCGGATTTTTTTCTGGAAAGTAAAGCAGCACGCGTAATACTGACCACATTATCCCAAAATCATGTGCAGAAGGTCTGTCAAATTTATGGTCACTAACACCATATTTCCCTATACGCCACTTGGCGTGACGGGGTACTTTACTTTTTTTTTTTACCTTGTTTACTCACGAAGGCGACAGCTAACTCTAATTATCCTCATCATGTGTCATCCCGGTTGGCGTAGGCGATCATGTCCCTCCACAATCTTCTATCTACAGTGCATCGTATCAGTTCTGTTGTTGACTGTTTTCCATGAGATTACACCAAGCTATTTAGTATCTTCTTTCTTTATCATCCGAGATCTCTCTTTCCATGTATTTTGCCAATTCTAACCAAGTATTCCAACTTTCCTCTATTAATGGTGTGCCTGAAAAAAAAATTATTCTTTCTGATGTTTTTTTTTAGGAGCTCCCTTATTGTGTTCGCCTCTTTGAGAATGCCTTCATTGGTCTTTTTAGCTGTCCATGGAACCTTCAACATTCTTCTGAGAAGTCTCACCTCTTAGGCCTCTAATAGTTTTTTTCAATTGTTGTCTACTGCCATGATTCGCTTCCATATATCAGAATTGGCTCTTTATAGCACTGATGAACTCTCTCTCTCTCTCTCTCTCTCTCTCTCTCTCTCTGTGTCTCTCTCCTTTAACCTTCTAACAATTATCTTGGGGGCGGGTGGCTCGGTAGTCTAGCTAGAAAAACCACCCGACAGGACTACCGAAGTTGGGACAAACCGTGTTCGAATCCCTCTAGAAACACCGTGATTTGTACTCGTGGTTGGAAAAAAAAATACCCCCCGCGGTCGAGCCAGCCGCTGGAAGTGATGGGTACCAGAGTATAGTACTATGGGAGGGTGAAGAATGTCGCCTCGCATCATGAGTTTTGATGCTTGAAGCGACACTATCCAGAAGTCTCCGAACACTTCTGGATAGGCGACTGAGTACATAAGGGTGAAAACTTGCGTGCTAAGATGTCGAATCAAGTCTCGTACTTTATCTTTACCTTTACCTTTACCTCTTTAACTCTATTAGTGTTTTAAATGTATCAATTTTATTGTTGACTTACTACCAAACCATTCTCCCAAACTGGTATCTTTTCTCTGTTTCCCACGGTCTCTTCTTCGCTCGATTGTTCAAGTTGTCACAACGTACCACATATGTTTCCTTATCATAACGTGGCCACAAAAAATGTTGACTATATTTCTTTCTGATGTTGGAATCACTAAAGTGATGATCACTTTAAGACAATAACGTTTTTTGTGGGGTTGCTTGTTCTCTGTATGTAGCTGTTTGTTTTAATATTAACGATCGCTTTAATCTTAAGGTTTGTTTCAATCTTATGGTTTGTTTTGACCTCAAAGTTTCTTTTAATCTTAAGGTTTCTTTCAATCGTAAGGTTTCTGTCAATCTTAAGGTTTGTTTCGATCTCAAAGTTTGTTTCAATCTCAAAGTTTGTTATAATCTCAAATTTTGTTCCAATCTTAAGTTTTTTTGTGATCTCAAAGTTTGTTTCAATCTCAAAGTTTGTTATAATCTCAAAGTTTGTTCCAATCTTAAGTTTTTGTGTGATCTCAAAGTTTGTTTCAATCTTAAAGTTTGTTATAATCTCAAAGTTTGTTCCAATCTTAAAGTTTGTTATAATCTCAAAGTTTGTTTCAATATTAAAGTTTGTTATAATCTCAAAGTTTGCTCCAATCTTAAGTTTTTTTGTAATCTCAAAGTTTGTTTCAATCTTAAAGTTTGTTATAATCTCAAAGTTTGTTCCAATCTTAATGTTTGTTATAATCTCAAAGTTTGTTCCAATCTTAAGGTTTGTTGTAATCTCAAAGTTTGTTTCAATCTTAAAGTTTACTTTAACCTTTAATGGTACTTTAGTAGTCATCTTGTGAGCTCCTCACATCGAAGTTTGCTTACCGTGAACGTCATCTCACTATGTCTCTTGCCAATATAATACATTCTATTATAGTTTTTCTTATCCATCTCTTGCTGTTATCATTTTACTTTAGTCTTTGTGTGCCTCTGCTCTTTTACCCTGCATTTTCCCTTCAATATGTTATATAGTCTCTGTATGTGTCCAAAAAATGTAATTTGTCTTGTCCGAGCTATTTAGTTAACTCTCTTCACGGAATTTTTCCACACTATGGGTTTGTCGGAGAGCACGTTTAGGACCGGAAAATAAAGACCACTTGTCCAGTGCAGTCGCTATGGTTTATTCGGGTCTGAGTTTTTACTTCACCCCCGAAAGAAACAAATGTGACCTTATTCGAAGCCGCGATCTCCCGACCTAGAGCCATTATTCTGTAGATGCAAGATGCCCAGAGGTACTGAAGCGACTGCACCGGCTGCTCAGGAGTGCATGGAAGAGGCAGATTGTAAGCCAGGAGTGGAAGAAGGCCAATGGCGTGTACATTCCAAAGGAACTGAACTCAAATGAGATTACGCAGTTCAGACCAATCTCCCTACTGAATGTGGAATGTAAAGTATTCTCAGTAATGGCAAAGAAACTCACCTCGTACCTCATGGAGAACGGGTACATAGATACTACCATACAGAAGGGAGGAGTCCCTGGTGTCCCAGGATGCTTGGAGCACGCGACAATGATATGGGACGCGATACAGAGAGCAAAAACCGAGAAGCTAGATCTAGACGTCATATGGCTAGGTCTTGCACACGCATATGGATTAGTCCCACATCAGATAATTTGGCAGGCTCTCCGGATGTACCATTTAGCCCAGAGTGTGACCGCCATGCTCAGACTGTATTTTACCGGCTTCACTTCGCGTTTCTCCGCAAAGGAATGCACGACCGACTGGATAGAATTGCAAGTCGGCATTGCGATGGGCTGTACAATTTCGACCATATCCTTCGTGATGGCGATGCAGATAATATTGAAAGCAGCAGAAGGAGTTGGAAAAGGACCAGACCTGGGAGGTGGATACCACATGCCACCACTTAGAGCATTTATGAATGACACCACGGTCCTAGCATCAGAAGGGAGCCACGCCCGCAGTATGCTTGAACGCCTGGACGAGCTCATCGTGTGGTGCAGGCTGAGCTTCAAACCGAAGCCTCTCAATCAGACGAGGGAAGACCAAGCAAGTCACATTCAGTGTGGCGAAACAGAGGATCCCAACCGTCTGCGAGGAGCCAATAAAGAGCCTAGACAGAGTGTATGACGCCTCATTGAAAGACACGAAAGCAGTCCAGAGAGTAAGAGAGATGACAGAGCAAGGGCTACATATCATCGACCGAAGTAGACTTTTAGGAAAGTTTAAGATCTGGTGCCTCCAGTTCATGTTGATACCTAAACTGCTATGGCCTCTTCTGATATACGAGATCAGCTCAAGTACGGTGGAAGCAATGGAGAGCAAGATCAGCAAGTACACGCGGAAATGGCTGGGAGTAAGACCAGGACTGACGGATGTTGCGCTGTACTGTAAGAAAGCCAAGCTGGTCCTTCCGTTCAAGTCAGTCCTAGAGGAATATAAAGCCGGCAAGGCCAGACTGGCAGTTATGCTGCAAAGCTCGTCAGACGAGACTGTCCGAACAATGGAACCCACAGTGAAGACCGGTCGGAAGTGGCAGGCGTGTACGGCAGTACGCGAAGCACGTGAGAGTCTCCAGCTAAAGGAAGTAATGGGCTACACGCAGACCAACAGGCGTGGATTTGGTCATGGAGACATCCAATGGTAGCCAAAGGTATCAAACAGACAGCGAATGGACATGGTAGTCAGGGAGATCAGAAATGTCGAGGAGAACAAGCGTGTACAAAAGGCAGCACAACAAGTGCAGCAAGGCCAATGGACCACATAGGAGATGGCTTTGCAGAGGACACTAACATGGAATGACATGTGGCATATGGCACCGCTGCGGCTCAGCTACATAATCATATCTATGTATGACCTTCTACCATCAGCCTGCAACCTTGTGAAGTGGGGGAAGACAGACGACAATCGATGTCCTCTTTGCGGAGGAAGACAGACGATGGAACATGTTCTTTCCTCATGCAAGACAGCACTAGGCCAAGGGCGGTACACATGGCGACACAACAGAGTGCTGCATGAACTGGCTGCCACCGTGGATGGGGCGCGGATGAAGGCCAACAATAAAGTTCGACCAGCTACGACTAACACCTACTTTTTGAGAGCGGGACCAGCCGCACGCCCCAAACAGAACCACTGGAGCGACTTCACTATCCTGGACATAGACAACGATTGGGAGATGGCGGTTGACCTCCCAGGGCGAGGGAAGTACCCAGAGTGCATTAAGAGATCTAAAATGCGTCCATACATTACACTCTACACGTCAAATATGAACCACGTCATTTTAATAGAGCTCACATTGCCATTTGAATCCAGAATAGAGGAACAGCATATATTCAAACTATCCAAATACAAGGATCTCGCCACCGAGCTGAGACAGCAGGGAGTACAGAGTAGAGTGTTTTCGGTGGTGGTTAGTGCCAGAGGTCTCACAACCCCATCCCTCTACGACCTCTTAAAAATGCTAGGAATTAAGGGGGGGGGGGGGATGCGATCAAGAACAATGAAGACTATTGCTGAGTCAGCAGAAAGAGCGTCGTGCTGGCTGTGGCAGAATCGTGACAGACCAACAGTCAAATAATATTATGTCCACACCAGACGGATCGGGCGACTATTTTACACCTTGACCACTTATTGCTCCCACATAAGTCAACAGAGTAGGGAGAATTGAAGTAGGGCCCGAGACGAAGCGATAAGAAGTTACATAATCGACCGCAGGTGAGCATCAGACCAGATGCTTGGGGCAACTACAAAACAAACAAGTCCTTAACAATAGGAAGACCAGACAACTAGGCGTCAATCTTAACCAGTGGATGCCGAAATCCCACGGAAGTCAGACACTGACGGGTCTATAAAATTGCGTTGTCAATAGTAGCCAAGTTATTTCAACTGGAATGCGCAGTAACGTGCTCGGATTAACCAAGACATGTAAGGTAAGGAGCGAGCAAGAGGATGCATCCACTGGATGCCACCAACACTGAAAAACCAAAATGTACAAGATATTGTATACGGAATGACCGGAGATAAAGAGGCCTAAGTAAAACAAGACTCCTTCCAAGCCGATAGGTGGACATTTTGGTATAAGCTAACCCCAGAGGTGGAAATACCATACTACATCAAAATAAGACTTACAGGGAAAATAAACGAAACTATCAAAGTTTTCGTGACCTTGCCAGGCAGGAGAACACCATGTTCTCACTGTGGTCTCGACTCACACTGGGAAAACCGGTGCCCCAAGAGACCAAGCCTAAGAGTCAAGACAATCGAGGAACCAGTTCTTACTAAACAGGTCCAGACCGTAGATCCAAATACAACTACTGCAGCACCAGCAATAAATGACACAGCCCTGCCAACTAAAAAGAAGAAATGTAACACCAAACAAAAGAAATCAGAACAAACAACAAAGGAGCACACGCAGCAGCAGACTTCCAGAACAAAAGCCCAGACGCCCACAAAAACAGATTCAGAAGATGAACCTGGAAAACAGAATTACAACATACAACCAGCACAAGAATTTCCACAAAACGAACACCAATGGACAAACACAAACTACTATTCAGATACAGAGTACAACGACTGGGAAATGCAGTTTGTACCACATTTCTGCAACCCAGAGGACAACTATCAGTGACACCCTCATGTCCTTCTGAGGGCAACAAACACATAAAATTTATGAAATGGTTTCCCTTTATGAAATAAATAAAATTCTGGAAAATAAAAGTTCCCCAAATAAAAATAATATATACTCTTACTACTACTACACTCGGGTGTCCGGTTAGCGCAATCGATAGGCGGTTGGCTTACCACGGCAACAGCCGGGGTTCGTACCCTGGCGAGGACACCTGGGTTTTACTAATTCCCTAAAAATTAGTAGGAGCCGCGATAGCTCAGTGGTTAGTGAACTGGACTACTACGGACAAGGGGTAGGGTTCGATCCCAACCGACGGCTCCGGGTTCACCCAGCCTTAAATGGGTACCGGATTTTTTCTGGGAAAGTAAAACAGCACGGGCGTAATACCGACCACATTACCCCAAAAATCATGTGCTGAAGGTCTGTAAAATATAGGGTCACTAACACCATATTTCCCTATACGCCACTTGGCGTGACGGGGGGTACTTTACTTTACTTTACTTACTACTACACTCAGTACTACTCTATTACTACTACTACTTGACAGGTAAGGTAAACTATTATCGAGTGTGCTGCCTATTAAATGTAGCTATTTGTGCCGAACATGCAATGTAAGCCTTAGGTTAGGTAAACTATTTTCGAGTGTTTTATGTATTAAGTGGTAGTTATTTTGTGCCGAACATAAGGTTAGGTTAGTTAAACTATTTTCGAAAGTTTTGCGTATTAAGTATAGTTATTTTGTGCCGAACATACGGTGTAAGCCTTAGAGGCAGTGCAGCAGGAGGTCGACGCCTGGGAGTCATGACCCAGGCGGACCCACCTCCTCTAGAGTGTCAAGAATTTAAAGGGCCGAAACACTTGCTCGACGGGGAGTCTTCGTCTGATGATCAGATTGCCTCCTGCTGCGAAGCTCTATACAAAGAGTTTCCCCACTGGTATTGCTTCCACTCAGCAGATTCAAACCTTCATTGTTTTCTTCTCTATTCAACCTCTAATTCACAACCTGCTATAAATCCCGAATTCAAAAGATTCAATGATCTTTTCTGTTTTCTTATTAAATTTCGACTTTTCTGTGCTGTACAATGATATTTTAATCATAACTTTCAAGATCTTAATTACTATGTATCCGTCAGGATGTCCGGAGTCGAGTGTATGTGACGCCACATGAACGTCCCAACTTCATTAATTGTTGTACTGGCGACACTTTGTACACTAATGATAACATCAACAAAACCTCTGAGAAGTTTCAGAGTTTGATACTTTCTTAATATTAATGTTAATGTATTACTATGCTATTAAACTATTATACACAAGCTCTATTTCTGGAAAGAAATCATCATCATATGTCATACCGGTTGGCGTAGGCGATCATGTCCTTCCACAATCTTCTATCTACAGTTCATCGTTTCAGTTCTGTTGTTGACTGCTTTCCATGCCATGACACCAAGCTATCAGCTATTTTCTCTCTTTCCTTTTCGCAATCTCTCTTTCCTTTTATTTTGCCAGTTGTAACCAAGTATTCCAACTTTCCTCTTCTCATGATGTGCCTGAAAAATGTTGATTGTTTCTTTCTTATGTTTTTAGGAGCACCCTTTTGTGTTGGCGTCTTTGAGAATTTCCTCATTGGTCTTTTACACTGTCCAGGGAACTTTCAACATTCTTCTTAGAAATCCCATCTCTGTGGCCTCTAACCGTTTTTTCATTTGTTTGTCTACTGCTCATGATTCGCTTCCATAGGTCCGAATTGGTTCTATATAAAACAGATGAACTATCTTTCTCACTTCTATTGACATAGATTTGTTGCATAAGATATTTTTCATTTTCTTCATTGGATCTCATGTATAGTGACAATGTGTGTGATATAAAACATTTGACAGAGAAAATTAAAATAGTACGGCCATGCCAAAAGATACAGATGGGTAGATAAAACAAAAGTGAATGCCATGGTTCCTGTTGGACGAGACAGGAGCAGACCAAGGGAAAGAATGTTTTAAGACATCAAAGAGACCTTGAACATGACAACAAAAGAAGTGGGAGATCTGGAGTAGTATGGGTGGCTGTTTACCCATTTAAAAGTGCACGCACATGCACCGAAAGACAATAGATTTGGCACCGAAACCGCACGAAACTTGCACCAAACCCGTGCAAAAGTCCGATAATCGGCTTATTATCTCGGTGGTCGTGATCGGTAATCGGCTTATCTCGGTGGTGTGCGTTGGTGCGTGACGATCTCGGTGGTCGTGGTGTGTGCGTTGGTGCGTGACGGCTTATGATCGGCTTATCGCGTCGCTAGCTCGCCGGTTATCGGACAGCGGTTCTCTCGGGCGACAGCGGTTCTAAAACTTGTGGCGGGTCGTCGCCGGCTATCTCGCGGGTCGGATGGCGGGTCGTCGCGTGGCGTGCGGGTGGGGAAAGGGGGGGGGTGCCTTTATTGGTCGAGTGTTATCATCATGTGTGGGTATTAGGCAACAGGAGGCGACATGTAAAAAACGCTGACAAGCAATTATTAGTATCGTTAGCATCATGTACCAGGTGTGATTATAGCGATTTTTTTTCTCTCTAATGCATATCCAAGCTAACTCAAGTCAAATAAAAATCATGTGCCACCCTCATCATCATCATGTGCCACCCTCAACATCATCATGTGCCACCCTCAATACCATCCCTTCATGTCCTATCATCATGTGCCACCCTCAACATCATCATCATGTGCCACCCTCAACATCATCATCATGTGCCACCCTCAACATCATCATGTGCCACCCTCAACATCATCATCATGTGCCACCCTCAACATCATCATCATGTGCCACCCTCATCCCTTAATGTTCTATCATCAAGCTACACAAAGTATCATCTCTCTCTCTCACACATTCATGGTAAACCAAAACAAAATTCGTTCTATATTTCACAACTTTATTAATACAACAAATATACGACACACATATATATATTACTGTCCGGTTGTTGATAATTTTAAGCGTCTGGGTTTCCTTCCTTCTGTTTTGGTGGTACTGTTTGTTAAATGTCTATCAAACACAGGTGCATAGGAAGTTTCATTAGCCTTCAAAACACAACCGCCCTCCATTCTGACAAAACCCTGATCAAAGCTGGAATAGGTAATTGGTGACTCTGCTGAAACACCCGCGGCATTCAAATTGGGTGCCGGATCTGTCGTCTGATTAACAAGAGCGAGGTTCCCTTGATTAACAAAGGGGGGCGTGTAGTCGATGAGATTCGTGTTAACAAGAGATGGTATGTAGTTTTGGTGGTTAACGAGAGGCGGCGTGTAGTTGATCTGATTAACGAGAGGCGGCGTGTAGTTGATCTGATTAACGAGAGGTGGCGTGTAGCTGATCTGATTAACGAGAGTTGGCGTGTAGCTGATCTGGTCAACAACAAGCGGCGTGTAGTTGAGGTTAGCATAAGCGGTTAAAATTTCCTCTCGCATCTCGACTAACGTGATAAATTCCTCTCTCGATAGTGTTATCCCAGTTCTGGTAGGAAACTTCAAAAAACTATCACCGCTGTATGTCCTTATATTTATCAATGGTCTGTTACGAAAAACACAAACCGAGACTGCCTTAACGCCATCTTTAGACAATGGAACTACAGTCTCATTTCCACGTGACATAAATATGCGCTGATCACTGACATCAAAAGAATTTGGCGTATTCAAGCTACACGACTCCATATTCAAAGAAAAACAAACACAAACCACCTGGCAACAGACGTTGGTTATGTGTGTGCGTGTACACTGCTCGACTGGGGAGTTTTTATACCCGTTTATCGGGTCGAGGACCGTCTATTTATAGTAGCTAACGTAATACGTTATCAGGCGTGGTAATAAGTCGTGTTGCGACATGTTCAGTGACCTCTGGAACTGACCCAATAGGGTGATGTGTGGGGAAATATGATGCGTGTAACAATTCGGTCTCAGGTAATGCGGCTTGAGACTAGGAAACTCCTCCTCCTCCCCCCTGTAGTGTTTATATATGTTGTGGCTTATAAAAATAGGTGTTAGTTGAAGAGGGGGAAACCTCGCGCGCTGACCTAAAATCACTCGTTGTTATTTTCGTCGGGGGCGTAATCACTAAAGTTAGTAGCACTTGTGAGGATGGATTCCGGATGGAATCATCCCTTCACAGCTCTGATAGCCGGTCCTACCGGGTGTGGGAAAACGGTATTTGTGCAAAAGTTTATACAGAACCTTCACGAGCTAGCTGTCCCCGTACCGGAGGAAGTTATATGGTGTTATGGGGAATGGCAATCGATATACGAGACTATGGGGTCAGTGAGATTTATCGAGGGTCTACCAGACGTCGATAAATTGGAAGGTGTAAGAAGAGAAGACTGATCGTCATCGATGACTTGATGTCTGAGACGGACGAGCGGGTAACAAAATTATTCACCAAAGGTAGTCATCACAGAGATATTAGTGTGATGTACATTGTTCAAAATCTATTCGGAAAAAATAAAGAACATCGAACCATAAGTCTCAATACGCACTATTTAGTCCTTTTCAAGAACCCGAGAGACGGGAGTCAAATTATGAATCTGGGTAAACAAATGTACCCAGGTCAGGTGGGGTACCTCCAAGATAGTTTTAAGGACGCGACAGCGACTCCTCACGGTTATTTGCTGGTCGATCTTCGTCAGGACACACCTGATAATCTTAGGTTGAGAACAAAAATATTCCCGGGGGAGAGACAAATCGTCTACGTGCCAAAGTAGAGAATCATGTGTGATGAAGCACTTAGACGGCACGGTGAAATGTTGAAATGTATGCGCGCCGCCTCGCCGAGCGGTTTAAGAGCCATATTAAAAACAGCCTCTCCCAAACTCATTAACTTTTTGTGCGAGTGTTGTCATAACATATTAAAAGGTAATGTTAGACTCACTCAGCGACAGAAGTGCGAGCTACGTCGACACAAGAACAAGTTGAGACTTCTCACTAAAAAGAAACAGAATCTTAAGCGGCGGAGAGAGATTCTACAAACCGGTGGGTTCATAGGTGCTTTGCTCCGTCCTATATTAAGTATTCTCGGTGGAGTACTAGGTGCGTAACAATGGCCAAAAAAATGATTTTGATGGATCCTCGATTCCTCGAGGGTCTTAAACAGACTACTAGCACGTCGTATAGCCCACCCGAGGCGATCGGTGACAACTTGAGAGATTTAGATGATGAAATGCAACGTATCCTATTCCGCGATGATTTTGCACCCGCCGATAAGGCCAGAGTGTACCAACGTGCCCTACATCAATATTTAACTAGATAGGAGCAGTATAAACGACTCTCATTGGGCTCGGTCGATCTCATTCAACACAACAAGTCAACAGAAAAAACACCTTCCCCACCACCACCATCAATCGAGGTATCACCAGAGCAGACCAAGACACCACCACCAGCGGAAACCCCAATGGTAGGTAATGAAACCACTCCGCCCGTAACCACGTATAAACTGAGACCTAAAAAAAGAAAGCGGAATCCCAACACCAAAATGGGAACGGTGGAGAAAATATTGAGACGTCGTTACTTTGACCCTAGTCGACCAGGGGCGTATAGTGGTGCAACGGCCCTGCAACGTAATACCAAACTGGGACTCGCAAAGATCAAACAATGGCTGAGTCATCAGGATACCTATACCCTTCATAAACCAATTCGTCGCAGATTTGAAAGGCGTCCCATTATAACGAGTGGCCCCCAACAGCAATATCAGGCAGACCTAATCGATTTGAGACATTTGAAAAAACACAACGACGGATATTCCTATTTGGTTTCTTGCGTGGACGTTATCAGTAAATTCGCGTGGTCTGTACCGATACGAACCAAAACGGGGAAATCCTTAGTGGAAGCCGTCGGTAAGATATTTCTCGATGGGAAACCCGCGAGATTTCAAACGGATAAGGGGTCAGAGTTTCTGAACAGAACATTTCAGAAATTCCTCGCTGACAACAACGTTCACTTTTTCACTACGCAGAACGAAGATATTAAGGCCGCCGTGGTGGAACGCTTTAATAGGACTCTGAAACAACGGATGTGGCGATATTTCACGAAATCCAATAAGTTGTCTTATGTCCGAGTCCTACCCGCCCTACTTCGAAGTTATAACCATTCGTATCACAGAAGTATAAAAATGGCACCGGTCGACGTCAACGCAGACAATCAAGAACAGGTATGGAACACGTTGTATAATAGCAAACGCAACTTTAAATTTGAAAGACCCCTGTACAAGCCCGGTGATCGAGTTAGACTGGTCCTGGCTTGGACGGAGGAACTGTTTTCCATCAGTCGAGTAAATGAAACAAACCCCGTTACATATGTGTTGAAAGACGATAAGGGCGATGAGATAGAGGGGTCATTCTACACACCGGAAATTCAAAAAGTTGGAGACAAGCACGAGTACAGAATCGAGAGTATCATAACCGAGCGTCGCACATCCTTTGGGCGAAAGGAGTGTTTAGTCAAATGGTTTGGGTACGATTCCTCATTTAACACTTGGATACCGTCCAAGGACATTGTCAGATACAAAAACTAAAGATGCGAGAAGAGGAAGAAGTGGTAACTTTTGGTGGAGAGTCCGATTTGCGAGCCGTAAACTCGGGAGTCAGGAGAGACGGCGAACCACGCTGGTGGGGGTCGATGTTTGGGAAACTATCCCCCTACTTAGAACTTGTCTTTATTTGTCAAGTGGTAGTTATATATACAGTTGTAGCGGTCTCGCTGTTCAATCTGACCACCGAAAAGCCAGACGCGAAGGAGGGAAAACTGTGGATAGCCCTACTGAGCAGCTGTTTGGGTTACATGCTACCGAATCCAAACTTGGAGAGGCGACGGTGAAACGAGTAAAAAAAATGAGCTTTTATGTCACCCTGCCCAGCAATGCATCTATGGAACTTTTTAAGGATAATAACCCAGGCCACTTTTTCGTTAAACTCCCTCAGACCATTGACATTTCGACGCAGTGTGAGATCGCACTGGTGGAGATACAGTTTCCGCTAAATTATTTCAATGTAATAGAGGGTGATGTCTGGATTCGCTACGAATCTCTCGATAACGACGATATTTGCGACGCCAGATTTTATTTCAACGTGACATTGGAGCCTGGGTTATACACGAAACCCGATGCGTTCATCGGCGCGTTGAACGCGTCGATCGTAAAAGCGGAGGATAAGTCGTACAGGGGAGTGAAAGGGAAAAAAATGAGATTCATTTACGCAAAAGAGGTGAATAAAGCCATCTTGAAACTTTACGAAAAAGGAGTCAGTGTTACCATAAGCTACACTTTAAAAAACATGTTAGCCTTCCCCACGACCTCAATATCAGACACGGCTCCCGATATCTTCAGCGTGGGTGTAATGGACTTGGAAAGTGTTGCGAAGAATGTCTACGTCTACTGCGATCTCGTTTCCCCCAGACCGGTCGGGGATGTGATGGGCCTCTCCTCAGGAGCGTGCCTGTTCTCAATAGAAATCACACCTCGGTGTTTCAGATCTACAATAAGCCTCACTACCTACCCCTGAGTAGATTTTCCTTCGATACCGTGGAAATCCTTTTAGCCAACGAACACGGAAAAACCATTCCATTCACCAGCGGGACGTCGGTGCTAACGGTACACTTTCGAGTCAAGAAGCATCTCGAGCTGGTATAATGGTGAAACACACTCCCCTTCATAGAGATGTTGAGTTATACGAAGACTTTTACTGTTGTCAGGCGGGCGATGGGATGCCCGTGTTTATAGGAGGTCGAAGTCAGAGCGGTCGAGGAATCGGTAGTTTCTTCGGTGGAATCGGAAGGGCTATTTTACCCTGGTTAAAAACCGGCGGTAAGGCCTTGCTCAGAGAAGGTTTGGGGACCGGTCTGCAGGTCGCACAGGACGCATTAGCCGGGAAAAATGTCGGTGAAGCTTTCAAAGAACGAGCTAAGGAGGCCGGTCAGCGGTTGCTACACGGGGCCGTAGACCACCTGCGTGATAACAACCAATCCGGAAGTGGTTTACGTCACAGCAGAAAGCGAGTTATGAAGTTACCTCCACCAGGAGAACCCGTTACGAAGAGGATAAAACCGACAGCTGGACGGTTCCCCCTTCATTCGGTGCACAACAGCGGGAAGAAGACGAAGACGAGGGTGGCAAAGGATATTTTCGACTAATAATGTCCCTCATTCACCCCAAATCGTGCGAATGTCTTCACTCTGGTTTGGATTTATTTAGCGTTCCACCCACGCAGACTTCTCTAGACTCTGGCCAGTTTATTGAAATTCGTCCGATCGCAGCTTTGTCGCATAGCGCACCGATAGAGTTTTTCATTTCTGGAAACAGCGAGGAGTATCTAGATCTTTTCAACACGTTTTTACATCTGCGGGTCAAGATCACCCTCCAGAATGGTGATAGTGTACCAGTCGATGCTGAGGTAGGACCGGTCAACAATTATCTTCACAGTCTATTTTCACAAGTCGACGTATCGCTAAACGACACGTTGGTTACATCGTCGGAGAATACCTATCCTTTTAGAGCAGTGTTTGAGGCCACGCTAAATTACGGGGAGGATGCGAAAACGGGATACTTGACGGCCGCTCTGTTCTACAAAGACACAGCTGGCCACCATGACGATTTGAAAGAAAATGAGGGTTTTAAAACACGGCGCGATTTGACTTCGGGTAGTAAAGAGGTTGAAATGATGGGTCGTTTGCACTCTGATGTCTTTGTGCAGGATCGTTACATGTTAAACAGAGTCGATGTAAAGATAAAACTCACGCCCTCGAAGGATGTGTTCAGCCTCGCGGCTCACGATAGCTCTGTGGGTTATAAGAGTGTTATCACCTACGCCGCGCTCGTGGTCAGGAAAGCTAAGCTAAACCCCGCGATTTCTCTGGCCCACGAAAAGGCTCTCTTAAGCGGGAATGCGCGGTACCCGATCAAGAGGGTTACCATCAAGACATTTTCCATCGCTAGCGGGATGTTCTCCCACAGTCAAGACAATTTATTTTTGTCTCAAACACCGACCCGTATAGTGATAGGTCTGATTACGGCCAGTGCTTTTAATGGTGTTTACACAGCTAACCCGTTAAATTTCAACACTTTGGTCTGATATATATGAACCTGACGGTCGACGGGAAATGTATCTCGGGAAAGCCTCTAACTATGGACTTTGAACGAAATCAATACGTGAGAGCTTTCTTCGGCACAAATCTGGCCATGGGTCTGATTGGTAAAGACGCTGGGAGTAACGTTGATTATAGAGAATTCAAGGATGGATACTGTCTATTTGGTTTTGACCTCTCGTCCAGCCTACTGGACGGCTCCCATTTTGAGCTAGCCACAAGCGGACCCTTGTCGATAGAACTCAAGTTTGCCGCTCCCACCACTAGTCCCCTACAATTTATCGTCTACGCCGAGTTGGACTCGGTGCTCGAGGTGTCCAAAACAAGGCAGATTCTAACATACTTCGCCGTTTGAGAGAGAAAGAAGAAGAAGAATATGAACACGAGGGAGATTTACAACCTTTTGATGTCGGATATTTTCGTTCGACGTTGTTCTCTTGTTAGTGTCATTCCACGAAACCACTTACCGCCAAGCATCGACCCAACGGCGACCGCGGCCTTTGTCATAAACACCGACCCTGGCCACGAACCCGGAGAGCATTGGGTGGCCCTATTTTACAACGGACTCGGCGAATGTGAGTATTTCGATTCCTACGGTTTGCCTCCCAGACACGTGGATATTTTAAACTTTGTAGAGCAAAACTCACACGTTCCATTCGTCTACAACCCGCGGGTGTTGCAAGATTTGTTTAGCAACACGTGCGGTCTATATTGTGTTTATTATATACTTCTTAAGTGTCGTGGCGCGAAACTTAACAGAATTCTCATGCCTTTTTCATCGAGACAGCACGTAAACGACCGTATCATTTATCGTTTGCTCGCCCCGTGGATACTTCGGCTTCGAGGGGCCCGCCCAGACGCTTAAAATTATCAACAACCGGACAGTAATATATATGTGTGTCGTATATTTGTTGTATTAATAAAGTTGTGAAATATAGAACGAATTTTGTTTTGGTTTACCATGAATGTGTGAGAGAGAGAGAGAGAGAGAGAGATGATTGATACTTTGTGTGGCTTGATGATAGAACATTAAGGGCTGAGGGTGGCACAAGATGATGATAGGATATGAAGGTTGATGTTGAGGGTGGCACATGATGATGATGTTGAGGGCGGCACATGATGATAGTGTTGAGGGTGGCACAAGATGATGATAGGATATGATGATAGTGTTGAGGGTGGCACATGATGATAGTGTTGAGGTTGGCACATGATGATGATAGGACATGAAAGGATGGTGTTGAGGGTGGCACATGATGATGATGTTGAGGGATGATGATAGGATATGAAAGGATGGTGTTGAGGGTGGCACATGATGATGATGTGTCAATTTGTGTGGCATGGTGATGATTTTTTATTTGACTTGAGTTAGCTTGGATATGCAATAGAGAAAAATCGCTATAATCACACCTGGTACATGATGCTAACGATACTAATAATTGCTTGTCAGCGTTTTTTACATGTCGCCTCCTGTTGACCCACACATGATGATAACACTCGACCAAGGCACCCCCCTTTCCCCACCCGCACGACGACCCGCCATCCAACCCGCGAGAGACGACCCCACAAGTTTTATAACCGCTGACCCCTTTTAGAACCGCTGTCCGATAACCGGCGAGCTAGCGACGCACCACGAGATAAGCCGCCACGCACCAACGCACACCACGAGCGACGCGCCGATCACCGTCACGCACCAACGCACACCACGACCACCGATCGTCACGCACCAACGCACACCACCGAGATAAGCCGATTACCGATCACGACCACCGAGATAATAAGCCGATTATCGGACTTTTGCACGGGTTTGGTGCCAGTTTCGTGCAGTGTCGGTGCCAAATCTATTGTCTTTCGGTGCATGTGAGTGCACTTTTAGGAAGGGTAAACAGCCACCTATACTACTATCTGGCTAGAGACAGAGGGCTGTAATGAGTTAGCGCACCGTTCTGCAAATAACATGCTACTTGATGATGGTCTTCGACTTATGATTATTCTGTTCCATTTTTCCTATGCTTCTCTGTGTTGTTGCTTACTGATGAATTTGGTTCGAGAATTGATCGTATTACATACCCAAACAGTTTTATTATTACCTACAGTTGTATTCCCGCACTATTGCAACCTCAAAACATTTCATTATTATCACGTATGATGCTGTCTCTTCATGTTACGTATTCTTTATCATTCATGGCAGAATCATCCTCATCATCATCAAGTACCGGGCCTGCTGGCGTAGGTGATCATGTCTCTCCACAATTTTCGATCTCGACAGTCATTTATCATTTCTGTTATCGACCTTACTCACGATTTGATGTTTCAGCCAAGCAGGTCTTCTTCGAGTACGCTAAAAATATAGTTAAACATATCTTTTCTTTCTTCGCACAAACTAACAAGTATAGCTAAACATATATTTCCTTTCTTCGTGTACACTATCATATGCCCACCGTTTTTATCTTGTCAATTTATTCTTTCCACTATTAGCTTTACCGCAGCATCAAATAAATATATACATATTACTTCTGCTAACAATCATGTTCTCTTTCTCTCTCTGTCTCTCTCTCTCTCTCTCTCTATCATTCTCTCTATCTATCATTCTCTCTATCTCTGTCTCCAGCTCCCTTCATATATATATATATATATATATATATATATATATATATATATATATATACACACACACACACACACACACAGATATCACTCTCTATCTATCACTCTCTCTCTCTCTCTCTCTTTCTCTGCCTCTAGCTCCCTTCATATATATATATATATAATTATTCTTGTCCTTTTTTCCTTTTTGCACCCCACACCATCTCTGATTATCATCAACATTATGTGGCGTGCTCTCGCTAGCCTAGGCCATAATGTCGCTTCAAATATCCCTGTCAATGGTTTCCCTCTTTAGTTCAACTGACAATATCTATTTTTGGCTGTTAAAACTATTTTAAATACTGAAAGCCTACAAGTGATATCAAAATTGAAGGAATAGATCTGGAAACAGTTCAGAACTACAACTACCTTGGCCATACTATAACTAGTGATTGAAAATGTAAAACCGATAATAACAAAAGACTATGAATGGCAAAAAGTAATTTTAATGCCATGAAAAATATACTAACATCAAAACAAATAATAACAGGGCAACAACTAAAAATAACAAAATATTATATCTTCTCAACATTGCTATATGGTGCAAAAACATGGACATTAGACAAGAAAACTGAACATAAAATTGAAGCCTTTGAAATGTGGATATATAGAAGAATAGGTAGAATTAGTTGGAAAGAAAAGAAAACAAATGATGAAGTTCTAAAAGTACTAAAAATGAAAATATAACTATTAAATACAATTCAAACAAGACAAGTGTGATTTTTGGACCATGTTAAAAGACACAACAGCCTACTAAAAGTAATCTTGGAGGGGAAAATACAAGGTAAAAGAGGCAGAGGCAGACCAAGACTAACATGGACGAGTAACATCAAAAGATGGACAAGTCAGTCTATGACAACCTGCACCATCAAAGCAAGAGACAAAGCAGAATGGCGCTCCATGGAAGCCAACCTTCGTTGCGAAGATGGCACTCGATGATGATGATGATAACTATTTAGTATTTGAAGTAGTTGATCCAGTAAAGGAGTATCATGACATCAACCCTCCCATACGCATGGCTATTAACGCCCTGACAAACGCAAACAATTATGTTACGTTATGTGCTAAATTAGGATTAAAATCACAGCACTCAAGACACACGCATAGGTGCTCGGATCTTCTGCTCAGAACGTTCATCAGCACACTGGTTGACAAATCCACTCATTCGTGCAAAGTATAGCTCTGTTCTGGCAACACAGGTCTTCACTCTCAGTTCACACAGTCTAAATAACTACGTATTTGTTATGTTTATGGAAGGCCCAAATATCACTAAAAAGGAATTAAAATCCATAATTTCTCAACTGCCCGTGACAGTGGTCTCATCTGCATTACTATCTCATCTCCCAAACAAAGAAAAGTAGTTGTAGTCCCCATCATAGCAGTCTCAGAACACGCCAAGAGACATAAGTCGAAACCGCACAGAAAGTGAACGCAACTGTCTGTTCCCTGTCATACGATATCATCATTCATCGAAAACAATCGGAATATTGAAACAAGATCAAAACGGATGATACGCACAGTTCAAGGAGTGCACAGAGTACTTAGTAGCTCCTCCAACAAACCGGAATTGGAATATGAGGAAACTGCAGCAAGGAACACTTTTCAGACATATCCTTTAATGGTTCCTGCCGCCTATCCACAATATTGACCGGAACTTCCCATGTATTTGCACTTCTGTCCAAAGCCTTTGTTTGACCCCCCCCCCCCCCTCCCTTCTCTCTCTCTCTCTCTTGTAGATTGTTAATGATATCTGCCCGATCCATGCGTTAATTCCCTCCCCTCCCCCCATTCGTGCTAAACGTTGCCCAATAAAATGGTATCACAAAAAAAAGAGGCAATGTGATATTGACAATAATGAAATCTTCGTACATCAAGAAATCCAGATGTGCCTCTAATGTTTCTTAGTGGTACAGTAGTCATGTTACACATAATGTCGTCACACAGTGATTCTCAAAGTATGGAACTCCCCGGAGCGCAGCTATACTTCGACAAGGGCGCCGCTCCTACGATATTGTGAGCCTACCCAGCGGTTATAGATAATATAATCAATCACTACATCCACACGATCTTAATAATTTAATAAAGTATTAATACAAAAATCATAGTTTACCGAATACAATCGTAACTACCATGAGCGCGCGTCAGTATATGATCAGCAGGTAGCCGAGGGTGTCAAAAGCGTGGAGACCACTGCCGTAAGGGAATGTCGAGTATTAAATGCTATTGCACTGGGCCACGGCATTTTGAGGTAAAGAGGGGTCAAGGTGGTGGGGAAAGGATGCTCTTTTTTCTTATTAAAACGTTCCTCAATTCAGAAAGCACCAAGGACAGCACCAAGGACAGCACCAAAGATGAAGTTGTCAGCGAATGACAGCTGATGGTATGTGCCAGGATTGGTGAACCAGAACCATCCAGACCGTACACCACCAACTCGTGACGAGCCTAGTAACAGGCTAACCAGTGTAGTCTTAGCAAGTCAGTGGGGATCGAAAGGGAAGGTAATCCGTCAAAAATGTCAAGCTGAAGTTGTCTATGTTGGGTCAAAACACGCAAATATCATAGTTCTACTGTAAACCACAACACAAAGTATACACTCCCACTTAACTTCCTTTAAAGGGCGGATGACAAAGAGGTGTACTCGTTTAGGCATCGGGTGAACACAAGCAAGCAGAAAGCATCCGATCTTATTTCATCTGCATCGACTGGAACCTATCAAAGTTGTATCAATACAACCTCGTATAATCAAAACATACGCCTAACGTATGTGCGCGTTACTTATTGGAATTGTGGGTCCATAAATCAACGACGGCCCATTCTTGATAAGTTACTGTGCGGCGTCGATATAATGGTTTTGCAAGAAACTCTTCTTGGTGACAGGACAGTAAGTACTCCTGGTTTTCATTGTTTCTACAATAGGCGACACTTTGAGCAGGCCATCCTTGTGCGCAACAATATGGTGGCAGCTGAGGTTGATATGTCTGCGTGGGACAATGCAGAATTGCAGGTACATGCAGTTAGGGTGCAGACCCCAGTTCATTTCGTGATTGTAAATGTGTATGCCTGTAATGGGAAGGTGAACACACAACAATGGCAGAATCTCATCGCGTTCGATGGAGAGAACGTCATTTTCTTCGGAGACTTTAATGTTAGAGGAGACCAGTGGGGTAACGTCATAACCAACAAGCAGGGAGAAGACCTAGAGAACGCACTGGTTCGACCGATTTAATGTGCTTGAATGGTGGAAGGGCAACAAGAATGACCACTCGAACAGGGGTCTCTGATAGTGTCATAGACCTTGCACTGGTGTCTTCCACCTTCGCACCGGTTTGCAGGTGGAGTGCACTGGGGTTCCACGGAAGTGATCACTTTCCATGTGTTCTCCTAACTGAGAAAAGCAGAAATAGAAGCCAGAAAAGAAAGCTCCACACATTCAATTACGCGAACACAGACCAGGACGTCATTAGCAAAATCAGACATAGGAAACAGAGCACCCCTCGTAGGAGGCAGGAGCGATGGACGCAGCCACCCTGGTGGAACGTAGATGTCGAGGAAGCTTGGCGGAGCAAGAGATAAACGATCAAAACATGGCAGAAAGCCAGAAGGTATGGAAGAACACAACCTGAGCTCTTGAAGCGTCTGAAAGTAGAGGTCGACCAAAAAATGATGCACTTTAAACTATGTGCTAAGCAGGTTAAGGGTGCCAAATGGGATGCCTTCTGTAAAAAAGTGTGCTAAGAAAAATCACTAGCCACATTCTGGCGCCTTCATCAGAGCATGAATGGCACAATACGACACAGAGGCATACCAGACTTTCAGAGCACATGCCGGATATGGCACAAATCTGATGAGAGCAAAGGGAAGGCCCTGCTTGCCCGCTACATTGAGCAAACGGACCAAAGAAATGAGGCTGCAAGAATGAGGAACAGGAGGATCGCTGTCAAAGTTGTATAAGGATGTAGTGCTGGAAGAAGATCTCACAATCACAACCGATACCATTCGCACGACACTTAAAAGGTCACACAACACTGCTCCTGGTCCAGATGATGTTCGGTACGACGACATAGGCGATTTAGCTGACGACGACTTGACAAAACTGGCCAGTGAGTTTAATCCCAGCATTCGGAGTGGTCAGATTAAGGAGGAGTGGCTACACAGCTACTTACTACCGCTACCGAAGCCAAACAAGGTCCATTCTCAGATCAGTGCCTACAAAATCATCACGATGCAGAACACTGCGGGCAAGCTGCTGGAGATAATAGTTGCCCGTGTCCTCACCTGTCACCTTGAACAGAAACGCGCATTCCCACCCACACTCGGAGGTTATAGATATAACAAAGAGACATGGTTCAATGCGGCAGTCTTTGCCTATGACGTCTTCGAAGGCTTCCACAGACGAGAGGAGACATGTGCTGCTGCTATAGATCTGGAGGATGCATTCAACAGGGCACCATTTGAATACCTCATGCATATGCTCCTCAAACTGGCGGTGCACCCCTTCCTCATTAGACGGATCGTCGCGGCACTGTTTCAGAGGAAGGTGATACTCAGATGTGGAAGTGGGTCTTCCGAGCCAATATCCATTTGTCCAGGGCTGCCACAAGATTCACCATTGTCACCAGTTCTATTTAACGTGTACACAATAACGATCACGGAACAACAGCTGGATGGGAGGGGAAGAACTATGACTTTTGCTGATGATAATCTGGTATATCGACAGGGAAGAGACAGACGGGGAATCGCCTCCACAATGCAAGACGAACTCGATCGTATTTCTTGCTGGTGTGGGGTTTCAGGTGCCTCGGTTAATCCTAATAAAGCATCAGATTCATGGTTCTCCCTTAACAATCATATCGTTAATACGACCACACCGGTAGTACAAATGGGAGCTGATGAGGTGACCAGGGACAAGTTGCTGATATACCTCGGAGTTAAGTTTGAGCACAGCCTGTGTTTTCGGGACCACGTCGACCATGTGATAACAAAATCCCGCAAAGGATTAGCCGTCTTGAAGGTCATGGCAGCGGCCAACATCGAGCAGAGGCTACTTACTCTTCTGTTCCAGGGATTAGTCCTCGCACCAATCGAGTATGCCCTGGCAATTCTTACTGTCTGTGCGACTAAAATTGATAGGCTGGAGAAAATACAAAATGAAGCCATGCGCATTATCCTGGGATGTACGAGGGCACTCCCTGTGTAGCAATGAGGTATCTTCTTGACTTTCCAATCATGGATGACAGAATCATGATCTGGAGAGCACGAGCATACCTGAAGATTAGTACAGATAAAAAGCATCCATTGCACCACGTGCTCAGCACAGGGAAAGGTGCCAGGTTAAAAAGAGGCAAATCATGGGTGGGCCGAGCAGAAGATGTCATCAAACAGTTCTGTGGGCTTACCAATATCAGCGTTGGTGAGGAGTGTCTACGTCGTTCAAGGGTACTTTCTCGTGTATTGTTATACTCGACAGGAAAAGTAGGGAACAGAACCCGGTCGTGGTTAATGCTGAGGTCAACAGTCTCATCTGCGATAACACCGATGAGAAAGATGCAGTCATCTATACAGACGGATCTGTAAGACGACACCAAAGAAGTGCATGGGCATTTACAGCACGCTCGGCAGGCAGAATAGTCAAAGAAGACAGTGGTGCATACGTCATGACCACGAGTAGCATGACAATGGAGGTGATGGCAGTGACCAGGGCATTCAAATGGTTAGAGTCACAAGACTACACCCACGCATGTATACTGAGTGATTCGATGAGTATGATAAAAAAAGTGGAGGCGGGCTCTGTACGCATACAATGGGTAGAGTCGTTGCAAAATCCAAAATACGTAAGGTCACCTTTGTCTATGTCCCTGGACATGCGGGAGTACGGGGAAATGAAAGAGCGGACAGGTTGGCTAGCTGTGCTGTCGTTGAGGACGGGCAACCAATGGATCGGGCGGACATCATCAATGCCCTCCGAGATGTGGGAAGAGCACAGGACTTCGACAAACACAGATCCACGTCACTTCTTCGGATGATGGAAATGGGAGTTAAGATGGGCACAGCCAGAAATGAGAAACTTAGTGGCCGTGTAAGAAGACTTATCAACCAACATAGAACTGGAGTCGTCAGTCGCTGGACACTGCGGGAATTGCTGAGGAGGGGATCTGAGCACCTATGGACATGTTCGGAGTGCAATGATGATGACCCGCAAATAACTCAATCCCTTGAATCTGTGAGAGAAAGTTCACCTATCTCGATTCTATGGTTACAGCCACCATCTCATTTGATGGACAGATAAATACCTGGATCGGAAAGGGAGCTTTAACATTTGGTAAACTTAAACCTAGAGAACCGGCCAACCCAAACTAACGCTCAGGACTAGGATTCAAATTCACCAAAGTTGTGTGCTTAGTATACTTCTATACGGATCAGAAACTTGGACTACCTTTGCAGGGCAGGAGAAAAGGTTAAACAGCTGCCATGTGCGTTGTCTTCCCCAAGAAAATGAACATTAAATGGCAGGACAAAGTAACCAACTCTAATGTCTTGCAACGAGCCAAACTCCTATCCATCGTGTCAACATTTAGGAGTCTGAGATTAAAGTGGCTTGATCACAGTGAGGAGATTGGAAAGTAACCGTTTGTCCAAACAATTAATGTGTGGCGAACTTAGGGACGGAAAGAGACTAAAGGGCATATCTATCTATCTATTGTTTTTTCGAGCCGAAGACGGCACATAGGGCAGAACCACAATCTCAAAAACAGAAACCTTTCGTGCCAAAATGGCACATATTGCAGAGATCACTGCTTCTAAAGTCTATGGTCTGTTTCCATAACAATGTTTTTTTACAATGACAGCTTGTCAAGCCATCGATCAACCTCCATAGTCGCCTCTTATGACATGCCTGGAAGGTCACAGCGTCACTATTCTTTACTTCCCACATAATGAGGCCCCGGTAACACACGGGAGATGTGTGTGGGAGATTAAAGGGCATAGCAGTGCTGAAATATAAGGATGTTTGCAGAGTTTCCTTGAGTGAATTCTCTATCGGTGAAAGAAACTTGGAAAGTCTAGCATCAGAACGTAGCACACGGAGAACAAACATAAAGTAAAAACGGCACAGCAAGAAAGGAAGCGATGTCAAACTCAGAAAACAAAAGGCGCATGATAAAGGAGATAAGGCCAGGCATCACAAATGCTTATTGTTTATTCTGCAGCCGGATCTATCTATCCAATATTGGCAGATTCACACACGAGAGAAGCTGCTCAACAAGTACAGCATCCACTAACATATATCCAAACTACTGATAAATCATAGTTGCTTGCTACTGTCAAGACGCCAGAAACCAAGCCTATATTGAATACTAAAAAACTGAACCATACTTCAAGTTAAAGAAACATTACTCATTCTGCTTACAATTGAAATCCACAATATTCGTAGCTGAGTTGAAACAAAATACCCATTACCACTTTCTTTGCTGGTGTCGTTAACTCCTAATAAAATGAAATACTAAAAACCGAAATCACTTTCTCTGAACTATAATGTAAAATATGATAAATATAAACACGTGGAAATATAAAACTATTACAAACATACTCGGCGGAGGATACAATACATACCAAATGTATTTTTAACGTAATAATCCAGGACAGATAGTAAGATATCCATCGAGATAAATGTCCCAGCATTTGCCATCAGCGCACATGGCGGAAAAGCTAGCTGTAGTCGACGTCACATGCATGAGTCACGTGATATAAATGCTATATTTGAAAAAACAAAAGTAACCTTGACGATAAAGAGTTGCACAACAGAGCAGAACATAGGTTACGTGGTCTATCTTGAAGGAATAAGTAACGCTAAGATAGCAAATTTCAAAACAGACCCTTCATGGTTTAGACGGTAATTATATATATACACACACACATACACAAATACACGTTTACATTCTTTCATAAAATGAATTGTTTTAAATAAAAGAGAAGAAATAATATACTCCAATCGCATTGATTATTATACTGTATATTTAATAACCCGTACCTATGTTTACTGATCCCAATCGACGGCTTCCGGGTTCACCCAGCCTTAAATGGATACCGGATTTTTTTCTGGGAAAGTAAAGCAGCACGGGCGTAATACCGACCACATTACCCCAAAAATCATGTGCTGAAGGTCTGTAAAATATAGGGTCACTAACACCATATTTCCCTATACGCCACTTGGCGTGACGGGGGTACTTTACTTTTTTTTTTACCTATGTTTACTCACTAAAGTATATTTTTTTTTTAAATGCAACAACATAAACATATAAATATTATTACAAAAACCACAGAAAATAAAATTGTAAGGAATGTCATTTCAAATACAAAAATATGGTCCATAGCAGGCAGTATAATGCGGTATAATGTGATAATGAAAAATTAAAAGGGGGGGGGGATCCCAAATTTGAAAAAAAATAGAGAAGATAAATGCAAAAGGAGCATCCCGTCAGTGGCAGTTGAAAAGAAGGAAAACTTAACATAGAACCTGTAGAAGTAAAGACTCGTTATTATTGTAAATTGATTTCTTTGGAAAGATAACTCTGATCGCAAACAACTGCTGAATTGCGGGAACTTTAAAGTAAACTAAATACAAGAGAAGCAATCCCAAACAAACGTAAGTTGAAGACAGAGTCACTGGAGAACAATGTGCAGAACACAGTGCAACACATTCAGCGTCAATAAGCACAAAAAGAAGACAATTTAGAATTTAAAAAATAAATAATCAGTTATCCCATAAAAACGTAAGTAGTAGGTGTGGCTGTGAACCCAATCTAAAAGTGCACGCACATGCACCGAAAGACAATAGATTTGGCACCGATAGTGCACGAAACTTGCACTAAATCCGTGCCAAAAAAAAAAAAAAAAAAAAAAAAAAATTTTGAATTCGCTATTTTTTCGAAATTGATTATTTTTTGGGGGGAAATTTTTTTTTTGGTTCGTCAGTTTGTCGAAACGGTCTACTGTGTCTGAGAGATTAACGCAGGTAAATTCAAAAGATCGTGTGCTAATCGGCTTATCGTGCGGGTCCGGTGATCGCCTCTCGCGGTGTGGCGTGACGGTGATCGGCGCGTCGCTCGTGGTGTGATATTTGTGAAAGAGTATTTTAAAAGAGTATATTTGTGAAAGTAAAAATTCATAATTATTTTAAAAAATATGTATTTGTGAAAGTAAAAAACTCAGAATTATTAAAAATAAAAAAAAAAATAAAAAAAATAGTCTCCCATCAGGATTCGAACACGGGACTGCGTGACAGGCCAGGCACTTACCACACGGTCCACTTCGTCACTTTGTCGAACGGTCTACTGTGTCTGACAGGTAAATTCAAAAGATCGGGCGTCAAACAGTCCGGCGCAGGATATTTCAATTAACCAACTCAGGTAAAACCCTGATTGAAAAGAAAACGGACTTATGTTAAAAATAATAAAATATAAGGATGAAAAATCAATATTTTTAAAAACTTATAATGAAGGGAAATTTAAAATATAGGCGATCGCGTAACTGATTGGGTCGCGGATCTCGCACTACATTTTTTTTTAGTGATCATGTGCCACCCTCAACACCATCATCAACCCTTCATGTCCTATCATCACCAACATACCACACAAAGTTTCCAACCGATTATTATTCGGCGGCGGTGGGCATGTGAGGTGGAGGGGGGGGGGGGAATTAGGCGACAGGAGGCGACATGTAAAAAAATGCTGACAAGCAATGATGTTGAAGGGGTATTGTTAGGAAAAGGATTAGGTAAATACGACTAGCTCGCGGGCGGGAACGGGTTGGTTGGCACAGGTGTGCTATTGTAGTATCGCTAACATCATGTGCCACGATAGCGGTTCTTGGGGAAAGATTATTGGTCGTGTGTGTTATCGCTACCAACATCATCATGTGTCGTGTAGTAAGGTGTGCTAATATTAAATAGTGACGCTCGCTCTTTCTCATTCAACGTAAAGCAAAACAAAATTCTATATTTCACAACTTTATTAATACATCATATATATTACTGTCCGGTTGCTGATAATTTTAACCGTCTGGGTTTCCTACACAACCGCCCTCCATTTTGACAAAACCTTGATCAAAGCTGGAATAGGTAATCGGTGACTCTGCTGAAACATTCCGGGTTCGTGGGCAGGGTCGTTGTTTATGACAAAGGCCGCGGTCGCCGTTGGGTCGATGCTTGGCGGTAAGTGGTTTCGTGGAATGACACTAACAAGGGAACAACGTCGAACGAAAATATCCGACATCAAAAGGTTGTAAATCTCCCTCGTGTTCATATTCTTCTTCTTTCTCTCTCAAACGGCGAAGTCTGTTAGAATCTGCCTTGTTTTGGACACCTCGAGCACCGAGTCCAACTCGGCGTAGACGATAACTTGTAAAGTAGTAGTGGTGGGAGCGGCAAACTTGAGTTCTATCGACAAGGGTCCGATTGTGGCTAGCTCAAAATGGGAGCCGTCCAGTAGGCTGGACGAGAGGTCAAAACCAAATAGCCGGATCTGTCGTCTGATTAACAAGAGTGAGGTCCCCTTGGTTAACAAAAAGGGGCGTGTAGTTGATCTGGTTAACAAAAGGCGGCGTGTAGTTCAGGTTAGCATAAGCGTTTTCGAGACTGCCTTAACGCCATCTTTAGACAATGGAACTACCCCCTCTGCCTTCATGTCCTATTATCATCATGTGCCACCCTCAACAACATCATCAACCCTTCATGGCCTATCATCATCATGTGCCACCCTCAACACCATCATCAACCCTTCATGTCCTACCATCATCATGTGCCACCCTCAACAACATCATCAACCATTCATGGCCTATCATCAGCATCATGTGCCACCCTCAACAACATCATCAACCCTTCATGTCCTATCATCATCATCATGTGCCACTCTCAACAACAGCATCATCCCCTCATGGCCTATCATCATCATGTGCCACCCTCAACACCATCACCATCCCTTCATGTCCTATCATCATCATCATCATCATCACCAACACACACAAAGTGACACATCATCATCATGTGCCACCCTCAACACCATCATTATCCCTTCATGTCCTATCTTCATCATCCCTTCATGTCCTATCATCATCAAGCCACACAAAGTATCAAACCGATTATTAGTGACACATCATCATGTGCCACCTTCAACACCATCATCATCCCTTCAGGTCCTATCATCAAGCCACACAAAGTATCAACCAGCGAAATTCTCTCTCTCTCTCTCTCTTTCTCTCACATTCATGGTAAACTCTCTACTCAAAAAGTCGACCTCTAAAAATCTACTCACATAGTCATACTAGTTAGACACAACGAGCAGGAAGTTATATTCAAGGTCAAAATGTCATGGTCCTATCATCACCACACAAAGTATCAACCAAAATACATTCATGGTAAACCTAGGCTCATACTCAAAAAGTCGACCTCAAAACCATAAAAATCTACTCACATAGTCATACTAGTTAGACACAACGAGCAGGAAGTTATATTCAAGGTCCAAAATGTTGGACCAAATCACTAAGATTTTACCACCATAACACACAAATTTAGGCTCATATTCAAAAAGTCGATCTTAAAACTCTACAAATCTACTCCCATACTCATACTAGTTAGACACAACGAACCGATCGTTATTTCTAAAGCCAAAAAAAAGTTTGGCCAAATCGCAAATATTTTACCCACAGAACACAAAAATGTAGGCTCATATTAAAAAAGTCGACCTAAAAATCCCAAAAGCTACTCACATAGTCGTAATAGTTAGACACAGCGAGTAGAAAGTTATATTCCAGGTTTAAAAAGTTTGGCCAAATCACTAACAATTTATCCACAGAACAAAATAAATATAGACTCATATTCAAAAAGTCGACCTCAAAACCATAAAAATCTACTCCCATTCTCATACTAGTTAGACACAACGAACCGATCGTTATTTCTAAAGCCAAAAAAGTTTGGCCAATTCGCAAATATTTTACCACCATAACACACAAATTTAGGCTCATATTCAAAAAGTCGACATCAAAACCATAAAAATCTACTCACATAGTCATACTAGTTAGACACAACGAGCAGGAAGTTATATTCAAGGTCCAAAATGTTGGACCAAATCACTAAGATTTTACCACCATAACACACCCACGACCTCTCGAACCACGCACTTAACAAACTACAAACTTAATAAACCACAAACTCACGAACAACGAACTTAACAAACCACGAACCACAAATGTAACAAACCACGAAACACATACTTAACACACAACGAACCACGACCCCACGAACCACAACCCCACGAACCATGAACTCGCAAACAACGAACCACGAACTCACGAAACACATACTTAACAAACCACGAACTCGCGAACCACGAACTCACGAATCACATACTTAACAAACCACGAACTCGCAAACCACGAACTCGCAAACAACGAACCACGACCATACGAACCATGGACTTAACGAACCATCAGCTCGCAAACAAAGAACCACGACTCCACGAACCATGGACTTAACGAACCATCAACTCACGAACAACGAACCACGACCCCACGAACTACAACCCCACGAACCATGGACTTAACGAACCATCAACTCACGAACCACGACCCCACGAACCACGACCCCACGAACCATGGACTCGCGTGTCAAACTTGTGCATGTTTTTGCACGTTGCAAATCTGGTGCGATTTTGGTGTAACTTTTAGACGAATGTGGGAGTAGATTTTTATGGTTTTGAGGTCGACTTTTTGAGTATGTGCCTAAATTTTTGTGATCTCAGAGATGAAATGTGTTAGACGAATGACAGGAAACAGTCTGAGAGATAAGCTCAGAAATGAAGAACTGAGAAGAAAGCTAGGAATAGCCCCCATCTTAGAATATATAAGGAAACAACAGATAAAATAGTTTGGTTAGGTGACAGGGCAGACAGATCAAAAACACAACGAGCCTTCAGCAAAATGTTGTGAGAACACCAGACCCAACTGTCGACCACGAAAAAGGATGGGTCGATGTACAATTAGAAGCGCTAGGAAACATACCAGCAGCAGAGGCGAACAGAAGAGCAAGATACCGCAAATTATATCTCTCCTCGACGCTGCCTTTGTTAGGTCCATGGTTCATGGGGTCGTGGTTCGTGAGTTGATGGTTCGTTAAGTCCATTGTTCGTGGGGTCGTGGTTCGTGGTTCGTGAGTTGATGGTTCGTTAAGTCCATGGTTCGTGGGGTTGTGGTTCGTGGGGTCGTGGTTCGTTGGTTGATGGTTCGTTAAGTCCATGGTTCGTGGAGTCGTGGTTCGTTGTTTACGAGCTGATGGTTCGTTAAGTCCATGGTTCGTATGGTCGTGGTTCGTTGTTTGCGAGTTCGTGGTATGCGAGTTCGTGGTTTGTTAAGTATGTGGTTCGTGAGTTCGTGGTTCGCGAGTTCGTGGTTTGTTAAGTATGTGTTTCGCGAGTTCGTGGTTCGTTGTTTGCGAGTTCATGGTTCGTGGGGTTGTGGTTCGTGGGGTCGTGGTTCGTTGTTTGTTAAGTATGTGTTTCGTGAGTTCGTGGTTTGTTACGTTTGTGGTTCGTGAGTTCGTGGTTTGTTAAGTTCGTTGTTCGTGAGTTTGTGGTTTATTAAGTTTGTAGTTTGTTAAGTGCGTGGTTCGAGAGGTCGTGGGTGTGTTATGGTGGTAAAATCTTAGTGATTTGGTCCAACATTTTGGACCTTGAATATAACTTCCTGCTCGTTGTGTCTAACTAGTATGACTATGTGAGTAGATTTTTATGGTTTTGATGTCGACTTTTTTGAATATGAGCCTAAATTTGTGTTATGGTGGTAAAATATTTGCGAATTGGCCAAACTTTTTTGGCTTTAGAAATAACGATCGGTTCGTTGTGTCTAACTAGTATGAGTATGGGAGTAGATTTTTATGGTTTTGAGGTCGACTTTTTGAATATGAGTCTATATTTATTTTGTTCTGTGGGTAAATTGTTAGTGATTTGGCCAAACTTTTTGGACCTAGAATATAACTTTCTATTCGCTGTGTCTAACTATTACGACTATGTGAGTAGCTTTTGGGATTTTTAGGTCGACTTTTTTAATATGAGCCTACATTTTTGTGTTCTGTGGGTAGAATATTTGCGATTTGGCCAAACTTTTTTTGTCTTTAGAAATAACGATCGGTTCGTTGTGTCTAACTAGTATGAGTATGGGAGTAGATTTGTAGAGTTTTAAGATCGACTTTTTGAATATGAGCCTAAATTTGTGTGTTATGGTGGTAAAATCTTAGTGATTTGGTCCAACATTTTGGACCTTGAATATAACTTCCTGCTCGTTGTGTCTAACTAGTATGACTATGTGAGTAGATTTTTATGGTTTTGAGGTCGACTTTTTGAGTATGAGCCTATTTTGTTTTGGTTTACCATGAATGTGAGAGAGACAGAGAGAGAGAGAGAGAGAGAGAGAGAGAGAGAGACTTTGTGTGGCTTGATGATAGGACCTGAAGGGATGACATTTTGGACCTTGAATATAACTTCCTGCTCGTTGTGTCTAACTAGTATGACTATGTGAGTAGATTTTTATGGTTTTGAGGTCGACTTTTTGAGTATGAGCCTATTTTGTTTTGGTTTACCATGAATGTGTGAGAGAGAGAGAGAATTTCGCTGGTTGATACTTTGTGTGGCTTGATGATAGGACCTGAAGGGATGATGATGGTGTTGAGGGTGGCACATGATGATGTGTCACTAATAATCGGTTTGATACTTTGTGTGGCTTGATGATGATAGGACATGAAGGGATGATGATGATAGGACATGAAGGGATGATGATGGTGTTGAAGGTGGCACATGATGATGATGTGTCACTTTGTGTGTCTTGGTGATGATGATGATGATGATGATGATAGGCCATGAAGGGATGATGCTGTTGTTGAGGGTGGCACATGATAATGATGATAGGACATGAAGGGTTGATTATGGTGTTGAGGGTGGCACATGATGCTGATGATAGGCCATGAATGGTTGATGATGTTGTTGAGGGTGGCACATGATGATGATAGGACATGAAGGGTTGATGATGGTGTTGAGGGTGGCACATAATGATGATAGGCCATGAAGGGTTGATGATGTTGTTGAGGGTGGCACATGATGATAATAGGACATGAAGGCAGAGGGGGTAGTTCCATTGTCTAAAGATGGCGTTAAGGCAGTCTCGAAAACGCTTATGCTAACCTGAACTACACGCCGCCTTTTGTTAACCAGATCAACTACACGCCCCTTTTTGTTAGCCAAGGGGACCTCACTCTTGTTAATCAGACGACAGATCCGGCTATTTGGTTTTGACCTCTCGTCCAGCCTTCTGGACGGCTCCCATTTAGAGCTAGCCAGAAGCGGACCCTTGTCGATAGAACTCAAGTTTGCCGCTCCCTCCACTACTACTTTACAAGTTATCGTCTACGCCGAGTTGGACTCGGTGCTCGAGGTGTCCAAAACAAGGCAGATTCTAACAGACTTCGCCGTTTGAGAGAGAAAGAAGAAGAATATGAACACGAGGGAGATTTACAACCTTTTGATGTCGGATATTTTCGTTCGACGTTGTTCCCTTGTTAGTGTCATTCCACGAAACCACTTACCGCCAAGCATCGACCCAACGGCGACCGCGGCCTTTGTCATAAACACCGACCCTGCCCACGAACCCGGAATGTTTCAGCAGAGTCACCGATTACCTATTCCAGCTTTGATCAAGGTTTTGTCAAAATGGAGGGCGGTTGTGTAGGAAACCCAGACGGTTAAAATTATCAGCAACCGGACAGTAATATATATGATGTATTAATAAAGTTGTGAAATATAGAATTTTGTTTTGCTTTACATTGAATGAGAAAGAGCGAGCGTCACTATTTAATATTAGCACACCTTACTACACGACACATGATGATGTTGGTAGCGATAACACACACGACCAATAATCTTTCCCCAAGAACCGCTATCGTGGCACATGATGTTAGCGATACTACAATAGCACACCTGTGCCAACCAACCCGTTCCCGCCCGCGAGCTAGTCGTATTTACCTAATCCTTTTCCTAACAATACCCCTTCAACGTCATTGCTTGTCAGCATTTTTTTACATGTCGCCTCCTGTCGCCTAATTCCCCCCCCCCCTCCACCTCACATGCCCACCGCCGCCGAATAATAATCGGTTGGAAACTGTGTGGTATGTTGGTGATGATAGGACATGAAGGGTTGATGATGGTGTTGAGGGTGGCACATGATCACTAAAAAAAATGTAGTGCGAGATCCGCGACCCAATCAGTTACGCGATCGCCTATATTTTAAATTTCCCTTCATTATAAGTTTTTAAAAATATTGATTTTTCATCCTTATATTTTATTATTTTTAACATAAGTCCGTTTTCTTTTCAATCGGGGTTTTACCTGAGTTGGTTAACTGAAATATCCTGAGCCGGACTGTTTGACGCCCGATCTTTTGAATTTACCTGTCAGACACAGTAGACCGTTCGACAAAGTGACGAAGTGGATCGTGTGGTAAGTGCCTGGCCTGTCACGCAGTCCCGTGTTCGAATCCTGATGGGAGACTATTTTTTTTATTTTTTTTTTATTTTTAATAATTCTGAGTTTTTTACTTTCACAAATACATATTTTTTAAAATAATTATGAATTTTTACTTTCACAAATATACTCTTTTAAAATACTCTTTCACAAATATCACACCACGAGCGACGCGCCGATCACCGTCACGCCACACCGCGAGAGGCGATCACCGGACCCGCACGATAAGCCGATTAGCACACGATCTTTTGAATTTACCTGCGTTAATCTCTCAGACACAGTAGACCGTTTCGACAAACTGACGAACCAAAAAAAAAATTTCCCCCAAAAAAATAATCAATTTCGAAAAAATAGCGAATTCAAAAAATTTTTTTTTTTTTTTTTTTGGCACGGATTTAGTGCAAGTTTCGTGCAGTATCGGTGCCAAATCTATTGTCTTTCGTTGCATGTGCGTGCACTTTTAGGTTGGATACACAGCCACACCTACTACTAACGTACCATTCATATGTTTGTCTTTGTTATACGAATCAATTGAACTGACAATCTCTTGGGGCTAGATTCGATCAAACGATTTATTTATAGAAACAATTCTTATTGTACTCGGTATGTAATCAATAGCAGGCCAGATACGTAGATAGTGATAACTGTAACGGCAGATCACACATAATCAATAATTACATCAACTGTCAATATAGCAAACCTAATATAGTTATATTGCAAATTATAGATGTATTTAATGTCGGACAAATTCTGATCCCAGCAACACTCGGTATGAAACATTACACTTTACACCACCTCAGGAAACGTGCAACTTCTGCAGACTGGCATTGCTACCTACGTGTGAATAGCTTGAAACACTTGATTAGTAGAAAGTAGACAGACGTTTAAGATCAAATGAAAATGGGTAGATATAATAGGTAGGAGAAAGTAGATGCGGTCGGATCTACTTCAATCTGCGGTCGGATCTGTCTATTCAATATGACCTATTCGGTCACGACAGAAGCTGTTCAGTAAAACAGCATCTGCCATAAGACACTAATATTTTACCAAACTTAAGACTAATCATCATTGCTTTGCTCCATCTGTTTGTTGGATGGACGGGCGAGCAGCCAGCCGGACGGACGGACAGAGAGAGAGAAAGAAAGAGAGACAGACAGGCAGGCAGGTTGGTATATAGATAGGGAGATAGAATGGTAGAATGTACCATGATAGATAGAACATACCTTGTAAAATACATATCCTGATTGTTAATCAAGCCCAGTACACATTTAACGATAACACATACCCAAACACACGTGTTAATGGAAAATAACTCTTACTGTCACGAATGTCTACAGTTTACCTACACAGCTGTTTATTCCCGCTATATAATAAAATATTAAGTGCGAACAACGGAGAACAACTCATACCAGCTGTTACGCCATTTCTAGCCACTTTTTCACATCTACATGTGTAACTAGATCTAGCAAGCAAGCCATTGGCATTCACGTTTATGTAACTAAATCCTGGTGATGCGTGCACTTTATCTTTAAGACGATAACTACTCAATGTATGTAGAGATGTAATTTTGAAATGTTTGTTCACGGGTCACCGACCGTCTATAATGTCGGTTCAAAACTTTCAGAGCATTAAATGTAAGCTTTGAATTGACTGTTTATAAGGGGGTGTCTATGGATGGTGTCCTGTTTCTGCAGCAAAATGGAGATGTCGACGAAAGATACCACCTGTAAAAGAAAGAGGAGAACAAAGAAAAGAGCAATATTACGTCAAGTGGTAAAGTACGAGACTTGAATCGGCGTCTTTAGCACACGAGTTTTCATCCACATGTGCTCGGCCGCCTATATAGAAGTGTTCGGAGACTTCTGGATAGTGTCGCTTCATGCATCGAAACTCACGACGCGAGGCGACATTCCTCACCTTCCCAGAGTACTACCATGATACCCATTTCTGCCAGCGGCTGGGTCGACAAGTGAATGTACAGAAATAAAAAAAAAAGTAAAGTACACCCGTCACGCCAAGTGGCGTATAGGGAATATGGTGCTAGTGACCATAAATTTTACAGATTTTCGGCATATGCTTTTTGGGGTACTGGGGTCGGTATTACGCCCGTGCCGCTTTACTTTCCCATTTAAAAAATCCGGTACCCATTAAAGGCTGGGTGAAACCGGAGCCGTCGGTTGAGATCGAACCCTACCTCTTATCCTTTGTAGTCCAGTTCACTAACCACTGAGCTATCGCGGCTCCCTAGTGTACAGAAATAAGGTGCCTATATTTTGTATACACCTTCAGGACACTAATTTTGGGGTATTGTGGTCCGTATTACGCCAGTGCCGTTTTTTTTCCCAGGAGAAACCCGATACCCATTTAAGGCTGGGTGAACCTGGAAGTCGTCAATCAGGATCTCCTAATCAGGAACTCCTAATGTTGTCCTTTGTTGTTCAGTTCACTAACCACTGAACTATCATGGTTTCCTACTCTACTAAAGTTGGAACATAAAAAGAGTATATGAAATAGTTGAAGACGTTTTATAAATGCTAACTAATTTTAGCCATCTATCGTATTCTCAACACTCCTCTGTCAAAATCACATTGCTATGTCTTACAACGATTTTATTGTGTATACTGTATGATTGTCCATGATTTAATTTCATATTCCAGGAACATCATCATCATCATCAAGTGCCATGCCTACTGGCATTGGTGATCATGTGTCTCATAACTTTCGATCACGACTTTTATTTATCATTTTTGTTGTTGACCTTCTGCCGAGCCATTCTCTTAAGCTGTCTGGTATCTTTTCTCTCTGCCACCCTCTATCTCTTCGTCCCTCAATTTTCTTCTTAGCTGTCCATGGTATTCTCAACATTTTTCTGTAAAACCACATTTCTACAGACTCCAGTGATTTTCTTGTCTGTTGTCCTATTTTCCATGATTCACATCCATATGTTAAGATTAGCTCTACATAACAAAACCGACTCTATATAATACTGAAAAGTTTTTTTTTTTTTTTTTTTAATTCGTTGTCTGATTGCTAACGATGTGTTGAGCAACACTTTTTTCCATTGTCTGGAATGAACATGAGCTATTCATGGAGCTCTGTATGAGGGCCAGCACGACCGTGTGGCATATCAGGGCACTGACCACAGTTAGGGGACACAATAATAGCGCCACTGTTACGCAGGTCGTAAGAGGCGACAATGGAAGGTGGGGGTCAAGATATTCGCCAGTGCTACGTTGCTCATGCATCTGAGCTTAAGCCATCTTGGGAGCTTTCGCTATCTCGCGGAGGCCGAGCTTCATACTGGAGAACGTATTGGTTGGTGATCTGTGCATTGTAGAGTATAGAGTTATCTGTTGTGTAATGAAAATCATCATAGACTAAACTAAACTCATCACTATCAAGTACATGCCTGCTGGCGTAGGTGATCATGTTTCTCCACAACTTTCGATCTCCACAGTTATTTATCATTTCTGTTGTTGACCGCCTGCCAAGCTATTCTCTTAAGCTGTCTGATATATTTTCTCTTTGCTTTCCTCTATCTCTTCATCCCTCAATTTTTCCAGTTGTTACAATATATTCCACTTGTTCTCTTCTCATTACATGGTCAAAAAAATGATGATTGTTTCTTCCTAATATTGGAAATTAGCTGATAAACTAAACTATTGACCATAAAATTCACGGACTGAATATACCATGTGTGTCTACAATCATCTGATTACACCATGTGTGTCTACAAGCATCTGACTATACCATGTGTGTCTACAATCATCTGACTATATCATCATCTGACTATACCATGTGTGTCTACAATCATCTGATTATGCCATGTGTGTCTACAATCATCTGACTATACCATGCGTGTCTACAATCATCTGACTATACCATGTGTGTCTACAATCATTTGACTATACTATGTGTGTCTACAATCATCTGACTGTACCATGTGTGTCTACAATCACCTGACTATACCATGTGTCTATAATCATCTAACTGTACCATGTGTGTCTACAATCATCTGACTATACCATGTGTCTATAATCATCTGACTATACCATGTGTGTCTACAATCACCTGACTATACCATGTGTCTATAATCATCTAACTGTACCATGTGTGTCTACAATCATCTGACTATACCATGTGTCTATAATCATCTGACTATACCATTTGTCTACAATCATTTGACTATACCATGTGTGTCTACAATCATCTGATTATGCCATGTGTGTCTACAATCATCTGACTATACCATGTGTCTATAATCATCTGACTATACCATTTGTCTACAATCATTTGACTATACCATGTGTGTCTACAATCATCTGATTATGCCATGTGTGTCTACAAACATCTGACTATACCATGCGTGTCTACAATCATCTGACTATACCATGTGTGTCTACAATCATTTGACTATACCATGTGTGTCTACAATCATTTGACTATACCATGTGTGTCTACAATCATCTGACTATACCATGTGTGACTACAATCATCTGACTATTCCATGTGTGTCTACAATCATTTGACTATACCATGTGTCTATAATCATCTGACTGTACCTGTGTGTCCACAATCATTTGACTATACCATGTTTGTCTACAATCATCTGACTGTACCATGTGTGTCTACATTCATCTGACTATACCATGTATCTATAATCATCTGACTGTACCATGAGTGTCTTCAATCATCTGACTGTACCATGTGTGTCTACAATCATCTGACTATACCATGTGTGTCTACAATCATCTGACTATACCATGTGTCTATAATCATCTGACTGTACCATGTGTGTCTACAATCATCTGACTATACCATGTGTCTATAATCATCTACTATACCATGTGTGTCTACAATCACCTGACTATACCATGTGTCTATAATCATCTGACTGTACCATGCGTGTCTACAATCATCTGACTATACCATGTGTCTATAATCATCTGACTATACCATTTGTCTACAATCATTTGATTATACCATGTGTGTCTACAATCATTACTTGCTGCATTCAACAATTGGCTATTGAGCTCCAGACTTCAGAAAATATTCATTCATGAGAGATAAGTAGATAGGGCAATACTGAGTATGTAACTCCTGTTGAGAATCGAAAGGAGTAAACTGTATGCCCCTGTTCGGACTAATTTTAAAAAGGAAGGCAAAATAATATTTTTTCGGAAAAAAGTAAATTCCTTAAATTCCCCTTGGAAGAGGCGCGCCCTTGCCGATACAGCGGTATTCATATGCCATGATTTAACTTCATATAATTTAAAAATCTGCTGGGCGGATATGGGAAATGTCATGGCTGCGGTGACGCTGCTACTACTTGAAACTAAACCAAACCACGCACCAGCTAATAATCTAAAACTGTGGGGCGGATATGGGAAATGTCATGACTGCCGCGAAGCTGCTTCTTAAACCAATCCCAAACCACACGCCAACTATAATAATTATAATCTACCTGGTGATGTCTACCTGTCTTGTTATGAATAACGATTTGTCAATTTGCTATGCACGAACTATTAATGAACTTCTTCGGAATTTAGTCATGGCGGTCTTAACACAAAATAACTACAAAAAGTTTCAAATACAAAACGGCAAAATTGATTCACGAAAAAGCATTATATTTGACAGAGGCCGAGATTGACTAAAACAGATGCTAAATATTTCACTCATTTTTATGAATAACAACATTGTAAGAGAGGTAACTTTAATTCATAATGAGAGCAAACACATCACATTACTAAACAGAAATTAATTTACAGCACGGGGGCACTTTGATTGCTACATTACCACAGAAGCAAGTTTTGAAAACGAATTTCACCGGGTACTCAGTAACCTTTCTTTTAGAATGTTGGCCAGTACTTCCCAGTAAAACTAGTGCACACGGTTGACATTTATTTCCACAAGAACACTGGTATGTTGTACTATAGCATCTATATACGGTATGAATAATAACTATATCCAACACATGGTACATACATAACGAACAAACTTGAGCAATTTATTGTAGAAACTTCTACCACTACTTCTCCGTGCTTATCATTCAAGTCATACTATAACCCGGAAGCTATTCAAACTGAGGTCACTATTATAACCGAGAGGTTCCAACTGGGATAATTATTTTAATGACCCGGTGAAGGTTCAGCCTCGCTTTGGTCACTGGGGTCAAGTACGTTAAAATTCTAGCGCTCATCGTCAAGTGACGACAAAAGCCTCAGACCTGCAGACTCTTGCATTGCGTGTAAGCCAGTAACTGTAACGGTGACTAGAGTAAAACTCGTTTTAACCAAAGAAAGAAAGAGCAATAAATGCTATCTAACATAACCTAAAAAAAAGAAATAGTCTTAGGTTAAACAAGTCGTACCTCCTCAATGAAAAATCAAAAACACATAGACCAATTGCACGTAAAGGTCAACCCTGTCACAGGATCTCCTCCCCCAAGTGTCGACATTCACTGTCAATACTACACACTTGCGTGATGACTGTCCTATCCTTGCGGACATAGTAATTTTCTCATTGCCTCGGCGTTTTTATGACATTTCCAAGGGTCAGAGTGCAAACATAACCAGGGCCCAGAGAAGTTAAATTTATGGGAACTTTTTGACTAGGAAAAGACAACTCTTTTTAAAAACTCATATATCTTGCTGTTTGGCTGCCGTAAAGCTGGACAGAGGAAACTATTTTTATTACTCTTTTGTTTGCCACCAGATGTTTAGATAAGAATATTGTTTCAATAATTTGGGGGTGGAGGTAGCAGGATTATTGAACTTACTGTTGATTGAACCTCTCTTGACTTTATTTGGACAATATTTTGTTCATTCATCATCATCGGGTTTCGTGTTCTTTGTAGTGTATGACATTCATCATGGTCCGTCTAAAAGTTCTGTCTCTAGTCATATCTCCCACATAATGTTGCATTCACCACAGTCCATCTGAGAGAATCTCTGTCTCTAGTCATATCTCCCACATAATGTTGCATTCACCACAGTCCATCTGAGAGAATCTCCTTCTATAGTCATATCTCCCACATAATGTTGCATTCACCACAGTCCATCTGAGAGAATCTATGTCTCTAGTCATATCTCCCACATAATGTTGCATTCACCACAGTCCATCTGAGAGAATCTCTTTCTCGAGTCATACCTCCCACATAATGTTGCATTCACCACAGTCCATCGGAGAGAATCTCTGTCTCTAGTCATACCTCCCACATAATGTTGCATTCCCCACAGCCTAACTGAGAGAATATCTGTCTCTAGTCATATCTCCCACATAATGTTGCATTCACCACAGTCCATTTGAGAGAATCTATGTCTCTAGTAACATCTCCCACATAATGTTGCATTCACCACAGTCCATCTGAGAGAATCTCTGTCTCTAGTCAGATTTTTCATTTCTTCTGTTGTTCAAGGTCTCTTTCCTGTCTTGAAACTGCCCTCTTCTTGGTCTGCCCCTGTCCTGTCTTCCTGGAACCATGTTTTTCATTATTGTTCTTTCCCGCCATATGTGTCTTTTGACGTGACTGTAATGTTTACATTCCCCCTGTAAAATGATATTTATAAGCCAGTTCTCTTAAAGTCTTTAGGCCTTATAATGTCTTAATTGCTCTTTGTCATTAATCAAGTTAGTAGATTTTTTTTCAGTAGTTTTTTTTGTTTCGAATGAACCAATTTTCTTCATTGTTATTTGCATAATTGTCCAATATTCACCAACATACGTTGCCATTGAGAAAAACACATGCAGTAGGCAATTTTAATTTTACTGCTTGTTAGTAATGTGCCAAATGTTATTAAATGCATTTATTGTTTGTGTTGCTCTTGTGATACTTCTTTTCATTCTCTACCGGTGATCTCCATTGTTAGTTATTACAGATATTCATAGTTTGTTACAATATCACGTTCTACAATGTTGATGATTTTGGGTTGGCTTTTTTTACTTTTATCAATGGATATTATCTTAGTTGTCTTGGTTATGCGAATCATGGGCAATAGGACAACAGACAAGAAAATCACTGGAGTCTGTAGAAATGTGGTTTTACAGAAGAATATTGAGAGTACCATGGACAGCTAAAAAGAGTAATGAAAATGCTCTGAGAGAGGTCAAAGCAAAAAGAAAGCTAATTTCCAATATTAGGTAGAAACAATCATCATTTTTTGGCCATGTAATGAGAAGAGAACAACTGGAATATATTGTAACAACTGGAAAAATTGAGGGACGACGAGATAGAGGGAAGCAAAGAGAATAAATAACAGACAGCTTAAGAGAATGGCTTGGCAGAAGGTCAACAACAGAAATGATAAATAACTGTTGAGATCGAAAGTTGTTGAGAGACATGATCACCTACGCCAGTAGGCCCGGTACTTGATGATGATAATCTTAGTTGTCTGTATGTGTAGATAGAGGTTTTGCTCTTCACTGTGTTAAACACACTCATTTGTCTTGTCTAACCCATTTGCGTTATTTTTGTGGAGAAGAAGGTGTCATCAGCATATCTCAGTTCTGGGAAAGTGTTGGCATTTACTGCGAAAGGGTCGAGCTTCAAACATTTTTTTCATTGTTTCTGACATTTCTCCTGAAGTTCTCAGCACAGAGACTGAACAGATATGAAGAACAGGAATGAAGAACAGGTGTGAAGATCATATCTGTCTCACCCCCTTTTGTACTTGTAACCAATTTGATGCTTCCCCCGCTGCGATAACTGCTTGTTGTTTGTGATATAGCGATTCGATTATGTGTATTAGGTGTATATGAAAACCCATGCCTTTCAGGATGTCACATTAATGTATGGTATTGTGTACACAGTCCAATGCCTTGATGTAATCTATGAACCATGTATGCAGTGCTACTTTATATTACCTTCACTTGACAAATATGTTTCTCATTTTAAAGATGTGCTCCCTGGCACGACTACAAAGTCTGAACTACGTGAAGTTCTTGTTATAATGTTCGTTCTTCCTTTCTCTTGACGGGAACCGCGATAGCTCAGTGGTTAGTGAACTGGACTACAAAGGACAAGAGGTAGGGTTCGATCCCAACCGATGGCTTCCGGTTCACCCAGCCTTTATTGGGTACCGGATTTTTTTGTGGGAAAGTAAAGCGGCACGGGCGTAATACCGACCACATTACCCCAAAAATCATGTGCCGAAGGTCTGTAAAATTTATGGTCACTAACACCATATTCCCGTTACGCCATTTAGCGTGACGGGGGTACTTCACTTCTTTTTACTTTTTCTCTTGATTATAAGAGTTCTTTGTTTTAAACTCTCATGGTTTGTTAGATGAATCTTTTGGTGGTTGGAACACATCTTCAGATTTCCTCTCTTGGGAAATTGATATGTAGACTGATCTTTTGTAGAGTTTTAACAAGTCGGCACTCTTTCAGATCTTCATATAAAGTGTTAAATAACATGATAAGTAACATGATAAATAACGTGATATATAGATACATGTCTATGTTTGTGTGTGTTGTTAGTACCGTCGTTTACATTTCCCAAAGCATGGACCAACAAATAAATTAGCTGCAAGTATCATCTGACACGTTTTGTAGAACAAGAACACAAATAATTCATTGTCTATCCCTTTCAGTGATCCCCCAGATCTGGGACACACTGTCTCCGCTTCCATCATTATCAGTCTCTCTACTATCATCTCTTTGGAGTCCATCCAATGACACATTTTACCCTGACTTCTAAACTCTTTCAAGTGGGGAACAGGCAAATAATTCCAGTGCTGCGGTAAAACTGGTAGCAAGGAGTCAGTGATGGGGTGTAATGTACGAACTCTTTTAAGCGCTTGACCTAGAAAGCTCAGTGTTTTGTTGAGTCCGTATAGATCAGCTTACCAAATGTCACAGTGCTATCACGAGACCAACAAGTAGGTTAAAGCGAAGAGAACAAATTTGTTTACTGAAGGCTAGAAGTAGTCCTATGGTACACAATGCAGTAAATTAAAAATAACGGCTCCCTCACGCTTTGAATTTACTAGCCAGTTGTTGTCAAAGGGTTTGTTCTATAAGAGAGAACTCTGGGGCATTGTGGTTTATGCAATCGTCTGCCGACCGAAAGTTTCGAGGTTCAAATCCCAGTTGAGGTACACATTTATTCGGACCTGTAAAGCTCACAAGGTTCGCACAGCCTCATTAAATAGGTAGCATCATCATCATTGAGTGTCGTCTCCGCAACGAAGGTTGGCTACCATGGAGCGCCATTCCACTCTGTCTCTTGTTTTGATGAAGCAGATTGTCATAGGCTGACTTGTCCATCTTTAGATGTTACTCGTCCATGTTAGTCTTGGTCTGCCTCTGCCTCTTTTACCTTGTATTTTCCCTTCCAATATTACTTTTATTATGCTGTTCTGTCTTTTAACATGCCCCAAAAATTTCATTTGTCTTGTTCTAATTGTGTTTATAGTTCTCTTTTCATTTTTAGTTGTTTTAAAACTTCATCGTTTGTTTTCTTTTCTTTCCAACCAATTCTACCTATTCTTCTATAAATACACATTTCAAAGGCTTCAATTTTCTGTTCAGTTTTCTTGTCTAATGGCCATGTTTCTGCACCATACAGGAATATTGAGAAAATGTAACATTTTGCTATTCTTCGTTTTAGCCCTGGTGTTATTTGTTTTGATGTTAGTATGTTTTTCATGGCATCAAAATTACTTTTTGCCATACCTATTCTTTTGTTTATTTCAGTTTTACATTTTCCATCATTGGTTATAGTATGTCCCAGGTATTTGTAACTCTGGACTGTCTCCAGATGTATTCCTTCAACTGTGATATTTAATTATAGGTCTTGAGAATTTTCTTTGTTTATGATCATAGCTTTCCTTTTTGATATTCATGTCTAGTCCATATTTTTTGCTTGGCATGTTTATTACGTTAAGTAATTGTTGTAGGTCTTTAGGCTTTTCTGCTAGTGGTATCATCAGTAAGTATCATCAGAATATCTTAGGTTATTGATTATCTTTCTATTAATGTTAAGGCCTGACATCTCAATGATGTTTTTAAAGATTTGCTCAGTGTATAGATTGAACAAGCTTGGTGATAGGATGCATCCATTTCTTACTCCTCTTTTTATATCAATGGGTGTAGAGTTCTCCTTGTTATATATTATTATTGAACCATTGAAGGCTATGTCTGAAAAGTGTTCCTTCTTGCAGTTTCCTCATATTCCAAGTCCGGCTTGTTGCAGGAGCTACTGAGTTAAGTGCTCTGTGCACACCGTGAGCTGTGTGTCTCATCCGTTTTTATCCTGTTTCGATATCCCGCTTGTTTACGATGAATGATAATATCGTATGACAGGGAACAGTTGGCTGTGGTCACTTTCTGCGCGGTTTCGCCTTATGTCTTTTGGCGTGTGCTGAGACTGCTACGATGGGGACTACAGTTACCTTTCTTTGTTTGGGAGATGTGTTATTCGGATGATTCCACTGGCACGGGCGGTTGAGCAATTATGGATTTTAATTCGTTTGCAGTGATACCGAGGCCTTCCATAACCAATAACGAATAATAACCAATAACCAATATTATTGCTGTTTGCTCCAGTATAAATTACATATTAGACGTATGTCTGTGTCGTCCTGATTTATATCTTTTAGGCAGTCTATAAGTTGATTATGGTGTATTCAATCAAATGCTTGGTGTAGTCTATGAAGCAGGCATATATTGGTTTGTTTACTTCTATGTACTTTTCAATCAATGTCCTCATCCTGAATATGGCTTCTTTTGTCTCACTGTTTTTCTTGAATCCAAACTGTTGCTCATCTTATTCAGTATTAATTTTATTCTGAATCCTTCCTTGTATAACTTTTAGTAAAATTTGTGTTACCTGGCTCATTAGGCTTATTGTTCTAAAGTCACTGCATTCAACTGCACCATTCTTTTAAGGCAATGCAATGAAAGTTGATGTTTTTAGTTCATTTGGTATGTATCCTGTATGGTATATGTCATTGCATATGCCTGTGATCACCTCAAAGCCATAATCTTCTAGAGCCTGTATCATCTCTATCTGTATATTGTCAGGTCCTGCTGCCTTTCCCTTTTTCATTGTTTTTATATGACAACAATATTTTCAGACTTCAAGATTTTATAGTTGTATGTACATTTTATGTCTGGTTTTTTGTCCCTTTCGACGTGAAATAATTCTGTTATATATTCCTGCCATCTATCGATTATATCTTTGTTGTCTGTTAGCATTCTTCCCTATTTGTTTGCAATACATCCGCTTCCTGCAGCTCTTTTATCATTATTAGTCATTCTCTTTATTTCTGTGCGCATCTCTTAAATTTTGTTTACTTTCCATAGTTTCGATTTCTAGGCATCTTTGGTTGAGCAAGTCTTCTTTTGCCTTTTTGCACATTTTGCGTATTTCATTATCAGTTTCCTTGTATTTGGCAGTGTTCTTCGCTTGTCTTCTTTCTTCCATTTTTTCTAAGATGTTGTCATTTATCCACTTTTGTTTTTTGTTACTTTCCTTTTTGTCACAGGATTCTTGTATGCTGTTTTTTATGCATTGCCATTTGGTTGTGACTTTTTCTTCAGGATTTTCTCTTCTGTACTGCTCAATCCCTTCTTCTAGCAGCTTCTGATATGTGTTCTTTACTTGTGCTGTAAAAGTTTATTTCATATCTTTCTGATTTAATATTGTAATTATATCTAATGGTATTGCTGAATTAGTCTTTTGTTAGTTTCTCTTTAATTTGATTTTCATTTTAATCATTACAGGATTGTGATCTGAATTAATATCTGCCCCTGTATAGGTTAGGATGTACCAAATAGGTACCAGAGATATCATTTTGGAAAGGAAGGCAGCGAGGAAGGGAACTTGTCAACCCACCGCCTGATGCTGAGGTTTGGTACAATGACGTCACTAACACTTTATTACTCCACGGCAATTACTATGGAACTATCTTTACCTTTAATTGCTATAAGAAATAAGAAGCTTGAAATGAAGAAACTAAAAGACAATTCATGGGATAATAAGAAGATAACTGACTTTAAAGTAACAAAAAATAAAGTTCCCTCCATGCCCTTGAACGTGCATTGGGGACAGATATAGTGTAAGTGAACAGATTTGTCGATAACAGCAACATATTGTTGGGTGATGTGGTCGGCATCACACCAGGCCGCCTTTACTTCCCAAAAAAATATCGGATACCCATTGAGGCTGGGAGCCGCGATGGCTCAGTGTTGTGAACTGGACTACAAAGGACAAGAGGTAGGGTTCGATCCCAACCGACAGCTTCCGGGTTCACTCAGCCTTAATGGGTACCGGATTTTTTCTGGGAAAGTAAAGCGGCACAGACGTAATACCGACCACAATACCCCAAAAAATCATGAGCTGGATGTCTGTAAAATTTATGGTCACTAACACAATAATCCCTATGCGCCACTTGGCGTGACGGGGGCTCTTTACTTTTTACTACCCATTGAGGCTGGGTGAACCCCACAGCCCTGTCGGTTCGAAAAAAAAAATCTGTCATTTCTGGGAATCGAAGCTGGACACTTATGATCATGAAGCATGCTAGGCACTCAGCCACCGAGACAATACTAACTAACTAATCAACTAACTAATCGACTAACTAATTAACTGACTAATTAACTGACTAATTGACTAACTAAATAACTAACTAATTGACAAATTAATTAACAATTTAATTAACTAACTAACTAATTAACTAACTAATTGGCTAACTAATTAATTAATTAACTAACTAATCGACTAATTAACTAACTAATTGACTAACTAATTGACTAATAAATTAGCTGACTAATTAACTAAATAACTAACTAAAAAAACTAATTAACTAACGAATCAATTGACTAACTAATCAACTAATTAACTAACTAACCGATTGCCTAACTAATCAACTAATTAACTAACTAACTAATTGACTGACTAAATAACTAACTAAACGACTAACTAATTAGCTAATTAACTAACAAATTGACTAACTAATTAACTAACTAACCAACTAACTAACTGATTAATTAACCAATTAACTAACAACTAATGAACTAACTAATGAACTAACTAATGAACTAACTCATTAACTAACTAACCAATTGACTAACTAATCAACTAATTAATTAACTAACTAATTGACTGACTAATTAACTAACTAACTGACTAAATAACTAACTAAATGACTAACTAATTAACTAACTAATTAGCTAATAGAATAACTAATTGACTAACTAATTAACTAACTAACCAACTAACTAACTGATGAATTACCTAGTTAACTAACAACTAATTAACTAACTAATTGACTAACTAATTAACTAAATAACCAAGTAACTTACTAAATAACTAACTAATTAACTAATTAAGTAACTAATTAACTAACCAACTAATTAACTAGCTAAATAACTAATTAACTAACCATAATTAATTAACTAAATAACTAACTATTTAACTAACAAACTAACATTCCCTTCCGTTAATAATTCTGCTTAAGAACTTAGGTGTGTTTTTTTTAAACATCAAAGACAACAGAGCAAGGGATGTTTACTTTAAAAAAAAAAGTCAATTCGAAAATATGTAAGAGAACAAGCGCAAATACAAATGTTTAGCAAATAGAATAATCACATAAACGATAACTTCAAGTTCAGTTTTTTAAAAAAACATATACCTGCCTGTCCTATATCTAATATATTCAAGGTCATAACAATCCGGAAAACTGAAGCAAGGTACGGAAGAGCAGTTTAAAATAACCCATTCACAAAGTCCTGATTCATGATTAGAATACTAAGTGAAGAAATACAATTCTACTTTGATATTTGACTCAAATAGTTACATTAATTATAGAAAAAGTGTAATAAAGTGAACCTATTCTACTATATGGAAGTGAGTTATGGACGATAAGCAAGACAACACAGAGAACAACATAGGTAACAGATGTGGTTTATCCGAGGAATACTATGAATTCCATGGATAGCGAAAATTACAAATGAAGAATGTTTTAAAAAGAACTGGAGAAACCATAAATATTGTCAAAATCATAAGGAAGAGACAATCTTCATTTGTTGAGCATGCGAATCGAAAAGAAGGCATTGATAATACTGTAACAACGGACAGAGTGGATGGAAAGAGATGCAGAGGAAAACCAGAAAGCATATTGAACAGCTTACCCAAATAGCATAACCACCTTTCTATTTCACTGGTCAAAGCGCATAAGTCGTGTCAAATATCACACTAAGTAAAGACACTAATTTGTCACTGTTATTTTTAATTACCGTAATGTTACTTCGAATGTTACTTTTATTATCATTATTATTGTTGTTATTATTGTTATCGCAATAGTAACTTAGCACTAGCGTCTCCACGAACATCATTCAGATGTGCCCCAATACATAAACACGTTAGACAACGCTGCGCTAGAACATTCACGGAAGCCTCAGTTGATAAGGTTCAGTTTGAATTTTAATAGTTAATAGAGCGGTATTGATGCCAGATTTCTCTAAGACAATTAAGTGATGCACGCACGTCCCTCAGCGTCCCTTTGGTAGAGCTGGGAAATGCTCTCGGAGAAAAGGGAAAATGAAAGTATGGGCCACATGGGAAAATTATGCAGTGCAAAAGTACTTGTAGAATAATTTTTGAGCAATGTATCAAAGCAGTCAATAACAGACAGACACATACACAGACACAAACAGACAAACACACAAACAGACAACTACACACAACGAATCAAAGTCTAGTTTGGTTATGGTTATTTAAAGGTCCCGGTATCGCTGCAAGCGAATAGAAATCCATAATTTCTCAACCGGCCGTGTCAGTGGAATTATCCGAATTAACATCTCATCGAATATCCAAACAAAGAAAGGCAGTTGCAGTCCACATCGTAGCAGATACAGCACACGTCAAAAGACATAAGGCGTTTCCGCACCGAATTGAACGCATCTCAACTGTCCATCATACGGTATCATCTTCATCGTAAGCAATCTGAATATAGAAACACCACCTGGATGAAACACACAGCTCTCGGTGTGTACAATGCATCACAACTCAGTAGCTCCGGCTGCAAGCCGGACTTGGAATATGAGGAAACTGCAACAAGGAATATTTTTCAGACAGTGACTCAACGGTTCCCTGTCGCCTATCCGCCATATTGGCCGGAAGTATGAATAAACTATAGACTAAGTAGCTAAAGTAGCATTAGAACAAGACATCGGATCAGCTGGCCTTTCGTAAATGAACAAAGTTCAAACAATGAGAAATGAAAATAAACGGGGGAGAGGGTGGAGGGGGGGGGGGGGTAGAGGGGAACCTTACATGTCAACCTGTCAACCCCACCATTGTGAAAGAAAACGTAAACATTCGTGCACTCCTTTCCTATACTGTAAAATTTAACAAAACGCCTCCTTCTTCTCTAGTGGTTTCCAAGTTGTATATTTTAGCCATCAATGCCATTTTCAGCAATAAACTTCAAACTTTCCTATGATTTACAGCTTCTTTAAAAAAGCCAAAGAGCCTGTCATTTGGAGCCGTCTAAGGCGCTAGTATTTTACTCGAAAGAAATTGTACAATTTGAAATACTAGTCGGGAATGTGTTCTCCATTTTCTGGAGATTGACCACAGCAAGAAAGATCATGTGGTGACATGGCATGGAAAACAGTCAACAATAGACCTGATACTTCTTCTCTTCCTCTTCTTTACTTCCTCATTTGCCTTTCAGCTTCAGCGGAGATATAATCTGCGGTCTTTTGCTCTTCTGCTCGCCTCTGCTGCTGTTATATTTACTAATGCTTCTAATATTCCATCGATCCATTTTTTTCGTGGTCGACCCTTGGGTCTGGTGTTCTCGCAGTGTTTATTGAGGGCTCGTTGTTTTGTGTTTTGGTCACTCTGACTTGTAACATGGCCAAACCATTTTATCTGTTGTTTCTTTATATATTCTATGGCGGGGGGCATCCTATACAATGCATGGTATCAAGAAGTTTATGGAAGGTCATGATCTCCTATGTCAACCGGTGTGGAACATGATGATAAAGAGAGATCAAGAATTTGTGAAGCAAGCCGCAGTGACAGAGCTGACTACTTAGCACGATGGTCGTGGTTCAATCCCCGAAACTCTATAAATATTTTGTTTTCCTCACAGACACGACTACGGTAACAACCAGTCTCTGGCAATGGATTCCATTAGGGGAAAGGTCATGAGGCCTTCCGTGATAACGACCATATACAAATTAATGTACTGATGATCATTGAAGGATAAGGATAACTGAAAAGTCTCCTCAACGGAGAATGTTAGGATTATGGTGTTATGGTGTTATTGACCATGTTTTTTTTTTTTTCAATACGAATGGAACATTTTAAGATGATGTGGTCGGTATCACACCAGACCGCCTTTACATCCGCGAAAAAAAAAATATGGTACAACTAGCCAAACAGCCACAGAGGCTACATTAAAGATATGGGTACGAATATACAGTTCGTTCAGAAATTCGTGCCCTGAGAGTTTATTAATTATCTCGGAAATTGTTTGATGAATTTATGTAATTCTTTTTCATGAAACCTATTTTTCACCGACCTTAAGTCTGATTTCCCCCCCCCCCCCCCCCCCCCCCATACTTTCATGCATTTAGGAAAGATATTTGCTTCATTGATGTATATAAAAATATGATTTCTTGGTTGTTCTAATTTTTAGGATACCCACATTTGTTGTAATCAACTCACCGCTTAAAATGTAAAAATTCACGTGCTCTCCACAAAATATTAGCATCATCTCACGCTCACTGAACCGTAACTTGTAATAAGAAAAATCCACTGAGAGGTTTGTTAGAAAATTAACATAATTTACAGTAAAATCTAATTTGGTGATCACGGTTTGATATTTTCCTAAAATTATATAACAAAAAACGATCTGTGCAAAATTCAGACTACCTTTGTACTTAGATGTTATAAAAATCTTAAGGTCGGTGAAAAATAAGATTTCTTTCTTGAAAAAGAATTACAGAAATTCATCAAACAATTTCCGACATAATTAATAAACTCTGATGGCACGAATTTGTGAACGAACTATAGTACCCTATTTCCCATTAACACCACTAGGCGTAAAAGGACCCCTTATTTCACGCACTGAATTTCTGAAACGTGTTACCGACATTTACGCACTATAACTACTGACCTTTCATTAAAAGAAATTATAGATACCCTGTTTACAAAACTTGGGAGAAAAGACTTTTCTATTTACTCATTTAATTACATTTTCAAGATGACAGTAGCTATTTCTTTAAAAGACACTGGGTTATAAAATATTACAAAAACAAGATCCCGGATTGAAGAAAGCTAAAACGATAATCTACCTTAGTACATCTTTTTGTTCAAAGACAGAGAAGTCTGTTTAGAAGATTCATATAAATTCATCTGATTAAACCACATTATTTCAGAAATCAATATTGTCAGCTCTCTTCGAAGTTATCTAATTTTTATTTCGTACAGAAAGTTATGTGAGGGAGCCACGATAGCTCAGTGGTTAGTGAACTGGACTGCAAAGAAGAAGAGATCGGGTTCGATCCAGACCGACGGCTTCCGGGTTCACCCAGCCTTTAATGGGTACCGGATTTTTTTCTGGGAAAGTAAAGCGGCACGGGCGTAATACCGACCACATTACCTCAAAAATCATGGGGCGAAGGTCTGTAAAATTGATGGTCACTAACACCATATTCCTATACGCCACTTGGTGTGACGGGGTACTTCACTCTTTCTTTTTACAGAAAGTTCTGTACCAATTTTATACTGTTTAACCGGGGAATATCTTTATTAAAACTATTATCTTTGAGTTGGGAAGCCACTTGCATTCTCTAAGCTGCTAAGTCAGTTGAATCTTTACAAAAAATCTTAGCGGATAATTTTAGATAGTGCATTAAAAAAAAGTAAATACCCCCCCCCCCCTTTCACGCCAAGTGGCGGATAGGGAACATGGTGTTAGTGACCATAAATTTTACAGACCTTCGGCATATGATTTTGGGGTAATGTGGTCGGTATTACGCCCGTGCCGCTTTACTTTCCCATAAAAAAATCCGGTACCCATTAAAGGCTGGGTGAACCGGAGCCGTCGGTTGGGATCGAACCCTACCTCTTGTCCATTGTAGTCCAGTTCACTAACCACAGAGCTATCGCGGCTACCAAAATAGTGCATTAGTTATGTATAAATACCGTATGTTATAATAAAAGTTATATATGTTTTTTTCTGAACAGGCCATAAACAAATTGAAGCATCATCTTTTCAACACCCTAAGGATAGGAACATGACTTTACAGAAGCGGGAAACATCTGGAATCTGTTGCGACAACTGGGAAAATTTAGGGACGAAGAGATAGTGGGAAGCAAGGAGAAAAGATACAAGACAACCTGAGACAATGTCTTGGCAGAAAATCAACAACAGAAATGAAAGATAACTGTCAAGATCGAAAGTTGTGGAGAGACATGATCGCCTACGCCAGCAGGCATGGTACTTGATGATGAAATCTGTTAAACACCGTAAACGTCTATATCACACTCTATATTTAGTCCAAGTAGCAAACCATTATTTTTCCACTTCAAGCGCAAACCTTTGTCAAATCTGATCTAGTCCAAGAAGTGAATATCTACTATAAACGTTAGCTAATCTGAACATTTAACACAAGCAACAAACCTTTATCACATTTTTCCAAGTCCAAGAAGTAAATGTCTACTATAAACGTTAGCTAATCTGAACATTTAACACACGCAACAAACCTTTATCACATTTTTCCTAGTCCAAGAAGTAAATATCTACTATAAACGTTAGCTAATCTGAACATTTAACACAAGCAACAAACCTTTATCACATTTTTCCTAGTCCAAGAAGTAAATGTCTACTATAAACGTTAGCTAATTTGAACATTTAACACAAGCAACAAACCTTTATCACATCTCTCCTAGTCCAAGCAGCAATTCTTATACCGTTTTGCCAACTCTAAATATCAAACATAAATCACAATTTCCCCAAATGCAGGAAGCAAACCTTTATCACACTATAAAATACTAGTGCAACTAATAAACTGAAAACATACTTTAGCAATACGCCCCGTGTCCAGGCTCAAAATGAAATCCGTGACAGAATTCAAACGACGCTTGTTATTCCTCCTGAACAGCAATCACTGTGCGTACCTTACTCCAGCCGCCGACTTTTCTTACTCTTGCAACAACATTCCACCCAATCTGTCACAACCAATTTGTGCCTCTCACGTGACCTGGCAACCCTACAGACGTGTGAGTTTTCTCAAAAGTACAACCTATCGGGTTTAGACTTAGGTCACGTGTTCGCGCCTCATCAAACAAACACAATAAACAATACGTTGACTGGTCGTTATTGTAAAAGAAAGACAATGGACATGGTTTTCAATGGCCTTGGGGTTTGTATTAAGTATTGATGACACAGCGTAGCAGAGGGGTGGAATGTGTTAAGCACAAAAGGAACGAATAAACAAGGTTTCTCTCATTAAGGCAGACCTGCAGAGTATGTTATTGTTATTGTTATGGAAGGCCCCGGTAACATTGCAAACGAATTAAAATCCATAATTGCTCAACCGCCCGTGTCAGTGGAATCACTCGAATTACTAACTCATCTCCCAAACAAAGAAAGGTAGCTGTAGTCCCCATCATAGCAGTCTCTGCACACGCCAAAAGACATAAGGGGAAACCGCACAGAAAGTGAACACAGCCATCTGTTCTCCATCATACGATATCATCATTCATCGTAAGCAATCAGAATATCGAAACACGATTAAAATAGATGAAACGCACAGCTCACGGTGTGCACAGAGCACTTAACTCAATAGCTCTTGCAACAAGCAGAACTTTGAATATGAGGAAACTGTAACAAGGAACACTTTTCAGACATAGCCTTTAACGGTTCCTGCCGCCTATCCGCCATATTGATTACAGAGTATGTAACGCTTACAAATTAGTGCCTGACCTTATAAGCGGCAGTAGAGAAACGTGGTTAGCCACGAATAAGAGGTTGGGTTTGATTTCTTTTGACGGCTTTTAGCTTCACCCAGCTCTCAAGTTTTTCCCTGGGAAAGAAAAACATATCAAGAGTAATGTGTCCACGTTAACTAAAAATGTACTAATAAGGGAAATGTTAGAGCAAAAGCTATAAAACTATGTGTCACGTGGTGTATTCATTTATGTTCGAGAGAGAGAGAGAGAGAGAGAGAGAGAGAGAGAGAGAGAGAGAGAGAGAGAGAGACTATACCTCCTTACTGGAGTTGTCACTGAGCGTCGTCCTATATTTGATAACAAATCACACACTATCCGTGTGGCTTCCGGGTCTTGCTGACCATTGTCGGGGAAGAAAGAACATAACCAATGTCACCTGCCACGCATGTCGTAAGAGGCGACTAAAAAGATTGGGGTCAAGGTACAACAGTGTTTATTCATCGGTGCCAAGACGCCATAGTTAACGTTTTCGCTAATATGCGGCGCGCGTGCCTCAAGCAGGTGATCGTGAGGAGCTGATATAAGCACTATGGAGTTGTTCGTTGTACAATGAAGATGATCTGTCAACGAAGCAAAACTAAACACAAGATTGTTAACCATGCTGTAAATAATGGGGGGTTTCAGCTAAGTCACATCGAGTCTCGGGTTTTATATGAGACAAATGACAAATACGTATTTCCTGTGTTCAAATCGAGCACATAAAGGAACCATTTTCTGATGCAGTTTGATAAAAAAAAAGCAGTTTGATGATGTCTGAGGAAAGCTAGAAATGAAGTTCAGTTCCTACCGTCGTTAGAAAATCTCTATCAAACGATTTTATGAAGTTTGAAACATCGGGTGTTATGGTGTTCGTGCAGCATATTGAGGTGTTCCTACGTAGATAGGAAACTCTGGGAGTATAAACGGTCCCTATAAATGGTCACTTTTCAAATACAGCGATAATGAACATTGCTTTATATAGACAAAACAGTTTGCCTGAACTCCATCTCCGTTTTATAAAACTAGAAGACAGTAGCATATCAGATTGAATAGCTGGTACACTTATATTTGGTGAATTAATAATAATCAAATTTTATTTTGTTACATTTATTGGAGATCATTAATTAAAAATAAATAAATAAAATGTAGAAATACTTAGTTGGAAATCTAAGCTGAGGCTCCGATCTAAAGAGTTTCCATACGACTGGGAGTAATATATGAAAGAGAGAACCAAGACACGTGGTTAGACTTGATGGGGCAGGAGGGATGGGAAGGAAAGGGAAAGTATGTTGATCGTGGGTGTGAATGACGTAGCTGTAACATGGATTAGAAGAAGCGGGTACTGACTAAACCAGGAGATGAATAACAGCGTGCCAGTCGACCAGGAATGAAAAAAGTGTGAACAAACCGAGGAAGATGGCTAAACCAAAGGCTACATCGTGCGAAATGGAGATTATAGGACGTTAGATGGGCTCAAGGTATAAGATATAAGTAGGAGGATGGTATGCCAATGTGTCCAACGGTTAGTAAAATAGCAGATATGAGGAAATGGTAAAAAGTAAGTAAGTTAGAAATGAAATAGCCACAGCGAAAGAGAAGAATATGGTGAAATAAGTACCGATAAGGATTATATATACTGGTCGGTAAAGAGGGATCATATGTGAGGGAGCTGTCACATACCAGCTTTCACCATTGTTAAGACATCCAAACATTTCTATGCCAGCTAAACAACAAATGATAAATAGCATCTTCATACCAACTTTGTGCTATGAAAGTCAAACATGGACCCTTTCTAAATCACATTTAAGAAAGATCAATACATGTGAGATGCGATGCTTGAGAAAAGTAACAAACAACACAAGAAGAGATAGAATACCAAATGAAACCATACGAAAAATGGTAGGAACAAAACCCTGCCAAGAATATATAGAACAACAACAACTTAAATGGTTTGGCCACCTGGTCAGAATGAATCCTCACCAATCACCATCAAGGGCATTCTTCTCGAGAATGCATGGAAAAAGACCAAGAGGAAGACCCAGAAAAAAGATGGATAGATGCAGTGACAGAGACATGTAACAACAAAGGAAAATCACTAATTCAGACAATTCGAGCAGCACAAGAACGACAAATGATATAAACCACAACACCTTTTTGGTATCAGTGACAGAGACATGTAACAACAAAGGAAAATCACTAATTCAGACAATTCGAGCAGCACAAGAACGACAAATGATATAAGCCACGACACCTTTTAGGTATCAGTGAAAGAGAAAAGAAGAAAGAAGAAGGAAGAGGGATCATCATCATCAAGTACCGGGCCTGCTGGCGCAGGTGATCATGTCTCTCCACAATTTTAGATCTCGACAGTTATTTATCATTTCTGTTGTTGACCTTCTGCCAAGCCATTCTCTTAAGCTGTCTGGTAATTTTTCTCTTTGCTTTCCTCTATCTCTTCGTCCCTCAATTTTCCCAGTTGTTACAATATATTCTATTTGTTCTCCTCTCATTACGTGGCCAAAAAAATGATGATTGTTTCTTCCTAATATTGGAAACTAGCTCTCTTTTTTATTTGGCCTATTTCAGAACGTTTTCATTACTCTTCTTAGCTGTCCATGATATTCTCAACATTCTCCTGTAAAACCACATTTCTACAGACTCCAGTGATTTTCTTGTTTGTTGTCCTATCGTCCATAATTTACATCCATATTTTAAGACTGATTCTACATAACATTTAAGAACTCCTTTTCTTGTTTCTGTTGTCAAAAATGGATTGCATAGTATCTTCCTCATTGGAGGGATCATAACCCTTTTAACATGAGAGAATGCATTTTTACTCTATACAATACAAGGCATCTACAAGGGGAAAAGAACTCTTCCGGATATGTCTTAACTATTGGCCGAGATTGGCCACTCATGTGCAGACCACACCCAACTTGCTAAATTTTTCGAAGCTTCAGCTCGTCTGGAATGATTTAACGGACCGAACTAATGTTCAATAGTAACGCCAAACACTTGACTGTAAAGAGCCAGCTTTCCCGTTTCACGTTTTTCGATGTTGCAATGTTGACTTCTGTAACTGCTCCACCTTCCCTCACCATACCTCCACCCACTTGCAATGTTGACTTCTGTAACTGCTCCACCTTCCCTCACCATACCTCCACCCACATGTTGAGGAGATTACTCGACACCGTTCTCTCAGTCACTTGTGTACGGCTCATTCACCTGTCGCTGCATGAACCTTCACCAGATAATGAATCTCCACAGATTTCGCACCTTCACTAAACAAACATCTCACACTTCGCTAGTCTGCACTTTTATGACGCAATGTTGTAAGGGACCACAATCATGTTAAACTGTTTCTAGTGTTCGTGTACGTGCCTCAGGATTGCCAACACTATCTATTGACAGCACAATATCTCCATCCCGCAAACCAGACATACAATGATATCGGTCGTACACTATTTTTTTTTTAACCACTTATACTGTTTCCTACTGAACAACCTCTTTTGTATTAAATCCGAAAATTATACTAAATAATAAAATGAAACAAAAATCTTAGAAAGAAAACTCAGTAAGTTGAGCATAAAATTTAAACAAAATCACGTTACAATCACCTTTTTTTGCCTTTGAAATGATGTCAAATTGGCGTATTTATCTTGCATCGTGTCATATTTTCAAGACTCTCTGTTATCTGCACATTCCAGCCCAATGCATCAGACTTAAACATCGCATTTTAAGTTAACGGGTTTGCATTTCTATTTCGATCGCTGCTATATTCACAATAGTAGTCTGTTTTCAGACAATTAAAAGAAATGTATTGAGATCTTGATCAGTTCTCATTCACTTATTCAGACGCTTGCAATCAGTCAGCTATGATTCTATAACTACTTTCAGCGAATGCACTGTCACTTGAGTTACTATTAAATCTAAATATTCATACTGTTTTTTTTTTATTTTTTTTTTTAAATTAAAAAAAAAAATGGAAAGAAAAATTAAAATTAGAAGAGCTGCTATAAAGATACACATTTATTATAAGTATTCGTAACATAGAAAAATAAAACTCATCATCATCAGGTTACATGTCTTTTGCAGAACGTTAACTTCACCACATCCCGTCTGAAAGAATCTCTGTGTCTCTAGCTAGATATCCCACTTCTTCTGTTATCGTATTCAGGGTCTCTTTAAATCCGGAAAGCACATTCTTCTTGGTCTGCCCATGATGTGTTGCCAAGGAACCATGCCTTCCATTACTGTTCTTTCCAGCCCGCTGTGTCTTTTGACGTGGCCATATTATTTTAATTTCCTTTGTAGAATGGTGTTTATTAGCCAGTTCAATTCAATATTTAAATCTTTTAATATATCTTCATTACTCCTTTTTATTTTCCAGAGTATTTTATAGATTTTTCTGCAGCATTTTGTTACGAATGAATCGATTTTCTTTCTTGCTGTTTTCGTGATTGTACATGATTCCAATGTCTTTATTGTTACAATTTTTTTTTTTTTTTTTTTTTTTTTTTTTTTTTTTTTGTAAAATGTAATAGCATATCGGAGCCTCGGTGGCTGAGTGGTTAGTGTGCTCGCTTCTTGACCAGACGGGTCCGGGTTCGATTACCAGCAGTGGTGGATTTTTTTTTTCGCACTGACAACGCTCTGGGGTTCACCCAGCCTCTAAAAATGGTAAAGAGAGATTTTTCTGGGAAGTAAAGGCGGCCTGGCGTGATACCGACCACATCATCCAAACCTGTGCCGTGGTCATAGAAAAACGTGGTCACTAACACCATATTCTCCGTACGACTAGCAAAGCGTGAAGGGAACCTTTACTTTTTTTTCCATGATTCACAACTATATTTTGCTACCGGGAAGATACATGTCCTTATTAACTTTAATTGTAAAACAAAAGTAGCAGAGAATATTCAGTTAGCGATTGCTACGAAACAACCCACTTGTAAACATTACTCACGTGTTTTCGCTTAAGCTCCTCAAACTCAGCGATAGAGGCCCTTGATAAGCGTCGCAGTCGACCAGGCCCGGTCCCGTTCAGTTTTTGGTTGAAGAAAGCTATGGAGTCAAGGTTAAGGCTTGCGGCAAACTTCTGTCCGGCCTGGCTCAAGCTCGACCAGAAGGCAGAGTCCAGGGACGCGGCAGAGTTGGAGGACATGCTTGGGGGTCGCACAGGGTCGGTCGTTAGTTCTGTGACTGTTGGAGAAATTATAGTGGTCGTTAGTTCTGTGCCTGTTGGGGGAAATATATGGGTCGTTAGTTCTGTGACTGTTGGGGGATAATATAGGGGTCGTTAGTTCTGTGACTGTTGAGGGAAATGTATAGGGGTCGTTAGTTTTGTGCCTGTTTGAGAAATTATAGGGGCCGTTAGTTCTGTGCCTGTTGGGGGAAATATAGGGGTCGTTAGTTCTGTGCCTGTTGGGGGAAATATATGGGTCGTTAGTTCTGTGACTGTTGGGGGATAATATAGGGGTCGTTAGTTCTGTGACTGTTGAGGGAAATATAGGGGTCGTTAGTTTTGTGCCTGTTTGAGAAATTATAGGGGCCGTTAGTTCTGTGCCTGTTGGGGGGAATATAGGGGTCGTTAGTTCTGTGCCTGTTGGGGGAAATATATGGGTCGTTAGTTCTGTGACTGTTGGGGGATAATATAGGGGTCGTTAGTTCTGTGCCTGTTGGGGGAAATATAGGGGTCATTAGTTCTGTGACTGTTGGGGGATAATATAGGAGTCGTTAGTTCTGTGACTGTTTGAGAAAATATAGGGGTCGTTAGTTCTGTTCTATCCCCAGTAGTGGCGAATTTTTTTTCGGACTGACAAGGCTCCGGGGTTCACCCAGCCTCTGAAAATGGGTACCAGAGATTTTTCTAGGAAGTAAAGGCGGCCTGGCGTGATACCGACCACATTAACCAAAATGTGCCGTGGTTATAGAAAAAAATACGGCAACTAACACAATATTATCCATAAGCATTTGAAGGCGTGAAGGGAACCTTTACTTTTTTTTTTTTTAGTCCAGTGCCTGTTGGGGAAAATATAGTGGCCGTTAGTTTTGTGCCTGTTGGGGAAAATATAGTGGCGTTAGTTCTGCGCCTGTTGGGGGAAATATAGTGGCCGTTAGTTTTGTGCCTGTTGGGGAAAATATAGTGGCGTTAGTTCTGCGCCTGTTGGGGAAATATAGTGGCCGTTAGTTTTGTGCCTGTTGGGGAAAATATAGTGACCGTTAGTTTTGTGCCTGTTGGGGAAAATATAGTGGCGTTAGTTTTGTGACTGTTGGGGAAAATATAGTGGCGTTAGTTTTGTGCCTATTGGGGAAAATATAGTGGCGTTAGTTTTGTGCCTATTGGGGAAAATATAGTGCCGTTAGTTTTGTGCCTATTGGGGAAAATATAGTGCTGTTAGTTTTGTGCCTATTGGGGAAAATATAGTGGTCGTTAGTTTTGTGACTGTTGGGGAAAATATAGTGGCGTTATTTTGTGACTGTTGGGGAAAATATAGTGGCGTTAGTTTTGTGCCTATTGGGGAAAATATAGTGGCTTTAGTTTTATTGTGCCTATTGGTGAAAATATAGTGCCTTTAGTTGTGTGCCTGTTGGGGAAAATATAGTGGTCGTTAGTTTTGTGACTGTTGTGGAAAATATAGGGGCCGTTAGTTTTTTACATGTTGGGGAAAATATAGGGGTCGTTAGTTCTGTGACTGTTGGGGCGAAATATAGTAGTCGTTAGTTTTGTGCCTGTTGGGGAAAATATAGTGGCGTTAGTTTTGTGACTGTTTGGGAAAATATAGTGGCGTTAGTTTTGTGCGTATTGGGGAAAATATAGTGGCGTTAGTTTTGTGCCTGTTGGGGAAAATATAGTGGTCGTTAGTTTTATGCCTGTTGGGGAAAATATAGTGGTCGTTAGTTTTGTGCCTGTTGGGGAAAATATAGTGGCCGTTAGTTTTATGCCTGTTGGGGAAAATATAGTGGCCGTTAGTTTTATGCCTGTTGGGGAAAATATAGTGGTCGTTAGTTTTGTGCCTGTTGGGGAAAATATAGTGGTCGTTAGTTTTATGCCTGTTGGGGAAAATATAGTGGTCGTTAGTTTTGTGCCTGTTGGGGAAAATATAGTGGCCGTTAGTTTTATGCCTGTTGGGGAAAATATAGTGGCCGTTAGTTTTGTACCTGTTGGGGAAAATATAGGGGTCGTTAGTTCTGTGACTGTTGGGGGAAATATAGTAGTCGTTAGTTCTGTGACTGTTTGAGAAAATATAGGAGTCGTTAGTTCTGTGACTGTTGGGGGAAATATAGAGGTCGTTAGTTCTGTGACTGTTTGGGGAAATGGAGTTGTTAGTTCTGAGATTGCTGGGGGTAACATAGGGGTCGTTAGTTCTGTCCCTGTTGAAGGAAATAAAGGGGTAATTAGTTCTGTTACTATCTATCTCTATCTAATGTCCTTTCGAGCCGAAGACGGCACATAGGGCAGAACCACACTCTCAAAAACAGAAACCTTGCGTGCCAATGTGACACATATTGCAGAGATCACTGCTCTAAAATATATGGCGCTGTTTCTAGAAATAAATGGGTCGTTTTTCTATCATTGTTGGGAGAAATAAAGTTGTCCTTTGTTCTAACACTGTTGGGGGAATAAAGGGGTCATTAGATCTGTTACTGTTGGTGGAAATAAAGGGGTCATTAGCTCTATTACTGTTGGTGGAAATAAAGGGGTCATTAGTTCTGTTATTGTTGGGCGAATAAAGGGGCCATTAGATCTGTTACTGTTGGTGGAAATAAAGGGGTCATTAGATCTGTTACTGTTGGTGGAAATAAAGGGGTCATTAGTTCTGTTACTGTTGGTGGAAATAAAGGGGTCATTAGTTCTGTTACTGTTGGTGGAAATAAAGTGGTAGTTAGTTCTGTGAATATTGGGAAAAATAAAGGAGTTATTTATGTCACTGTTGGAGGAAATAAAGTTGAAAGAGAAACAGATACCAATCAGGTTTTCTAATTACAATACAACAATGAATCATTATGTACACTGGCTTTCCTGCGATGTTGTTGAATGTTTACTGGACAGTTAAAAAGACCAATGAGAAAGTTCTCAAAGAGGCCAACACAAAAAGAGAGCTCTTAAAAAACATCAGAAAGAAGCAATCAACATTTTTTAGGCACATCATGAGAAGAGGAAAGTTGGAATACTTGGTTACAACTGGCAAAATAAAAGGAAAGAGATATTGCGGACGACAAAGAGAGAAAATACTGGATAGCTTGGTGCCATGGCATGGAAAACAATCAACAACAGAACCCCTACGATGCACTGTGGATAGAAGACTGTGGAAGGACATGATCGTCAACGCCAACCGGTACGGCACATGATGATGATGATGATGATCACTGCATCTATCCATCTTCTGCTGGGTCTTTTCCTCTTGGTCTTTTTCCATGCATTCTCGAGAAGAACGCCCTTGATGGTGATTGGTGAGGATTCATTCTGACCAGGTGGCCCAACCATTTAAGTTGTTGCTCTATATACTCTTGGCAGAGTTTTAATGATACCATTTTTCTCATGGTTTCATTTGGTATTTTATCTCTTCTTGTGTTGTTTGATACAACTTTTAAAAAATTTGTTTAATTGGTAAATCAGAGAGTTTCGGGCAAATAAAATATTCAATTTTTAACTACACAAGTTTTAACTTTTTCAGATATCAAATCAACTAAAGTTCAGTGACAAACAACTGTGGATGGCTTACAGCAAGACCGCTTCTCCTCATGTTGGCAATGAACTTTATCTAGACTTCACCTCGTTTCCGAATATCTTCGTTATTTTCTTTATCTGGCAGTATTATTCTCCAATTCTGTAAAACCACATATCTGGAACCTCTAATTATATTCTTGTCAGTTGTTCATTTGTATAGGATTTACTTATATATAAGGATATACTAGTCATAACAACGGAGACATTTTTCTTACTCTATTTACCGGCATATATTTGTATTTAATTCTTTGGAATGCTGAGTTTGCCTGAGTTATTCTAAGTTTCATGCTTCTGTTTTTGTTGTTGTTTTCTTCTTCTCCTTATTTTACTTCTTCTTCTTCCCTTCTTCATCTCACTACCCAGAGAGGACTAGGCATTGGATCTCACTACCCAGAGAGGGCTAGACATTGAATCTCACTACCCAGAGAGGTCTTAACATTGAATCTCATTACCCAGAGAACACTAGACATTGGATCTCATTACCCAGAGAAGTCTAGACATTGAATCTCACTACCCAGTGAGTACTAGACATTGAATCTCATTACCCAGAGAGGACTAGACATTGAATCTCATTACCCAGAGAGGACTAAACATTGAATCTCACTACCCAGAGAGGACTAGACATTGAATCTCATTACCCAGAGAGGACTAGACATTGAATCTCATTACCCAGAGAGTACTAGACATTGAATCTCATTACCCAGAGAGGACTAGACATTGAATCTCATTACCCAGAGAGGACTAGACATTGACTCTCATTACCCAGAGAGGACTAGACATTGAATCTCATTACCCAGAGAGGACTAGACATTGAATCTCACTAGCCTTACACCAGGGGAGAGTCAAGCCACGAAGAAACCCCAGATTCGAAGTGAAAAAATCCCACCGCACATATCGGGTTTTGAACCCGGGGACATTCCTTACAGAGAGCGATGTCTTATCTCTAGACCACGCAATTGTGCCTCTGTTGTGCCTCTGTTGTGCCTCTACCATTTAAAGTTAACATTGTTCCCAGTTACTTTAATTCATTGCCAAGTTACTTTAAAATCACCATGATCCTTTCCTACCCAGCCTACCGTTGTAAAACACGCACGTTTAATTTAGAATGAATAAAAACAATGCTACTCAATGACATATATAATACTGAACACATACCAAAAAATGGAGCCGAGTTAACTCAGTGGTTAGTTAAGTGGTATACAAAGGACAAGGGGTAGGGTTCGATCCCAACCGACGGCTTCCGGGTTCACCCAGCCTTTAATGGGTACCGGATTTTTTTCTGGGAAAGTGAAGTGGCACGGGCGTAATACCGAACACATCACCCTAAAAATCATGTGCCGAAGGTCTGTAAAATTTATGGTCACTAACATCATATTCTCTATACGCCACTTGGCGTGACGGGGGTACTTTATTTATTTATTTTTTTTTTTACATACCAAAACATCTTAAATCTATCTTTGTAGCCTTAACGAAGAGGTCAGGCCCAACTGATTAAGAAAACCATCGCGCTATTAATCTAATGATTCAAATGACGATTATATTACTAAGAATAATCATGAGACGTGTAAGGAACACAATAAAATAATAAAAAAGTGAGAAGCAATGTGGATTTGTGGAAGGAGAAGGCACAAATAATGCAATATACAGTCATCCCTCGCTACTTCGCGGTTCATTTATCGTGGCCTCACTACATCGCGGATTGTTCAAAAATTCACAATTGAGGAATTATAAAAAAAACAACATTATTTTATGTATGTTATTTATACTATTAATATTTTATTTACATGTTTGAAACTATTCTTTAATGTTCTAATGATAACATATGCACTTACGTGGTTTCATATACACTTATTGATATTATACATACACAAAAAATGTACGTATGTTAAAAATGAGAGGGTGACACTACTTCGCGGTTTTTCACTTATCGCGACCGGTTCTGGTCCCTATTAACCGCGATAACTGAGGGATTACTGTACATCATGAGAACAATGATAGAAAGATCAATAGAGGTAAAGAAAGATCTATATATGTGTCTAAATAGACTACATGAAATCATTTGACAAAGTAAAGCATGTGGAAATAATCAATATGCTGGAGAAATTAAACATTGATGGCAAGGATATGCGAATCGTTAAAAAACATGTACTGGCAACAAACAGCAGCCATAAGAATTAGCAACCAAACAGAGCAGTTCCAATATATAAAACAAGGAGTCAGACAAGGCGGTGTTCTGTCGCCGGATTTGTTTTCACTTTACAATGAAAATATTATGAGATAATTTAAAAAAAAAAAAAAGGAATTGAAGTCAACGGTCACAACATAAACAATTTGCGATATGCGGATGACACGGTCTTAATAGCAGAGACAGAAATTAACTACAAGAAATGATAGACATAAAAGTAAAAAAAAGCAACAAGAAAGGTCTAAGACTAAATAGTAAGAAAACAAAAGTAATGATCATATCAAAGAAACAATCACCACCATCATGGAACATAAAAATAAACAGGACAAATTTGAAATATGTGCAACATTTCAAATACTTGGGCACACTAATAACATCAGATGAAAGATGCACCACGGAAATAAAAAAGCAGAATAGCACAGGCCAAAATAGCATTTCAGAAAATGAAAAACGTCTTATGCAACAAATCTATGTCAATGGAAGTGAGAAAGAAAGTTCATCGTGGCTATATAGAGTCAATTCTGACATCTGGATGTGAATCATGGACATTAAACAAACAAATGAAAAGATGATTAGAGGCCACAGAGATGGGATTTCTCAGAAGAATGTTGAAAGTTCCCTGGACAGCTAAAATGACCAACAAGGAGATTCTCAAATAGGCCAACACAGAAAGGGAACTCCTAAAAACATCAGAAAGAAACAATCAACATTTTTCGGGCAGATCATGAGAAGATGAAAGTTGGAATACTTGGTTACAACTGGCAAAATAAAAGGAAAGAGAGATCGCGGACGACAAAGAGGAAAATATTAGATAGCTTGGTGTAGTGGAAAGGAAAACAATCAACAACAGAACTGATACGATGCACGGTGGATAGAAGATTGTGGATGGACATGATCGCCTACAATAAACGGTATGGCACATGATGATGAATAAGAACATGTAGACATTAAGAAAATATTGCCTCAATCGGAGTTGTGAATGGCGTAGTCGCTGTGGGGTCGCCTTTCACCCCAAACACCAATGTTCGAAGATAATTTGTCCCCGTCAGTCAGCTCAGCTGAAAGATACAAGTGGGTACCTGGCTGTTATGGAGCCGCGATAGCTCAGTGGCTAGTGAACTGGGCTACAAAGGACAAGAGGTCGGGTTCGATCCTGACCGACGGCTTCCAGGTTCACCTAGCCTTAAATGGGTACTGGATTTTGTCTGAGAAAGTAAAGCGGCACGGGGGTAATACCGTCTACATTACTCCAAAATCATGTGCCGAAGGTCTATACAAATTATGGTCAATAACACCATATTTCCTATACGCCACTTGGCATGGCGGGTCAATAACACCATATTCTCTATACGCCACATGGCAAGACGGATCACTTCTGCCAAGCCATTCTCTTAAGCTCTCTGGTATATTTTCTCTTTGCTTTCCACTATCTCTTCGTCCCTAAGTTTTCCCAGTTGTTACAATATATTCCAGTTGTTCTCTTCTCATTACATAGCCAAAAAATGATGACTGTTTCTTCCTAATATTGGAAATTAGCTCTCTTTTTGCTTTGACCTCTTTCAGAACATTTTCATTACTTCTCTTAGCTGTCCATGATATTCTCAACATTCTTCTGTAAAACTACATTTCTACAGACTCTAGTGATTTTCTTGTTTGTTGTCCTATCGTCCATGATTCACATCCTTATGTTAAGACTGGCTCTACACAACATTTAAGAACTATTTTTCTTGTTTCTATTGTCAAAAATGGATTGCATAGTATTTTCCTCATTATAGGAAAGCTGCTTCTGCCTGAGCCATTCTGCATCTCACCTCTTTTGTACATCTTCCGTCTGAGTTTAACAAAGTTCCCAAATATTTAAATTCATTTACCTGTTTTAGTATTATTCCACTTGTCTTTATTTTGCACTGTTGATGTCTTTTTCTTTGTTGTTACTATTACTTCTGTATTAATCGATACTGTATAATAATTGCGATTTAGTTTCATTTGTTATTGCTCTTATATATTTTATGTTTCTCTGTGGACTGGTGACGTATTCTTTGTAATTGCAACATAGGTCCGATGTGTAGATGTGTAAGTTTGTGTTTCCGTGCTGTAGTATCTATCTAAACTGGTGTGCTGTTAAGTGTCTATGTTTTTGAAATGGGAGATAAATGGGTGTGTTGGGATAGGACCGTGTGCTACCACCAAAGGTTCAGAGGTGTGCACATAAGTTACACGGGTGTGCATATAAGTTACATGGGTGTGCACATAGGGTACACGGGTGTGCACATAAGTTACACGAGTGTGCACATAAGTTACACGGGTGTGCACATAAATTACACGGGTGTGCACATAGGGTTCACTGGTGTGCACATAAGTTACACAGGTGTGCATATAAGGTACACGGGTGTGCACATAAGTTACACGTGTGTGCACACAAGTTTCACGGGTGTGCACATAAGTTACACGGGTGGGCACATAAGTTTCACGGGTGTGCACATAAGTTACACTGGTGTGCATATAAGTTACACGGGTGTGTATATAGGGTACACGGGTGTGCACATACATTATACGGGTATGCATATAAGTTACATGGGTGTGCATATAGGGTACACGGGTGTGCATTTAAGTTACACGGATGTGCATATAGGGTACACGATTGTGCACATAAGATACACGGGTGTGCATATAAGTTACACGGGTGTGCACGTAAGGTAAATGGGTGTGCATATAAATCACACGGGTGTGCACATAGGGTTCACGGGTGTGCACGAAAGGTACATGGGTGTGCATTTAAGTTACACGGGTGTGTACATAAGTTACACGGGTGTACACATAAGGTTCCCGGGTGTGCAGCAAATGGTCCACAAATATGCCGTGGACGGTGTAAAAGATATCTTCTTATTTTAAGGGAAGGTATGAATGGAAAGTAGAAGCACAGACGTGAAATGGCTATCAAATTAAGAGCTGTATGCATGACGCCAGATAGTAGCAGAGCTGGAAGCTTGCAGCGACTCATAGCTGATGGTTTGTGCCAGGATTAGTGAACCAGAACTATCCACACCCTACTCCATATATTCGCGGTGCTTATAAAAACAGACTAATATGTCTGGTCTGTCCAGGCGAATAAGGATCGTAGAGGGTAAGCAACCCATTGCTAAAAAATTCCAGCTTGAAGTCGGATGTATTGGGCCGAAATGCGCAAATATCACAGTTCTACTACAAACCGCGACACAATGCATCTATGCCCACTTAACGTCCGTTTAGAGACAGATGTTGAGGATGTCAATCAGTTCCTATAGTAGTTATGATAGTAGTTATCGGTATAGTAGTTATGATAGTAGTTATCGGTATAGTAGTTATGATAGTAGTTATCGGTATAGTAGTTATGATAGTAGTTATCGGTATACTAGCTATGATAGTAGTTATCGGTATAGTAGTTATGATAGTAGTTATCGGTATAGTAGTTATGATAATAGTTATCGGTATAGTAGTTATGATAGTAGTTATCGGTATAGTAGTTATGATAGTAGTTATCGGTATAGTAGTTATGATAGTAGTTATCGGTATAGTAGTTATGATAGTAGTTATCGGTATAGTAGTTATGATAGTAGTTATCGGTATAGTAGTTATGATAATAGTTATCGGTATAGTAGTTATGATAGTAGTTATCGGTATAGTAGTTATGATAGTAGTTATCGGTATAGTAGTTATGATAGTAGTTATCGGTATAGTAGTTATGATAGTAGTTATCGGTATAGTAGCTATGATAGTAGTTATCGGGTGAACGTCAGGAATAGAAGGGAAAATTATGAATGGGAAAGACATAATGTTAAGTCAGTCCTATTATATGGCTGTGAAACATGGAGAACAACAAAATTGACAATCATGAAGATACAGACTTTCATTAATGGATGCTTACGCAGAATAAAAGGATGGAAATGGCAGGACAAAATCACTAACATAGAATTATGGAAATGTACCAGTCAAATACCAATGGATAAAGAGATACAGATTGGCTGAGACGATGGCGCTGGGTAGGACACACACTATGGAAGCGAACTGAGAGTATTACACAACAGGCCCTTTTTTGGAATCCCCAGGGGAAAAGACAAAGAGGAAGACCAAGGAATTCTTGGAGAAGACAGATAGAAGCAGAGATGAAGATGATGGGGAAGACGTGGAATGATCTTAAAAGAATGGCAAGAAACAGAACTACTTGGAAAGTATTTGTTGAAGACCTCTGCTCCACAGGGAGTTGAAAGGTAGAAGAGAGAGAAAGGCATAACGATGCATCAAGATATCTAGAAAGGCGAAGCTGCTGTAAATCTGATGATAATAATAAAAATATATTTTTTAAAGGGGGAAAAATGGTATGGTAACAGTTTTACGTAGGAGACACACAAAACAAAAATAGAACGAGGTTTCGGCCAAAAGGCCTCCAACAGGACAACAAACAGCAACACAAACACATCTAAAGATATACACACAAATCTTGAACTTTATGTTTCTTGCATTATAGAAATAATTCTTCATGAGTGAGTGATCAGTAATATTCTTTCTTTAAAAAATCACAATGATTTCAGTTTTAATTTATGCATGAAAAAAGTGCTGTTATTTCGACGTTTTATTCAATGTCTGTGACTACAGTGGGGGTGACCCTCGTGAAGCTAATTCTTAATACAAGAAGGCCACATCATTACCCAATGGCAATTGATATTTGAGAAAACCTTACATTCACCGTGGGATCGTGGTGAGATAGTTGTTAGATGCGCGTTATTCCTTTGGTTTTCGAAAATAAAGGTTACAAACCCAGTGCAATCGTCACATTGTGAACAAGTTTTGTTATTTAGTTCTCGATATGAAATACAGAAAAAAAAAGAAAAGAAGATTTTAAACAATATCTTGCAGACCCTACCGGATATCATAATATATATGTGCACATGAGTAGTGATATAGGCTGATAATGGTGCGTATTATCCAGTTGCAAACCGCTTTAAAAAAACATTTTTCTATATATAAAGGTATACAGCTGCAATAACCGGCTCCGGCGGGCGGTTGTTCGGGTGGTTCGTAAGCGGTGGTTTTTCCGGCGATTGTTGCTGAACGTTATCGGTTGACCTTGTTGATAAGGTGTGTGAGCTGACTATCGGTGACCTTGTTGATAAGGTGTGTGAGCTGACTATCGGTGACCATGTTGATAAGGTGTGTGACTGACTATCGGTGACCTTGTTGATAAGGTGTGTGAGCTGACTATCGGTGACCTTGTTGATAAGGTGTGTGACCTGACTATCGGTGACCTTGTTGATAAGGTGTGTGAGCTGACTATCGGTGACCTTGTTGATAAGGTGTGTGAGCTGACTATCGGTGACCTTGTTGATACGGTGTGTGTGCTGACCGTTATCGGTGACCTTGTTGATAAGGTGTGTGTGCTGACCGTTATCGGTGACCTTGTTGATAAGGTGTGTGTGCTGACCGTTATCGGTGACCTTGTTGATAAGGTGTGTGTGCTGACCGTTATCGGTGACCTTGTTGATAAGGTGTGTGTGCTGACCGTTATCGGTGACCTTTTTGATAAGGTGTGTGAGCTGACTATCGGTGACCTTGTTGATAAGGTGTGTGTGTGCTGACCGTTATCGGTGACCTTGTTGATAAGGTGTGTGTGCTGACTATCGGTGACCTTGTTGATGAGGTGTGTGAGCTGACTATCGGTGACCTTGTTGATAAGGTGTGTGAGCTGACTATCGGTGACCTTGTTGATAAGGTGTGTGTGCTGACTATGGGTGACCTTGTTGATAAGGTGTGTATGCTGACTATCGGTGACCTTGTTGATAAGGTGTGCGTGCTGACTATCGGTGACCTTGTTGATAAGGTGTGTGAGCTGACTATCGGTGACCTTGTTGATAAGGTGTGTGTGCTGAATATCGGTGACCTTGTTGATAAGGTGTGTGTCCTGACTATCGGTGACCTTGTTGATAAGGTGTGTGTGCTGACAATCAGTGACCTGGTTTGGTAACGGTGTGCTGATTTTAAAAATGGAGGAAAAGCGGGAGTTCCTCGGGCTGAATTTTGTAAATATCTGCTGACATCATATTCTTCGGTGTTATTGGTGTCGAAGTTTTATCATGAAATATTTTTTGGTATATATGTTGTCTGCAGGCGTCATGTGGAATTGAGGAAAACATCATCAGGTGCTCCTCAGTGTTATTTGGTAACGAGAGTATGATGCGGACTGCGGCCTAGTTAAATTATTACTGGATACATAGTGACCGGAACATAAAACGTGAACACTATCAGCAGATCACATCGGTGGCCGTAAGGCCATGTGTGTGCTTGTAAATCTATTTAAATAACATGTCGTGATGGTTGTGATGCTTCTAAAAATGGAGCAAAGGGGGTTTCTCTGTTTGACCCTGACTGAGGGTCGTGGGTGTAAGTCGTGTTTTAGGCTGTCTGTCGCTGACCTGGTAATTTAACCTCATCATCATTGCTGTTACTCAGTGTTACAGTTGTTACATAGTTCGACAGTTCTTGTTACTCAGTGTGACAACTGTCACACTGATTAACAACCGTTTGGCTTTTCGTGACAAGGCGCTGTGCCAAAGAGTACGGGTTCGATCCTGCTTAGGACCATATGTTGTTCTTTGTTTTTTTTCCTGTTGTTGATTATTTGTTATTTTTTCCGAGTGCTGTAAAAATACCTCTTCCTCTGGATTGATTCGCTGATTATCGGCTCGGAAGTTTCCCTCTATAATAATATTCATTTATTATTATTTGCCTCTATATGTGCAAGTATCGTGGCTTTGCTGTAAACTATCGACACAGCACAACCACGTTGACTTAATAGAAGACTGAGAACAGGAGAAGAAGTGTTAGATACATAACAGGCAACAACCTGTCTATCAGATGTGAATAAGTACAAATAAAGAAGAGCACAAAATAATGTCGCTATTGAAAACATAAAAAGACAACAGATAAAATGGTTTGGTCACGTGTGTCAGCCACAAAAAAAGGTGGGATGATGAAATATTAGAAACACTAGGAAACATAACAAAAAATACCAACATAATAGCAAAAGACTACAAACTATATCTTGGGAGCCGCGATAGCTCAGTGGTTAGTGAACTGAACTATAAAAGACAAAAGGTTGGGTTCGATCCTGATCGACGGCTTCCAGGTCCACCCAGCCTTTAATGGTTAATCCAAGATTTAGGGAACAGCCAGAGTGATGACATATGTTGTAAAAAAATATCGCCAACTTTGCTTACTGGTTAGGAGAAAGTTCAAAGGATATCGTCTTTAATAGAGAATAGGAACGCAACATTGGCTGGTCCTGGGCACCCTAGCGAAGGTAGGGAGAAAGAGGAAAGAAGAAAGAGAGAGAGAGAGGAAAGAAGAAAGAGAGAGAGAGAGAGAGGAAAACAGAAAGAGAGAGAGGAAAGAAGAAAGAGAGAGAGAGAGGAAAGAAGAAAGAGAGAGAGAGGAAAGAAGAAATAGAGAGAGAGAGGAAAAAAGAAAGCGAGAGAGAGGAAAGAAGAAAGAGAGAGAGAGGAAAGAAGAAAGAAAGAGAGAGAAAGAAGAAAGAGAGAGAGAGAAAAGAAGAAAGAGAGAGAGAGAGGAAAGAAGAAAGAGAGAGAGAGGAAAGAAGAAAGACAGAGAGGAAAAGAAGAAAGAGAGAGGAAAGAAGAAAAAGAGAGAGAGAGAGGAAAGAAGAAAGAGAGAGGAAAGAAGAAAGAGAGAGAGAGGGGAAAGAAGAAAGAGCGAGAGAGAGAGAGAGAGGAAAGAAGAAAGAGAGAGAGAGAGGAAAGAAGAAAGAGAGAGAGGAAAGAACAAAGGAAAAGAGAAATGAAGAAAGGGAGAGAGAGAAAGAAGAAAGAGCGAGAGGGGAAAGAATAAAGAGAGAGAGGAAAGAAAAGAGAGAGAGAGAGAATGAAAAACGAGAGAGAGTGGATAGAAGAAAGAAAGAGAGACAGAAAAAAAGAGAGAGAGAGAGAAGAAAGAAGAAAGAGAGAGAAAGAAGAAAGAGAGAGAGATGAAAGAAGAAGAGATAGTGAAAAGAAGAAAGAGCGAGAGAGAGGAAAGAAGAAATAGAGAGAGATGAAAAAAGAAAGAGAGAGAGAGGAAAGAAGAAAGAGAGAGAGGAAAGAAGAAAGAGAGAGAGAAAGGAAAGAAGAAGAGAGAGAGAGAGAGGAAAGAAGAAAGTGAGAGAGGAAAGTAGAAAGAGAGAGAAAGGGGAAAGAAGAAAGAGAGAGACAGATAGAGGAAAGAAGAAAGAGAGAGAGGAAAGAAGAAAAAGAGAGTGAGGAAAGAAGAAAAGAGAGAGAGAGGAAAGAAGAAAGAGAGAGAGAGGAAAGAAGAAAGAGAGAGAAGAAAGAAGAGAGAGAGAGAGAGAGAGAGGAAAGAAGAAAGAGAGAGAGAGAGGAAAGAAGAAAGAAAGAGAGAGTAGGAAAGAACAAAGAAAGAGAGATGAAAGAAAAGAGAGAGAGAGAAAAATAAGAAAGAGAGAGAGAGAGGAAAGAAGAAAGATAGAGAAAAGAAGAAAGAGAGGAAAGAAGAAAGAAAGAGAGAGGAAAGAAGAAAGAGAGAGAGAGGAAAGAAGAAAGAAAGAGAGAGGAAAGAAGAAAGAAAGATAGAGGAAAGTAAAAGAGAGAGAGAGGAAAGTAGAGAGAGAGAAAAAAGAAGAAAGATAGAGGAAAGAAGAAAGAAAAAGAGAGAGAAAAGAAGAAAGAAAGAGAGAGGAAAGAAGAAAGATAGAGAAAAGAAGAAAGAGAGAGAGAGGAAAGTAGAGAGAGAGAGAGAAGAAAGAAGAAAGATAGAGGAAAGAAGAAAGAAAGAGAGAGAGAAAAGAAGAAAGAGAGAGATAGAAAGAAAGCTATGGTTTCCAAGCGAATCAATTCAGAGGAAGAGGTATGTTTACGGCACTCTGAAAAAAATGACAAATAATTAACAACAGAAAAAAATATGGACCCAAGTATGGGTCCATACTTCTATGGCTTCCAAGACCGGCGCGATGCGCAGAAATTATAAATCAAAGTCCTGTTTTATGTCCCACACGCGGATGTTCTAGAAGTGTAGTAAAGACGCGCCCATTCACCGAGCGGTCGGACACAATCCCTAGTTTCCCTGCTATATAATAGGATTAATACTGTTGATCTTGCTGTCTTGACTAATAAACAAATAAATAATATTTTTTTTAATGCATGTAAAAGAAGCATGTATTACGAAATGCTGACGGATCTAAGATAAAGTAAAATTGTCATTTGGGGGCCTCGGTAGCCTAGTTGGGAAAGCCACCCGAAAGGGTTACCGATGTTCGGACAATCTGTGTTCGATTCCATTCCACAAGCAGTGTGAGTTGTAGTTGGAAAAAAAAGTACCCCCGCGGTCGACCCAGCCGCTGGCAGAAATGGGTACCAGGGAAGGTGAGGATACTATGGGAAGGTGAGGAATGCCGCCTCGCATCGTGAGTTTCAATGCTTGAAGCGACACTATCCAGAAGTCTCCGAGCACTTCTGGATCGGTGACCGAGCACATATGGGTGAAAACTCGCACGCTAAGACGCCGATTCAAATCTCGTACTTTACCTTTGTCATAAACTCATGGTAGGAAAGAATAATTAATTAAATAAAACTGTCATTACTAGAAAATACAACTTTATGTTATGTATGGTCATCGCAATTGCACTCTGGACACACACAAAAGTGAGGTAATTATGTGAACCTGCGATGAGAAGCCTGAGCCGTGTGCACGAACACCGCTGCACGGTCACGGATCCATCAACTTTAACCACTGCTTCAATGCATGAAGATATAAACCAAAGCCAGGAAAGCAATCTCAAGCAAATGTGACTTAAAAGCGGATACAGTGAACCGCACAGCTAGAAACAAAGAAGTAGAGGAAGAAGAAAAGATGAAGAAGAAGAAAAGATGAAGAAGAAGAAAAGATGATGAAGAAGAAAAGTTGAAGAAGAAGAAAAAAGATGATGAAGAAGAAAACATGATGAAGAAGAAAACATGATGAAGAAGAAAACATGATGAAGAAATTATATGAAACAAACAATATTCTCACCTGGCATCCGTTTAACAACGGTTTGCCTGGCTCTCTGAGTTTGGCTGTCAGACATCGACCGTTGTTTTCTTATTGGAACGTACGGTTCAGAAAAGTCATCATCATAACCGGTACTTCCGTTTTGTTGTTGGAAATCAGCTCTCGGAAATTCAAAATGTGCGGATGTAGATGGCAGCCCATAATGGCGCTCGTGAGGGGAGATGTTGCCAAGGTATTCGTTGATTTCATCATCGCTCAGCTGTTTATCCAGAAACATTCGTTCTCCAAGACTTTCCCGGCTGGAATTTCGAGGAATGATCCCAGAAGAGACAGTTCCTTGATCTCTGTCAAACATGGGAGAATCGTTATGGGAGAAGCTATTGTTTGTGGGAGATGGAGAACGACTAGCATTGTATTTCCAGCTCTGCTCAGAGAAAGAATGATAGTCTTGGTTCGGGGTATCAATGTATGCAGACGAGGAAACACTTCTTCTGCTTCTCTCAGACATAGCCCCAGCTCCTGCTTTGGTCACAGAAGGTTCATTCTGTAAAGAAATTCGTCTTTTGATGAATTCCAAATTGCCCTTATTTCGCAATTCATTCTCAACATATTTACTCTTCAGAGCACCATCTACGTGTATATCCGACGAGATTGATAACTGAGAGCGACGACGGTACCTCCTCAACCCCTCACTCATATTAACTGTGGGTGAAAGTGAGTCCCTCTCAATACTCCGATCACTCCCAAACATGTCTAGTCGATTCTGTGAGGTGGGTTTCTTCAGAATTCCCACTACCCCACCGCTGTTGCTGGACACACTGTTATGTCTCGACCCCGCGGGACTTCTAACAATGTCGATGCTGTCATCACTGCATGAAGCAGGCCTGTCTTGTAGCATTCTCGGGCTGCTGGTGGCTCCAGAATTGATTCCACCCTCAACACTATAAGATCGTAACATGTCCACAGGTAATGATCTGTGTCCAGAACTTTGGACAAAACCTCGTTCTGCATCATACGACTTTCTGCCATACTGTGCATGATTTAACTTATCAATACTGTCGTTGTTATTATCGTCATTAGATTTATATTTCAACATATTCTCCTTGATCTGCCTGACACTCTTTTCAAGTCTGGCACCCACAGAGTATCTCAGTTTCTCATTAAAACTCACTGACCTTGAACTCTCGCTCTCAGCATCGTCCTCCCATCCGACCTTGAAATCCGCTCTTTTCTGGGACATATCGGACCCTGTCTCAGAAGAAGCTTCGAACGAGTCGTCGAGAGCTCTCTGACCCTCCGGCTCGTAAAGTCCAAAGTCCAAAGCTGTTTTCTGAGTGTCGAGCTCATCTTGGACTCGTACATAGCTGTCGTTGGCTGTGATGATGACAACAGGGATGTCTGTGTTGGCTTTGCCTACATTCATCCTAGCCACGTCATCTTCAGCAATAACGCCTAACTTCTCACTAGAGTAACTATTTCTACTGAGTGAGCCAATGAGACGCCCCGTTTGATTATTTCCATCAGCAACCTTTCCGTTCAAAATGCCTTCACCATTTGAATACTCATCTTCGATTTTAAACATTTCCTTTTCATTATCATCGGCTTTTGAAAGAATTTCTTCAGATTTATTGTAAACTTCACCAATTTTTCTCACTCTACCTAATCTATTTAAATCTTTTCTACTATTTTCATTGCTGAAATAATCACTTCTCCTTTTATCTGAGTCCGGACTATTCATTCCGCTAACAGAGTTCCGATTAAGATATTCTTTATTGTGCTCTAAGTCTAGAGAGTTCCTTTTCCTTGTTCTGTCCTTTCCGCTCTTTGAGTCATCGCTGCTGTGTTCTATTTTGTTGCTCAAAGGAGTGTCGTCTGTTCCGGGATCACCATTTCCTCCATCTTTGATGTTTTCTTCGTGTATTTCAGATTTGTTTGTATTCGTGAGACCTCTTGTCTCCGGTGCGCTGCCCAAAGTCATTCTGCAATGAAAATAAATCCATCAACAACAATTAATGTGCCGATCATATGCAAGAGTAAATAGTGACTGACATCAAACAGTTAAACAACAAATAATTATGTCTTTCATTTCTTTTAACTTGTTGTCAAACCGAATTTCCTAAGCAGTGCGTTTGCCACTATCCAATTATCACTTTTCAATTTTCCAATGTAGTGCCTCTGTTTCGCTGTATTGCTTCATATATTTCAATTGAAGTGTCTCTGTCCTATTGTCCTTATTCACTTTCTTTCATTGAAGTGTCTTTATTTCGTTGTCCATATTCATTTGTCATTATTTAAGTGCCTAGGTTCTATTGTACTGATTCATTTTTCAATATTTAAGAGCTTAGGTTCTATTGTACTGATTCATTTTTCAATATTTAAGAGCTTAGGTTCTATTGTACTGATTCATTTTTCAATATTTAAGAGCTTAGGTTCTATTGTACTGATTCATTTTTCAATATTTAAGAGCTTAGGTTCTATTGTACTGATTCATTTTTCAATATTTAAGAGCTTAGGTTCTATTGTACTGATTCATTTTTCAATATTTAAGAGCTTAGGTTCTATTGTACTGATTCATTTTTCATTATTTAAGAGCTTAGGTTCTATTGTACTGATTCATTTTTCAATATTTAAGAGCTTAGGTTCTATTCCCCTTATTTATTTGCCATTATTGAAGTTGCTATGTCCTATTGTTCTTATTTATTTCTTTTTATTGAAATGTCTCTGTTTCGTTGTCCATATTAATTTGTCATTGTTCGAGTGCCAATGTTCTAGTGTACTTATTTATTTGTCATTATTGAAGTTGATATGTCCTATTGCCCTTATTCATTTGCTTCTACTAATATGCCTCTCTTATGTTGTCCTTATTCATTTCTTTCTATTGATGTGCCTCTATTATCTCGTGAGAAGTAAAGGCTACGGGAGTAAACCCCACACAGAGAATCTGGAGTGCAGACTCTAAAGCGGTTATTGATTTGCTACATAACCATTCGGACAGCTCCTACAGCAGAACTGCCAAAAGTAGCAGAGTTGTGTTTCTTTGGAATAAACCAACCAGGTGGAATGTAGAGACTCTATAGCCTGGGAAACATACAATCTCCATACACTCTTCCTCGGCCTGTGTTATTGAAAGATAAACTCTTTGATGTGATCTCTCTTATATGGTCTACTATAATACATAGATGTATCTCTTCATATAAACAAGTTATTATTATTACCATTATGCATAAATATGTGGCTGATGTGCTTCATGTCGGGTTATTTTACCTGCTAATGTATGCAATAAACAGTACAACCTGCGGCTGCCCTGCTACCTTGCAGGTATGGTCGGGAGATTAAAAGGCTAAGAGAGTAAAACAACCCCGAAGTAAAACAACCCCACTGCCTTGTGGGTGAGACTTTTTAGTCAAAGGCTAGCGGAGCCAACCGTAAATAAAACGAGGGAAGGCAACAGAAAACCACCGTCGGAATTTCTTTGAACAATCATGAATCGCCACAATAATAAAAATCACGACAACAACGTTAAGGGGGATTCCAATGGAAAACCCTCGTTTGGTAGGAGACATCATGTGCTACAGGTGATACCCGATCGTCATCAAGCTACTGTAAGCAAAATAAAGATAAAACAAACTCTAACGATAGGTACATGGAATGTGAGAACACTCATGCAAAAGGGTAAAATGGAAAACATCAAACAGGAAATGAAAAGAATGGGTTTACATTTACTGAGACTTTGCGAAATGAGATACACTGGATCAGGGGAGATATATTCTGATGAACATAAAATAATCTATTCTGGAGGTACTGTACATCAAAGAGGTGTAGGTATCATCTTGGATGCAGAAAGAGCAAGAACATTGAAAGGCTTTTACCCAATATCTGACAGAGTCCTTTTAGTGAAATTGAATGGAAAGCCAATAGACATAAATCTTATACAGGTTTATGCACCAACATCAGACAGTCTAGAGGAAACAATTGATAAATTTTACAACGAGTTAAATGAGGCACTTCATAAATGCAAACCACATGAAAACACCATAGTTCTAGGGGATTTTAACGCAAAGGTAGGAAAGGAAAGAGTTGAGGAAGTAGTTGGTCATTATGGCTTAGGCGAGTGGAATGAAAGAGGTGAGAAACTTATTGACTGGGCAAGAACACACAACATGATGATAGGAAACGCCTGGTTTAAGCAACATCCAAGACGTCTGTGGACATGGAAAAGCACAGGAGAGAACGCACGTAATAAAATTGATTACATAATGATAAACAATAGATTTAGAAACAGTCTGGTGTGTGTGAAAACTAGACCAGGGACAGATTGCATAGTGATCATGTACCAGTTGTGGGAAAGCTTAGAGTACAATTAAAAGCAACAAAAGCCTCAGTTAACAACAAGTTCAATTTAGATTTACTAAAATCAGACAAGAAGCTGCAAGACAAATATAAAATCACAATTCAGAACCGGTACAATGCAATAGAGAAGATATAACGCATTGATGAACAGTTGGAAATGCTAAAAGAATCAATGCAACAAACATCAAAAGAGTTCATACCACCAGTGATGACAGATTAAAGAAAGAAATGGATGACAAATGACATTTTCCAGCTAATAGATACACGAAGAAGAAATAAAGAAAATAAAGATGAGTATAAGAGATTAAATAAAGAAATTGTAATAAAATGCAATGAAGCAAAAGAGGCATGGATAAAACAGAGATGCAAAGAGATTGAAATGCAACGAAAAGGAGATGCCAAAGCTATATACAAACAAATGGAAGAATTAACAGAAAGAAAAACGCAATCATAAACTGGATGTTTAAGATCAAAGGAAGGAGAATTGTTGATTAAACAAGAAAGCATAAGGGGAACGATGGACAGAATACATTAAAGATCTTTATAATGATGAACGAACAGAAGTAAATATTAAGAAGGACCAGAAATACTCAAAGAAGAATTGGAAGAGGCCTTGCGTAATATGAAAGCATGCAAAGCTCCTGGACCAAATAATATAACTAAAGAACAGATTGAAGCCATGGGTGATTTTGGAATAGAAATAATAACAAAAATATTGAATGATATCTACAACAGTGGATATACCAGACGACCTGCTCAAATCAATATTCATAGCCCTACCAAAGAAATCTTGTGCGATTGAATGTGACGATCATAGCACAATAAGCCTTATGAATCACATGACGAAGATATTACAAAGAATCATCATGCGAAGAGTGCGAAGCAAAATCAGTCCAGAAATTAGCGATGAACAGTGTGGTTTTGTTAGAGATAAAGGAACAAGCAATGTCATTTATATCATAAGATCTTTAGTATAAAGAGCCCTAGAGGTGAAAACAGATCTATACCTATGTTTCATAGATTATACCAAAGCATTTGACAAAGTAAAGCACCAAGAAATAATCAAAATTTTAGAAGGCATAAACGTAGACTGCATGGATATAATAATAATAAAGAACATGTACTGGCAACAAACTGCGACCATAAGAACTGGAAACCAATTGGGAATGTTTCAACAAATAAAACAGGGTGTTAGGCAAGGTTGTGTGCTGTCACCAGATTTGTTTAATATTTATAGTGACATTATTTTAAGATCCATAAGGGACATGCCTGGAATAGCAATCGGAAGTCATAATATAAATAATCTATGGTATGCTGATGATACAATCGTAATCGCTAAGAGTGAAAATGAGTTACAAGAAATGTTAAACATTATAGTGAAAGAAAGCAAAAAATAAAGGACTCAGCCGTAATGTAAAAAAGACAGAAGTAATGGTAACAACAAAGAAAAAGACATCACCTCAGTGCAAAATAAAGACAAGTGGAACAATATTAAAACAGGTAAATGAATTTAATATATGGGAACTTTATTAACCTCAGACGGAAGATGTACAACAAATGTGAGATGCAGAATTGCTCAGACAAAAGCAGCTTTCCAAAAAATGAGGAAGATACAATGCAATCCATTTTTGACAATAGGAACAAGAAAAAGAGTTCTTAAATGTTATGTAGAGCCAGTCTTAACATATAGATATGAATCATGGCCAATAGGACAACAGACAAGAAAATCACTGAAGTCTGTAGAAATGTGTTTTTACAGAAGAATGTTGAGAATACCATGGACATCTAAGAAGAGTAATGAAAACGTTCAACGAAATAAACTGTCAATAGTTGTCTTGTGTTCTTAGAGTTACTTTCCCCCTCTTTTTTACTCTTAAAGCTTTTGAATGATTCACTCTTTAATAATTGCTTTCATTGTGAAGCACCTTCCAGTTTGTTATACGGTCCTCGTCTCCTTTATTTTGAAGACCCTTGTAAAACCACAGCTTGTCTTTGTTGACTGTAGCCCTTACGAGCTATAACCGCCTGTGCGTTCTAATTAATCAAATTAATGTCTAATCAGGAGAAATCAGTCAAATGCCTTAGGTTCGACCTAATCGAAGGCCTCATCAAAGCTTTGATCTCAACTGTTTTAAGGGATCGTTTTTTGGTAGTTATTTGATTGGTTAATTATGAGTGTATTTGGTGTGGCGCTTGCTTCACTGGCTTGGTGGCGATTTGGTTTCAGTTCAATGTCAGCCTGAAATTGTCTTTTCCATCTTCTTCCGTTCGCTGCCATCTTTCTGCTTCCTTCTTTATTTGCTCTTCAGGCTCCAGATGAGAAATAGATTGCGGCGTGTTGCTTTTCTGTTGGTCCCTCCTAATGTTATGTTTCCTATTGTTTCTATTATTTCATTAATCGATCTTTTTCGTGGTCTGTCCCAGGGTCTGGTTGTCTCGTAACGTTTCTTGAAGGCTCGTTGAGTTGCATTTTGATCTTTCTGTTTTATCACGTGACCAAGAATTTTATCTGTTGTTTCTTTATGTATTCAATGCTAAGAATTATTCGTAGCATTTTTCTTACTTCTTCATTTTTGGTTTCTTTCTTTCTCTCTCTCTCTCTCTCTCTCTCTCTCTCTTTCTTTCTCTCTCTCTCTCTCTCTCTCTCTCTCTCTTTCTTTCTCTCTCTCTCTGCGATCAAGACTCAATCAGAGTAAGATTCCAGACTCTGTCATGAAGTCAGCTGTCTGTTTAAGTGATTCGATTGCCCCATTTGGTTTCTCTTCCAGGGAGGTGGGTGTGGACCACATTGCTCTTCTTAAGTCTGTGTACTGGGGGCAATCCTGTAGAACATGTTTTGTAGTCATATTGTCCAGTGTACAGTGGCATAGGCTGGTTGTTTCTGGTCTTATTTCTCAAAATGTTTCCTATAATTAATTTTAACTGTTACATTTTTTATATAATTAGGAAACAAATATATAATTTAAGGTATTAATGGTAAGAAATACAGTTGGCCCCCTCATTTCCAAATGCTATTGCCTAGTACAATTATGCTGAATAAGAAGAAGAAAAATAAGGAGAAGGAGAAGTGGAAGAGGAAGAAAAGATAGAGAATTTAATTGGTATATGTCGAGTAGAAACTAGATTTAAAAAATCGTAGTGCTTTATATAAAAAATATCACAAGGAAGAAGTGAAAGGTAATCGTTCGTTCGTTCGCTTTCGTCAGCTTCGACCTCTGACGAAGTCCCACCCACTCAATTTTGTGGGACTGAATTTTGCGTGTAAAGTCTGTTTTATCCCATTACAGGATGCCCCTCGCCATGCAGGCAGATTTACTCCGACTTCAGAGGTAGCAAGTGAAAGGTAATAAGAATAGTAAGGATGAAGGTAGTAAGAATAGAAATAAATAGGAAGGTAATAAATAATTAAGGGTTAAGGCCTAAAAATGCGAAACTGCAGTAAAGCTGAATGTGAGGAAAAATAAAAAAAATTTAAAAAATGGTATGTAAGAAGCTTTACGTGATAAGTGGACGACACAGACTAAACGACGTTTCGGCCCAATAGGCCTTCATCAGGAACAAACTCTCAGACATCTCACTCTTACCGCCTTTTGAGCACCTGTTAGTCTACTATTCTATTCTTTCTCCTTTGTGTTTGCACACTGACCCCTGTGTGAACTCCTCTGGTTCTGTGTGCATTTGCGTACATTTGTGCACGTTTCTCTACGTTCACGACAGCCGCACTTGGTTGCTATTTCCTTTTGTTTTGACAGGATAGATAATTTTGTTTTAAAACATTTCGATTGTTTTTGTTTTGGTTGTTTCGTTATTAGTTTTGTGTGTGTGTTTTTTGTTTTCTCCTGATGAAGGCCTATTGGGCCGAAACGTCGTTTAGTCTGTGTCGTCCACTTATCACGTAAAGCTTCTTACATACCATTTTTTTTTTATTTTTTAATTTTTCCTAATAAATAATTAGGTTGGTGATAGGAAATTAGTGAGAAGAAAGTACGAGTAGAAAGGTGAGAAACAGTAGCAGAAAGTGATAAGTTGAAGACATTAAAAAGTGTGATGAGCTGGAAGAAGATAGATGGAAAACAGAAAGAATGAAAAAGGAAGAAATAAAAGAAGAAATATTGTCGTGAGGTAATGAAGAAAGGTGAGAAACATTACGGTGAGAAATAAAAATAACATAGGCATCAATAAGAAAAGATAGAAACCTTTAGCATAGAAACATGAAACAAAAAGGCTATACAACAGTAATGACAAAAACAGGGTTGATATAAACCAGAATATTGTAAAATAAAAATCAATTAATTTCAAAATGATCTTCTGTATATCTGCAAAGACTAGTAGCTCGTTTTTGTTGTCTTTGTGAAGTAGCAACGAAATTACGTAAGTGAAAATGGGACACAATGCGAGGAGATTTTGAGGTTTGGATATCACAAAGAGGGGTGTATAACTTGAACACAAATGGGGATTCTTGCTCTAGAAAAGTGGTTCCCATAACCATTGGTCAATACCCCATTCGTGATCGCAAAGGGTTTTCTGTGGAGTCGTTCGGGCAGTGGTGAGCTCAGAACATTTTAAACAGTGAAAACAAAAAACAATCAGCCACTTAGATATGTTTGCGTAAACGTGTAAAGATCTTTCGTTTAAACAGCTATGTAAAGACATGAATGCTGATCATGGGATTCTTATTTTTTCTCTACTGCTATTCGATGATAAGAAAACAAACGATGAAGTCTTAAAATAACTAAAAATGAAATAAGAACTACAAAACACAATTCAAACAAGACAATTGAGTTTTTTTTTTCATTTTAAAAGACATGGCAACCTACTAAAAGTAATCTTGGAGGGCAAAATACAAGGTAAATGAGGCAGAGGTAGACCAAGACTAACATGGACGAGTAACATCAAAAGATGGACAAGTCAGTCTATAACTGCCTGCACCATAAAATAAAGAGACAGAGCGGAATGGCGCCCCAGGATAGCCAACCTTCGATGTGAAGACGGCACTCAATGATGATGATGATGATGATGATGATGATAATGATGATGATAATAATGATGATGATGATGATCACAGGGAAATGTGGTCAATCGTTTCTTTCCAGTAAAAAAAAAGTCTAGTTATTCCTGGAAGTGCAATGGAAACAAGAACAGTAGAAGAAGCTGCACTGGTACGAAATCTGTTCTCTGTTTCACTCTGTGTCACCAGCATCCCCGACGAAGCACGTGATAAATACTAGGATCTGCCTGAACGATTTCTCGGCACGGAACATATTTGATGAAAAACTGCTGACTCAATTCTGGCGTGCTATGTATCGTCACATCATTGTCACCATGCTTGTGTTTCGAGTTCTACTCCCCTTTGTTTCAACATATCTCCGTGACAGTCTTCCCACATCTCGGAGGACATTGATGATGTCCTCCCGATCCATTGGTTGCCTATCCCCAACGACAGCGCAGCTAGCCAACCTGTCCGCTCTTTCATTTCCCGTACTCCCGCATGTGCAGAGACATAGACAAAGGTGACCTTACGTATTTTGGATTTCTGCAACGACTCTACCCATTGCATGCGTACAGAGCCCGCCTCCACTTTTTTAATCATGCTCATCGAATCACTCAGTATAAATGCGTGGGTGTAGTCTTGTGACTCTAACCATTTGTTGCCTTGGTCACTGCCATCGCCTCCATTGTCATGCTACTCGTGGTCACGACGTATGCACCACTGTCTTCCTTGACTATTCTGCCTGCCGATAGTGCTGTAAATGCCCATGCACTTCTTTGGTGTCGTATTACAGATCCGTCTGTATAGATGACTGCATCTTTCTCATCGCTGAATATTTTGAATAAATTAATATAATAAATAGCAATGGCGATATGTTTTCATTTACCTTATTAGAAAGTTGATTTATAATGTATCGGGGTCGCGGATCACTTTACCTCTATATAGATTGTGGTCGTGACTCGAATAAGGTTGGTAACCGCTGCTCTAGAATGAAGGCATTTCTAAATTCGTCAGTCTATAAGGTTGGTGATGGTCTGGTAGCAGGAAAACGTGCTGCAATTGTTTTAAAAAAATGTTTGTCTAAATTGGATGTGCCTAGACGAATTGTGGAGATGTGACAAATCTAAATTCTGTTTAATGTATTTTACTAGCAATGTTATTTTTACAGAAAAGAATATAATAAAACTGAAAGCAATATGGAAAGAAGAAAGAAAGAAGAATTGTTCATCAAATAAAAAAGAGAAAAAAAAAGAAAAAAGAAGAAAGAAAGAAAGAAAGAGAGAGAGAAAGAGAGAAAGAAAAAGAAAGAAAAAAAAAAGAAAGAAAGAAAGAAAGAAAGAAAGAAAGAAAGAAAGAAATAAATCATTGATCGAATAACTTTAATAAATACAGAAAGTGTAGCAAAACTGGTGGTCGAATAACACAAAAAAATCAGAAAGGCGTCATAAATCGTTGATCGAATAACCACAGCTTAGCTTGTTTGGTAACAGATGGTTGTGAACGTGATGTAATCTTATAGCAAACAATAATTGTGAACTAGAATACTACTATGTGAGCATGATGGTCCTGAGACTGTGTGAGCGTGATTCGAGTTTCTTTATTCGAATGAGGGCTCATCGAGAACTGTAATCGCTTTCTACAACTGACCTTAACAAAAATCAACCAGGCTGACGGAATCAGTAGCTCGCCAGTTAAACGCGCTCATTATCAATCATGTGTTTGATTAATTAGTTTGGTATTGATCCAGGAGGCTGTGATTTTCATAACCTTCAATTCAAACCAGTGGCATGAAAAGAGCTGCCGGCTGTGGACTTACCAGCGCCTGGATCAAGACAACAGTTGTACCCCAAACCTGTTTTATTATTTCTTATCACAATTTTTTTGTTATTTTTCTTTAAAAATTTTGCGCCACTAAAAATGTTGCGACATGACAACCACCCCTCATCCCATCGTTCCCACGATACGCCACTGAATCAAAGTCATACAGTTTTGTCATCTATTCTAGCTGGAGTGTATTTGGCTACTCAGGCCTGGAAAGAGAGCATTGATTGGTAATACAAATTGTGAAGTAACTTTAATTATAGATACCACAGTGCTGCATGTTTGATTGAAGCATCAATCTGACCTTCAAGCTGTGATGGCTGACCATAAGTAAAAGTAAAGTAAAGAGCCCCGTCATGCCAAGTGGCGTATAGGAAATATGGTGTTAGTGACCATAATTTTTATAGACCTTCGGTACATGATTTTGGGGGTAATGTGGTCAGTATTACGCCCGTGCTGTTTACTTTCCCAGAAAAAAATCCGGTACCCATTTAAGGCTGGGTGAACCCGGAAGCCGTCGGTTGGGATCGAACCCTACCCCGTGTCCGTGGTAGTCCAGTTCACTAACCACTGAGCTATCGCGGCTCCCGATTTTTGGGGTAATGTGGTCGATATTACGACCCTGCTGCTAAACTTTCCCACAAAAATCCGGGGAAGTCCCTAGAGACTAGGAACTGAATTGTGCGTGTTAATCCATTTGTCCCTGGCAGCCTTGTGCACATGGGGTCCCTCGCTGCACAGGCAGATAACTCCGACTTCGTAGGTACTCATATTTTTCCGTTCATGTGTAATTGACGTTTCAAGCCGGGCCTTGCTGCTGAGACCAGAGGTGGTTCCCGCAGAGAGAAATCATAAATAAAAATCCCAACCGGTGCAGCCGGGATTTGAACCCATAACCTCTCTGTCTCGAGGCCGGCATCTTGCCTCGAGACCAACCAGTCCCCCGGTTTCCCATTTAAGGCTGGGAGAATCCGGAAGCCGTCGATCAGGATCGAACCAGACCTCATTTCTGTTGTAGTCCAGTTCACTAACCTCTGAGCTATATCGGCTCCCGACGGCTGACCATCCATCTCCTTAACTTACATCCTTGGTCACAATCCATCACGTGGGCCAACAGTTAAATCACAAATGTCTGCATTCCATATTTTCCAAGTGATTATTTTATATATTATAATGGGGACTACAGCTGCCTTTCTTTGTTTGAGAGATGAGATAGTAATTCGGATGATTCCACTGGTACGGGTAAAAAAAAAGTAAAGTACCCCGTCACGCCAAGTGGCGTATAGGGAAATATGGTGTTAGTGACCCTATATTTTACAGACCTTCAGCACATGATTTTTGGGGTAATGTGGTCAGTATTACGCCCGTGCTGCTTTACTTTCCCAGAAAAAATCCGGTACCCATTTAAGGCTGGGTGAACCCGGAAGCCGTCGGTTGGGATCGAACCCTACCCCTTGTCCGTAGTAGTCCAGTTCACTAACCACTGAGCTATCGCGGCTCCCACTAATTTTTAGGGAATTAGTAAAACCCAGGTGTCCTCGCCAGGGTACGAACCCGGCTGTTGCCGTGGTAAGCCAACCGCCTATCGATTGCGCTAACCGGACACCCCTGGTACGGGTGGTTGAGCAATTATGAATTTTTAATTCGTTTGCAGTGATACCGGGTCCTTCCATAACCAAATATTTTATATTTAACCAGATCAGAAATATTTGCAACTTATGCGCCATTCTCTTTTTTTCACTTCTTCCCATAACTCTGAAGGTTATTGAGACACTACTGACTGACAAAGAGAATGACGTGGCAGAAGGTCAACAACAGAAATGATAAATAACTGTCAAGATCGAAAGTTGTGGAGAGACATGATCATCTTCGCCAGCAGGCCTGGTACTTGATGATGATGACTGACTAACAGCCTTCGTTAATCTTCTCCATTCTTCTGTCCACAGTTATTCTTTGGACCTCTGCAAAGTAATGGCCTGTCCACCCTTTGATGTTATCTTCCCATATCTTTCTCTGTTTACCTCTCATTCTCGTCCCTTTCACTGATCCCACTAGAATGATTTATGCTGGGCCATGCAATCGAGACACGTGGCTAGAACCATTTCATTTTGCGTTTCATCACAAAAGTCAAAATATCATCTGTACTCCACTTATAGTTATTATTCGAAGGCCCCGGTATCGCTGCAAACGAAATCAATAATTGCTCAACTGCCCGTGCCAGTGGAATCATCCGAATCAACATTTCATCGAATTTCCGAACAAAGAAAGGCAGATGCAGTTGCCATCATAGCCACTACAGTACACGCCAAAAAGCATAAGGCCAAGCGGCACCGAAAGTGATCGCAGCTGAACAGTCCTTCATCATACGATATCATCATTCATCGTAAACAATCGAAATATCGAAACACGATCCGGGTGAAAGACACAACTCACGGTGTGTACAGAACACTTAAATCAGTAGCTCCGGCAGCAACCCGAACTTGAAATATGAGGAAACCGCAACAATGAACACTTTCCAAACACTGCCTCGACGGTTTCTGTCGCCTATCCGCTATATTGACAGGAAGTCTACTCCAATTACGTATTTGTATCCTTTTGCGAACTGTTTCGTTCGCGTCACGATCTCAGTATCTTTATTCACATCAATGATTAAAATGGTGATTTATTTTCATCAAAGTGTCCCCTTATTCCTGTTCTCCTCCTTGACTTCGGAAACCTTTTCAATGTCGCAGGAATCCAACATCTGACTCTCGTTGTTCTGGCAGCCTCAGTTCTTGCCCTTAAATATCGCTGTAGAGTCCCTTTCATATTTCTGCTCTTTTATTACTATGAATATTAAATATATTAATGTGAGCAAACTATTGTATTTGTTATCTCCGTATATAGTCCACGACTGATTCTGTGTCGATTCTTTCTCATTTCTGTATTGACTCACTGCCAATTCTGTATTGACTCACTGCCATTTCTGTAGTGACCAACGGCCATTTCTGTAGTGACCAAATGCCAATTCTGTAGTGACTAACTGTCATTTCTGTAGTGACTAACTGCCATTTCTGTAATGACTAACTGCCATTTCTGTAGTGACCAACTGCCATTTCTGTAGTGACCAACTGCCATTTCTGTAGTGACCAACTGCCATTTCTGTATTGACTAACTGTCATTTCTGTAGTGACTAACTGCCATTTCTGTAGTGACCAACTGCCATTTCTGTAGTGACTAACTGCCATTTCTGCAGTGACTAGCTGCCATTTCTATATTGACTAACTGCCATTTCTGTATTGACTAACTGCCATTTCTGTAGTGACTAACTGCCATTTCTGTATTGACTAACTGCCATTTCTGCAGTGACTAGCTGTCATTTCTGTAGTGACTAACTGCCATTTCTGTAGTGACTAGCTGCCATTTCTGTATTGACTAACTGCCATTTCTGTAGTGACTAACTGCCATTTCTGTGGTGACTAACTACCATTTCTGTGGTGACTAACTGCCATTTCTGTAATGACTAACTGCCATTTCTGTATTGACTAACTGCCATTTCTGTAGTGACTAACTGCCATTTCTGTATTGACTAGCTGTCATTTCTGTAGTGAGTAGCTGTCATTTCTGTAGTAACCAACTGCCATTTCTGTAGTGACCAACGGCTATTTCTGTAGTAACTAACTGCCATTTCTGTAGTGACTAACTGTTATTTCTGTAGTGACCAACTGTCATTACTGACTTATTGAGAATGACCATGTTTGGCCCCGTATTATAAGATTGGAATGAAAGTGCGTCTATAAGATGTTTATTTAATGTGATGGGCAAGTTTTGTGTTGTATTCAGCGGCTACAATATATGGTTTGTCTTATACTGATATTATATCTGAAATCTGCCATCTATTTTATACCAAAATAAGTCTGTAATCAGCTGTAATAAATCAGTGGTTTCTTTATTCATATTTATAATTCATTTGAGCAAATCTGTTTCTTTCTTTATTTCTTTTGTTCACCCGACGACTAAATGAATGAGTGATCATGTTCGTCACCCACCATTAGAAGGACTTTAAGTGGGTGCTGATTCTCTGCGTTATGGATTGCAGTTAGACTATTATATTTGCGTCTTTCAGACAAACACTTCCGAATTAAGCTTGACTTTTTGTGAGTACCGGGATTGCCTTCACTCACTTGTTCAGACCGGTTACCTGTTTCCACTGGCATAGAGAATGTGTGTGGAGTAGCATCTGGATATATTTCTAGTTCACAGATCTTAGCGCAAACAGTCAGCTAGGTGTCGCTAACCACCTTCAACCCTTGTGATCCACCTTTGCTGCCGATTGAGCAAATCACTGGTCTCCTGAATCGAGTAACGATTCTTGAATCAGCTCAGTAATTATATCTCACGTAACAGGGACCAATTAAGAACGAAATCGATAATCTCTTTGATCAGGCCAGTGATCGATCGATCTAGATAGATATTACCTCAGTGCCTCAAAAGCTTATAAATAAAGAAATCATCGACGTTACGTAGCTGCAGGTCGTTATCGAGGCTTGATATCGTTCTCTCCACTTCTGACTACTTTTACATTGCGCGCGCCACTAGCGTGTGATATGTAGACTACTACCAGTTCGCGGAAAACTCAGTGGTTGCCTGCCAACACAAATACACAAAGTCACGTGATATTTCTTGTGACGGAAAGATCAATATTTAAGTTACAGGCACACGAACTGTTGTGAGTACCAGATGAGCCAGTATGCTGCAGTTCAAGGTGAGTGTGGATTACATTTGTTATATTTTAAATGGAAGCGTACATGATTGTTTGGTTGTTGGTATAGTTTTAGTGTGTTTGTTTTTAAGCAAAAATGTTTTTTTTTGTTTATTAAAGTATTTTGTTGTTTCACGGATTTTCAAACGACGTGTATTTGTATCGTTTATTTCCCTGAGCAACAAATTGTCCTCCATCGGCCTGCTGGGCCAGCCTTGCTCTAAGAGCAAAAATAAATTTAAAATAATTAACCTTGAATTGATGGCAAGTGGTTCCGACTCCAGTTGATCTCACCCCAAAACATGATGGGTTTGCCTTGGTCTCGGTCATATTGCAGTTGAATTTCTGCACGTTTCTAGCTCGCTGCTTTTATTATTTACAAATATTATTATTTTGTATTTGCTGACCAGCAGTAGTTGTTGGCAGGGGTTGTGATGGAAGCAAGGTATGAGCCGAAGGAATGGGTAAGAACTAGTGTTATTGTGCTTCTGCATGTTGAAGGCGCTTGTAAGAAAATGTACTTTATCTATCAAAAGCCGTACATTTTTCACAGGGCTCCAAAAACGTCATCATGCACATTACACACTAAGTTGCAACTGTTGAAGTGTAAGGGAATAAAGTTAAGTAAGCATTTTTTTTTCATCTTCTTCTTCTTCCTCTTCTTTTCTTCCTCATTTGCCTTTCAGCGTCGAGGGGAGATATAATTTGCGGTCTTTTGCTCTTCTGTTCGCCTCTGCTGCTGTTATGTTTCCTAGTGCTTCTAATATTCCATCGATCCAGCTTTTTCGTGGTCGACCCTTGGGTCTGGTATTCTCGCAACGTTTATTGTGGGGTCGTTGTGTTGTGTTTTGATCTTTCTGCTGTGTCACGTGGCCAAACCATTTTAACTGTTGTTTCTTTATATATTCTATGGTGGGGGAGGGGGGGGGCTATTCCTAGCTTTTTTTCAGTTCTTCATTTCTGATCTTATCTCTCAGACTGTTTCCTGTCATTCGTCTGACATATTTAATCTTAGTAGAGGTTATTTTTCTTATTATTCTTGCATCTAGGGTCCAGGTCTGGAAATGGTAGAACAACGTTGTGATGAGGATTGTATTGTAGAGTGCCCGTTTTGCCTCCAGAGTCATTTTCTTGTTGGACAATAGTGGTGCTAACTGTTTAATGATTTGACAAGCTTTCTTGCATCTTGAGTCTATTTCTGCTGTTTGTGAATTATCGTTTGTCACTAAACTTTCAAGGTATTTGAATTCCTCTACTTGTTGTAGTTGCCTGCCATCTGTAGTTATATTGATGTTCTGTTTAATTTTGGAGACATTCATGACTTCTGTTTTCTCGATGTTGATTTTCACGTTGTATTTTGTGCCTGCGCTGTTGAGTCTATTCAAGTGTTCTTGTAGGTCTTCCGTTTTGTCATGTATTAGTGCCTGATCGTTTGCTTATAAATGTTCGTTGATCTCCTCTGTCTCTGATGGATTGGCTAGCTTGCATATATAGTCCATGTATGTAATACACAATGGGTGGGATAGTACGCACCCCTGTCTTACACCGGATCTAACTGCCAAGTGGTCCGTGTAGTCTGCTGCTGTTCTGACCGTGCAGCTGCTGTTGATGTAGAGACTTTTAACTAGTTTCGTTAGATGTTGGCTTACTCCGTATGTTGTTAGTATCCCCCACAGTTGTTCTCTGTTTACTCTGTCGAATACTTTTTCCTGGTCAATGAAAGCTATGTATAAATTGTGATTGTGTTCTGTCGTTTTTTCTGCAAGCTGTTTTAATGTTGATAGAGCGTCAGTACATTCTCTGTTTTTTTTTTTAAACAATTGAGAATCGCTTAACTGTAGTCCTATTATTGGTCTCAGCCTTTTTTTCCACGATCTTGACGTATAGCTTTCCTACATAGCTGAGAAGAGATACACCTCTATATTGATTGTAGTCTCTTCTGCTGCCTTTCTTTTTTCAATATTGGTACGATGATTGCCTGTTGCCAGTCTTCTGGGGCTTTTTATTGGTGCCATGCTGCATTAAATATTCTGTGCAAACATGTCACTCCTGTTTCTCCTGCTGCTGCTATTATTTCTATTGGTATGTTATCTATCCTCGGTGCTTTATTTCTTGGTGCATATTTGATTACTTCTTCGATTTCCTCTTTCATGATGTTGGGTTCAGTATTTGTGTGTTCTTGTGTGGTTTTTGTTATCTTGTTGGCAGTTGTTATCATATTTAACATGTCTTCAAAATATTCTTTCCATCTCTGTTGCATATGTTGGTTATTTGATATTGGGGAATAATAGAACAAAGAAGTATGTGTTAGCACTCGGAAAATTGACAGACAAACAACAATAGAAAAAAACGAAGAACAATATATGGTCCGAAGTGGGATCGAACCCGTACTCAGTGGCACCGCGCCTTGCCACGAGAAGCCGAACGCTTGGTACACTGCCACGCAGCCACTAAAAAATTGGCTATTGCAGTAGTGTCTTCCACGAAAGGCGATCTCAATGTTAACTTATTTGATATTGGCTGTCCGTCTTTGTCATTTATGCGCTCAGTAGGATCATGGTTTTCTTTTCTCGCTCTTGTAGCTTTTACTGCTTTGTAGAAATCTTTTGTGGTTGTCTTGAAGTCCCTGCTTATATTTTGTTTTAATTCTGTCCAGTTCTTTTGCTTAGATTCTTTGGTCAAAATTGTAACTCTTTTTCGAGCTAAGGCATATTTTTCATATTTTTCTTTTCCTACAAGATTCCTCCCTTCCACCCCTCCCGGCAGAGTAACCAGTAAATTGAAAATGCCGTATCATCATCGAGTGCCTTCATCGCAACAAAGGTTGGCTACAATGGATCGCCATTACACTCTGTTTCTTGCTTTGATGGTGCAGGCTGTCATAGATGGACTTGTCCATCTTTTGATGTTACTCGTCCAAGTTAGTCTTAGTCTGCCTCTGCCTCTTTTACCTTGTATTTTCCCTTCCAAGATTACTTTTAGTAGGCTGTTGTGTCTTTTAACATGCCCCAAAAATTTCATTTGTCTTGTCTCAATTGTATTTAGTAGTTCTCTGTTTTTTTTTATTTTCAGTTGTTTTAAAACTTCATCATTTGTTTTCTTTTCTTTCCATCAAATTCTACCTATTCTTCTATAAATCCACATTTCAAAGGCTTCAATTTTCTGTTCTGTTTTCTTGTCCAATGTCCATGTTTTGTCCATGAAAATGCTGGAAAGATAGTTTATTTTTAACTTTCTGCTATACACAGAGAAGTTATACTGTAATATTGAAATAATTGAAACATACCCTAACGGTCAGCATATATTTCTAAAAGGGCATCACTGGATCAAGAAAACCATTGACAATTGTGTGAACATTTATTTATGACAAACCACAGCCATCTAGAAGTTTACCAAGGCCTGTGAGTTGACTGGGAAAACCCGGAATCACCCAAAGTGTGCGACGACTTCAACTATGAGAGCTGTAAACGGCTGGCTTTGTTTAACCCACAATAACCTCTGATCGCAAAGCTTAAAACGTCACAAACTTTGGGTGATTCCTTTCATCCCGCTGGCCTTATTAGTACATTAGATGATTGTGGAAAAACACATGAGTGCTATCGTGTGATCGTGAGTGTGAGTAACTCATGAATCAAGCAAAATACTCCATGTGTTTATTTTATTTGTGTGCTTTACTAGTAACTCGTTTGAGTGTCGGACTTACTTTTTTAATGTTTCATTTTTAAGTTGTAGCCTCATAGCCCAAACATTGACAGTTCGTTTTTTAAATGGCATGCCTCTGTTGTAAAAATGGGTTCATGACTCAAAGAGTTTAGAGAGGTTGGATTTCAAAGAAGACAGCGTTAAAGAGTATTGCCTGACTCACGCTCCACATTTTCTTCTACGTCTCAACTTGCTGAGCTCTTCAACAAACACTTTCCAAGCCATCATGCTTCTTCTTTTAACTTCGCTCCATGTCTTCCCCATCCTTTTCATCTCTGCTTCCACCTGTCTTTTATAAAAATATTTGAAATAGGTTATTTGTATCCATGTAGTATAAATAGGTTATGTGAGTGGATCCGTTGCAGTCACTAACTGAACTCTACTTGATATTGCCTGGGGCGCCAAATGACTCGTGCTTTTCCTGCACTCATTATGTAAACCTTGGATCTTCGTTTAGAGAGGACGAAAGAGACTGTTGATGAAATATCTAAGAACATCTGTGACTCAGGACCATTAGCGCCCTGTTTATTTCTTAGTCTCCCTTTCACTTTAAGATGATGTTCTCTTGACGCAACGTGCATGATCAAATGGGCTTGATCTGACTGACTGTAAGGCTGTCCATGATCAAGTAGAAGGTTCACTCCCATAGTATTGGTACTTCACGTTGTTTTGTTGGCAGATCGTTATGTAGAGCGATATATATATACTGAGCTTCGTGCATGTTGCTACTCTACGTCACTCATAGCCGTGTGGATGCGTGTGAAGAAACTGCCTTAAATCCTAGCACTTCATTTGAAGCGTTTCAAGTACATGGAGCATCTAAACAGATATATCAAAGTCTCATACAGAGTTGTCTTTCCTCTTGAACTTCGCCTTTTAAATATATCAAATGATGCCTTCAATCCTGAACGTTTATATGACCTGGTAGCAGTGGTGATGCATTGTGGGTCAGGCCCAAATAGAGGCCACTACATCAGCATTGTTATGAGTCATGGCTTGTGGCTTCTCTGTGACGATGACATTATAGATAAAAGTGATGCCAGTCAGATTGAAGAATTTTACGGTGTACCATCGGATATGCAGAAGAATTCATCAGAGACAGGCTATATCTTGTTTTACCAGTCAAGAGAGTGATAGTAATCTCACTACCTAAATGAGTTCTGATTTGTGTTTTTGGATGTTTGTTTATAAATTGGTGCATGTGTCTCAGAAAAAGGACTTAGTATTTTGCCTGTAGCTTAATTGTTCAATGTTGAATGAGAATAATGGATACCACATTTCACATGTACAGCACAATACATTTTTATAACTTAATTATTTTCAACACTGCTCGAAATTTTAAAAAAAAAGGTTTATCTAAAATTGCTCTAGTCAGATCACGTTGTATATCTTCTAAAGTAAGATTGGCTCTTGAATCTACTTATCTCCCACCTTTAATTAAGGTATATTCTACTAAACTGTTATTTTGTTCATATCTTAATGTTTTCTTTCCATACATAATAATGTCTTCCCCTTGCTCGTATATCTTTAAACTTCTAATTTAAATATCCATAAACACACACACACACAAACACACACACAAACACACACACACACACAACCATTTGTGTGGAACCAAATAATAAGATAACCAATGTGACCTGTTTTTTTTTAAAATGGGTAATTTGGTATTAGGCGCCCGCATGTTTCATGACAACCAGCACAAGACATTCTAACAATAGATGTGACTAGTATCACATTAGACCGTGGTGTTTTCTTAGAGAAAGTCTAAGGTACACATTTTCAGAGGCTTTGTGAACTTCAAAGTCATTGGTGAAAAAGAATTCCCCAAATTTGGGGAATTTAATTTGTACAGTCATTAAACTCTTATATATATATATATATATATATATATATATATATATATATATTATATTATTTTTTTTTAATTCTAGATTTACCAAGAGTTTTTCCTTTTATTTACTCACTTTTCTTTCACAAAGTGCACACCGTTTTTCTGTTTGTACGCATTTCACCGACTTCAAATTCTATTAATTTTTTTTTTTAGAGTAATATTTCTGCACAATATGTGGATGTGAAATACACATACGTGTTGGTACATACACACAGCACTTGTTAATTAATTAATTTTACATTTATTTGTAATTTTTTGTCTTGCTTGTTATAGAATATGATGCAAGATAATTAAAAAAAAAAACTAAAGATAGGATGTTGCATCTTTGTAGATGAGACAGTACCTAGCAAATAAGGGGGAGAGGAGGGGTGAAATTTCAAATCCTAGAACTTCTAGAGAAGCTAACACTTAACACAATGGTAACAGATTGATCTCTCTGCGATCAGGACTCAATCAGAGTAGGATTCCAGACTATCACATGAAGTCAGCTTTCAGGTTAAGTGTGTTGATCGCCCCCACAGGCAGAACATCACAATTAGAGTCTGCCAGATCCACTCTGATTGAACACCCGTTAAAACGTTGCACTGTGTTCTGCGCCAGTGGCCCAGTATCAGTACAGACTGATATGAAGCTAGTCAAGAAACAGAAGAGAAAAAACGTTGTATAGCAACAGATGTCGCGCTTTGACAGAGTGATTCTAAAAATAGAGGGGGCCCTGTTGTCAGTTCATCTTACTCTGGACCTACCATATCATGAACTCTTATTGCTCCATCTCCTCTATCCACTTTTAATATATGTTTTATATGGTATAAAATAATATCAAGATGCAAAACATCACAGATACCCTATCATCCATCGTGTAATGAATAAGACTTGAAATCTATAGGGATAAAATAACAATAATGAAAAACAAGAGGACAATATATACATCTAAATCGTCACACATTGGAAAGAGTGGACCACTTTATATATCTTGGTAGTAATATAGATCAAAAAGATGAAACAAAGAAAGAGATTAAAAGCAGGATTAGCAAAGGCAGCAGCGAATTTTAAAAAACTTGGAAAAATGAGAAAATAAAAAATACAAATCAAGAGAACAAAACTTAGAAGGGGATAATCCGATGTCTAACTGTGTTTTATATGTTCGGAATTGGAGTCAAAAACGATGGTCTAACATCATCAAGCGCTATACATAAAAAAAAATATGACGATCATCATTTTCAGGAGGACGTGAACTTCCGGTCAATATGGTGGATAGGCGACAGGAACCGTTAACGGCTATGTCTGAAATGTGTTCCTTGTTGCAGTTTCCTCATATTCCAAGTCCGACTTGTTGCAGGAGCTACTGAGTTAAGTGCTCTGTGCACACCATGAGCTGTGCGTTTCATCCGTTTTAATCGTGTTTCAATATCCCGATTGTTTACGATGAATGATGATATGACAGGAACAGACGACTGTGTTCACTTTCTGTGCAGTTTCGCCTTATGTCTTTTGGCGTGTGCTGAGACTGCTATGATGGGGACTACAGTTGCCTTTCTTTGTTTAGAAGATGAGATATTAATTCGGATGATTCCACTGGCACTGGCGTTTGAGCAATTATGGATTTTAATTCGTTTGCAGTGATACCGGGGCCTTCCATAACCATAACCATAACCAACTCCTAGCCGATACTTTGCGCACCGCTAACATGCGCCAACTCATGCATGTCTCTTAACCCTTAATAACAATGGTTCTCAATTCTCCTGACCTTCCCACGGTGGTTCTCTCAATTCTACTTATACTATCCCCAAATACATTGTTATTACATTCACTGCTACATATCTTGGTCTTCTATGTCTGTTCCCCTGTGGATTCCAGAAAGGGCTTGTCATGTAATACCCTCAGTTAATTTCCTTATCGTGTGTCCTATCCTAATTCATTGTATTTGTTCACACCCCGGCATCATTGTATTTGTTCACACCCGGCATCATTGTATTTGTTCACACCCAACATCATTGTATTTGTTCACGCCCAGCGTCATTGTATTTGTTCACACCCAACATCATTGTATTTGTTCACACCGCGCATCATTGTATTTGTTCACACCCGGCATCATTGTATTTGTTCACACCCGGCATCATTGTATTTGTTCACACCCCGCATCATTGTATTTGTTCACATCCGGCATCATTGTATTTCTTCACACCCCAGCATCATTGTATTTGTTCACAAAGCGCATCATTGTATTTGTTCACACCCAACATCATTGTATTTGTTCACACCCAGCATCATTGTATTTGTTCACACCCCGCATCATTGTATTTGTTCACATCGCGCATCATTGTATTTGTTCACACCCCGCATCATTGTATTTGTTCACACCCAACATCATTGTATTTGCTCACACCCAACATCATTGTATTTGATCACATCCAACATCATTGTATTTGTTCACACCCAACACCATTGTATTTGTTCACACCCAGCATCATTGTATTTGTTCACACCCCGCATAATTGTATTTGTTCACACCCAACATCATTGTATTTGTTCACATCCGGCATCATTGTATTTGTTCACATCCGGCATCATTGTATTTGATCACACCCAGCATCATTGTATTTGTTCACACCCGGAACCATTGTATTTGTTCACACCCGGCTTCATTGTATTTGTTCACACCCAACATCATTGTATTTGTTCACACCCAGCATCATTGTATTTGTTCACACCCAACATCATTGTATTTGTTCACACCCAACATCATTATATTTGTTCACACCCAGCATCATTGTATTTGTTCACACCCCGCATCATTGTATTTGTTCACACCCCGCATCCTTTTATTTGTTCACACCCCCGTATCATTGTATTTGTTCACACCCTGCATCATTGTATTTGTTCACACCCCGCATCATTTTATTTGTTCACACCCCGCACCATTGCTTTTGTTCACACCCCGCATCATTGTATTTGTTCACACCCCGCATCATTTTATTTGTTCACACCTCGCACCATTGCATTTGTTCACACCCCGCATCATTTTATTTGTTCACACCCCGCATCATTGTATTTGTTCACACCCCGCATCATTTTATTTGTTCACACCCCGCATCATTGTATTTGTTCACACCCCGCATCATTGTATTTGTTCACACCCCGCATCATTGTATATGTTCACACCCCGCATCATTGTATTTGTTCACACCCCGCATACCCAGACTTCAACAGTGCCTTCTAGTTGCTGTGGTGTTTTTGATGCTGATTGTGCGATGAAGCTTAGACAAGTTTGATTTTAGTAAAAGTTGCGCTACATCAGGACGACTCTTATCTCCATGTGTGCACCAACAACATAATTGATACGATGCACTGAAGTCATAGAAATGTGGAAGGACATAGTTGCCTGAGACAATCGATGTGACACGTGATAATGGATACTTTTGCTAGAATAAGTCCGGTATACAAGGAAACTGTCGACATTTAAAAACACCTGAATGGTCTATCAAAGATAATAAAACGCATATAATTATATATATATAATTATCCCAAGGACAGTCGTACACTAATCAGTGAAAGACGGAGTGGGGTTTCGTACATGACTTGTCAGAATCGGTGAGACTCCCGGAGGTTCGTGTTAGTTAGGAGGGACAATTCGCATTGCTGGAAGACCTTATAGTCTGTTGTTTGATGTGTGATGGTGATGGTCTAATGATCAACTAATAACTACATGATGACGTCATGGGACGCACCAAAATGGCAGCTTATTTATATTCGATCTATGGACTAAGCAATGTTTACATTGAACAACACGATATATGTTATTGCTGCGAGTTGGCAGATTTTTGAAAATGTTTTCAAGGGTTTGAACATAAATGTTTGTTCACAGTTCGTTAACCTTCGCTGTAGATAAAGTCGTTAATTGGATGACTTCGTTTCAGACATTTTTGACGTTGGTAGCTAAGGACCTAACTTGTGCAAACCGATGGCATTGGCAAGGATCATTTTGAATCTATGAAGTGGGCTCATTGTGTGTTTAACTCAAACGCATATGTGCTTTTTAACCAAAGACCTTTTTTTTGGGGACTCAATGCAGATATCCCCGATGGAAGAATAAATTGTACTATTAGTCCCATAAATGATTCGCTTCCAGAGGTTTATGATGTAAACAAAGCAGTTTTGTCATTGCAAGTGAATAATGTCCACACCTATAATTGGTCAGGATTGTGTAGCAGCAGCAGCTTTATAGCGAACACAGAAAACATCACAGGATTGTGCTGTTCTGAAACAGCATTGCCATGCTACCCTAGAATTGCCTTTAATGGGATTACTGTGACCACAAACCACTCTCCATGTGTGTGCCACATATTTACACCCCAGAAAGAAATACTGAATATAACAACACCATGTGCCGTCTGTGATATTAATGACCACAGACCAGGAGCCTCCAGTATGATTGATACAACTGTTGCACCAAGCACTTCATCAGCAGAGCCATATCTATGGAATGTTAATCTGACATTGTTCTTGAATGATGTCCAAGTTAATGAGACATCAGAATCGTGTGGCAGCAGCTACAAGAAGGGAGCGGAGAACATCAAGTTCTGCTGCTATAAAGGAGACTTGCCTTGCTATCCCAGAATTGCCTTAAATGGAATCACTGTAGTTGAAAACTTCTCCTCTTGTGTAAACTACACATTCACATCTAAGAGTGAATCAGTGAAGGTCACAAAATCATATTCTCTCTGTGGTTTTACTAACTACAGGTCATGTGGCTTCTGTTGGATTGAAAATGACAAATTACCACCACTGTGTGTCTATATGTTTGGAATTGGAGTCATCAATGACGGCCTAACATCATCAAGTGCTATGACGATCATCATTTTCGGGAGGACGTGAACCCCCATGGTATATGGTGGATAGGCGGCAGGAACCATTGAAGGCTATGTCTGAAAAGTGTTCCTTCTTGCAGTTTCCTCATATTCCAAGTCCGGCTTGTTGCAGGAGCTACTGAGTTAAGTGCTCTGTGCACACCGTGAGCTGTGTTTCTCATCCGTTTTGATCCTGCTTCGATATCCCGCTTGTTTACGATGAATGATGATATCGTATGACAGGGAACAGTTGGCTGTGTTCACTTTCTGCGCGGTTTCGCCTTATGTCTTTTGGCGTGTGCTGAGACTGCTACGATGGGGACTACAGTTACCTTTCTTTGTTTGGGAGATGAGTTGGTAATTCGGATGATTCCACTGGCACGGGCGGTTGAGCAATTATGGATTTTAATTCGTTTGCTGTGATGCCGAGGCCTTCCATAACCAATAACAATAACCAATAATAACTACATCAAGCTCGGCCAGATGGTGCTCGTAAACCTGGGAGGGCCGACCATCTAAGGGCAGAATCCCCCTACAGAAAAGACAAGTTGCTGCCTTGCAGGAAGATTGGGGACAATCAAAGGCTAAGGAAAGCAAACCTGAATTAAATGCTGGCAGAAATCGGATGCACTGGGCTGCTGGTGCAGAACACAGTGCAACGTTTTAACAGGTATTCAGTCAGAATGGATATATATAGAGAAGATCAATCAAGATTCTGTTGTTGAAGATCAACAACAGAAATGATAAATAACTGTCGAGATTGAAAGTTGTGGAGAGGCATGATCAGCAGGCCCGGCACTAGATGATGATGATAAAATAAAGAGCGATATGTCACGAGAGGAGGAGTTATGCTAGAACCATGTTTAACTCGAGAACGGGTGACAAGAATATAGTTAGGCTCCATCTCTCCCACAAAATATAGGCCATATCCTAGAAATAGGGAGAGAGCCTAGTGTCAGGCTGCTGTTCTATTGACAAAGCGACCCATAGTTAGGTTCGAGTGTTCCGCCTCGATGATTTCTGCTTGGCTGAGTTGCCCTGTTGGGTAGGCTCAACACATATAGAAACATCGTTGTGTATTGTGTCCCACATGGATTAGAAACAACTAGATATAGATAAATATAAAGACCTTTTTTTTGACGATGTTTTACCTAGTTATTATTTCTTTGCGGCGATGTTTGTAACTGTTGTGAAATACGGGACACCATGTTTGATTGCGAACTAGCTAGGATATTTCTTGTAGACAGCGAGATCAGCTGCTGGAGATACTGGTCGTGTTTATCTTGATTCACGGAAACAGGACCGAAGTTCATTGTGAATGTTATTGCTGGTGTGTTCTGTGAGGTAACGAATCTGGTCAAAGGATACTTCTTTCTTTTACTGTAAGTGCATACTGCAGTCTTATTGTAGCTGTTAATATGACAGTGTATCATATCGTATCATTACTTGGCGTCCCGTTTTATGTGCATTAGCTATTGATATTTTTAGATATGACCAATTACCGTACGGTATACCATTGTTTTTAATGTTAGTTTTGGCTTTTCTATGTTGTCTAAACGTTTTTGTTGTCCACTTTTTTGTCTTATCTCATCATGAAGTACCATGCCTGCTGGCGTAGGTGATCATGTTTCTCCACAACTTTCGATCTCGACAGTTAATCATTTATAATTTATGTTTTTGACCACTATCAACAATGACCGACCAAGATGTTCTCTTAATCTGTCTGGTATCCTTTCTCTCTGTTCTATCTTGTTTACAAAGCTGAACTGTTGTATTTTTAGTCATTTTGTTGTATCTTCATTAGCCTTCTACAAAACACGTGTTTTCATGCATAACTTCTCTCATGATCACCCTGGCCGTCCCCACGTCGAAGATTCACTTAAGGATCGACGTTTCATTATGCCTTGATGTAACATTCTATTATATGTGCTCCTGTCCATCTCATTATACTGTTAGCCTCTATAAGCTTTGTCTGCCTCTTTCCTCGTCTATTTACCCTCTACTTCATATCAGAACTATCATTGCGGAGTGTAGGGCTTCTGTTCAGAACATATTTCTAGTTCGCACGCACCCCCTCCCCCATTTCTCTTTGTGTCTTTTTCCGCGAAAGCTTTTTCTTTCTTTGACCAGGAAGGTGGGCGTGGCCGTGCGGCTAAAACCACTGCCCCGCTGGCTGAAAAGCTGACGTTCGGTGTTCGAAGCCCGCGGTAGACAGAAATGACTTTTTCTATCGGGGGTGAAATAAAAATCCCGAGTCACACACGTCGTGGCGACTGCTTGACCAAGCGGCCTTTATCCCTCTGGTTCTATCGTTGCCCCTCGACATACACCAGAAAAATAGACCAGAAGACAAGTATCAATTTGTTCTTACTGATCGACTGGAGAATATGTTGCAAACTCAAATACTTCGCTTAAAACGACTGGAGAATATGTTGCAAACTCAAATACTTCGCTTAAAACGACTGGAGAATATGTTGCAAACTCAAATACTTCGCTTAAAACGACTGGAGAATATGTTGCAAACTCAAATACTTCGCTTGAAACGACTGGAGAATATGTTGCAAACTCAAATACTTCGCTTAAAACGACTGGAGAATATGTTGCAAACTCAAATACTTCGCTTAAAACGACTGGAGAATATGTTGCAAACTCAAATACTTCGCTTAAAACGACTGGAGAATATGTTGCAAACTCAAATACTTCGCTTAAAACGACTGGAGAATATGTTGCAAACTCAAATACTTCGCTTAAAACGACTGGAGAATATGTTGCAAACTCAAATACTTCGCTTAAAACGACTGGAGAATATGTTGCAAACTCAAATACTTCGCTTAAAACGTGTGTTATGCTGATGCTTATTATTAACTGGACTTGCCTCTTTGCTGTTTGGATTAGAAATTGGGAGTTGTAAAGCTGTTAACGATTTTGTGGTGCTTAGTCATGGTCACTTATCATGAAAAGAAATAAAGGGCGTGAAAGGAAACAAACGAGCTGACAGTTGCCGCAGACAGTGGATGTGCTATATTCCGGATTGATATTCTGATAGTTATCGAGTTATTGAGTTATTAGCGGGTCGTCATCACTCTCAAGGGCACTCCAAACATGCCCATAGATGCTCAGATCCCCTCCTAAGCAAATCTCTGTGTCCAGCGACTGACGACTCCAGTTCTGTGTTGGTTGATTAGTCTTCTTACACGCCCACTAAGTTTCTCGTTTCTGGCTGTGTTCATCTTAACTCCCATCTCTTTCATTCGAAGGAGTGACATGGACTCATGATTGTCGAAGTCCTGTGTCCTTCTGATTGCTCTCAGGAAGGCGGGGGGTCTTGGGGGGGGGGGGCTAATGATTCAAACGATGATCATAAATTTAGACTTGCATGTTAGACTGCACGAATATCAAGTCAAAACTGGAGAAGCCAGAAAGGAACCTTTTGCGGGGAGACTCAGAAAAATAACAGATCCACGCAGAACTGGAGTCTTCAGTCTGCACTCAGAGAAATAACAAACAGATCCCCACAGAAGTGGAGTCTTCAGTCTGCACTCAGAGAAATAACAAACAGATCCCCACAGAAGTGGAGTCTTCAGTCTCCACTCAGAGAAATAGCAAACAGATCCCCACAGAAGTGGAGTCTTCAGTCTCCACTCAAAGAAATAACAAACAGATCCCCACAGAAGTGGAGTCTTCAGTCTCCACTCAGAGAAATAGCAAACAGATCCCCACAGAAGTGGAGTCTTCAGTCTCCACTCAAAGAAATAACAAACAGATACCCCACAGAAGTGGAGCCTTCAGTCTCCACTCAGAGAAATAACAAACAGATCCACACAGAAGTGGAGTACTCCACACATACACAATCACGGGAAAATGGGGAGGGGATCTGAACACTTTTGGACGTGTCTGTTACGCAATGAGGATGTTCCTAAACTTATCACTGGCGCTTGAGACCATGCTCCCATTATTCTCTCTAGTACGGATTCGGGTGTTGCTGATACGACAAACATACCCATGAGGTATTCGCTGCGATAGAGACACGTGTTAAGTGTTGACCTGTCGAGTAAGATAACGTTATACTGAAGTTTAAGTTACGAAATAATCTCTTCTGGATTGCGTCATTTACGCTTTTTTCTTTAATAACTTGTCAAACCCTCGCTTCCGCCTTGTTGAATGATTATCAGATAAACTTTCACAAGCATGTGTATTGATACTTGAGTGTTTCCGTGACATCTCTAGTGTTTTTTAATATTTATTTATGTCCATCATGTAATCCTCTGTTATTTAAAGGACACCTTGAAATAATATATTTTCTAAACATTGATCCAGCATTCGAATCATATGTCCCAGCCATCTCATACCATGAAGTATATCAGTATATGCTAATCAAGGTGGATTGTATCAGTTAATATTTGTTCTATGTCCGGACATGCTACGTTTTAATTCTAAACCTGTGGATTATTTGTGCCGCAGCGTGGAAATAATCTCGCGCCCTCTTCTTCCCCGTAAAGCTGTAACCGAACACCGTTTATTTGTTGCGGTCTATTCCAGTCACCAGCAGTCTCACGTGGGATTAGAATTTGGACGAGAAAATGCGAATCGTAAAGTTGTTCATCATCATTGAGTGCCATCTCCGCATCGAAGGTTAGCTACCATAGAGCGCCATTCTGCTCTGCCTCTTGCTTTGATGATGCAGGTTGTCATAAGCTGGTTTGTCCATCTTTTGATGTTACTCGTCAATGTTATTCTTGGTCTGCCTCTGCCTCTTTTACATTGTATTTCCCCCTCCAGGATTAATTTTAGTAGGTTATTGTGTCTTTTAACATGGCCAAAAATTCGCGTTTGTCTTGTTAGAATCGTGCTTAGTAGTTCTCTTTGTAAAGCTGTTAACAAGTTAGAAAAAGAGTTTAATTTGAGGCACATTGTGTTTGAAAATGAACACACATTCAAAGTTTACGCTAAACAACAGAAAAAGGACAAAGAATTGTCAGATTAAAAGTGAACCTGTTCACGTGGGGAGGGTCGAAGAGGGAAGGCAAGTTAATTATTTCGCGCCATTTGTATTGAGGAAATACACAGGATATCGCAGGTCGGCTGTGCGCTGTAATGTAAGGCAATAACTTTTGTTTTCCTGCGGATCTGCTATAAAGATGAGGTGGTTTGTTAGTAGATCAGACACAAAGATGAAATAGTTGATTAGCGTACGTGATGTCATTGCATCGTTCGTTGATATCTAAAGTTGTCTTTTGTACAAGTCTGTTGTTGAAAGCTAGACTCCCATCGATATCGTTGTTTATGTTGAAGATACACTCATAATGAGGAAGACGCGATAGCTCAGTGGTTAGTGAACTGGACTACAAAGGACAAGAGGTAGGGTTCGATCCCAACCGACGGCTTCCGGGTTCACCCAGCCTTCAATGGGTACCGGATTTTTTCTGGGAAAGTAAAGCGGCACGGCGTAATACCGACCACATTACCCCAAAAATCATGTCTGTAAAGTTTATGGTCACTAACACCATATTCCCTATACATCACCTGGCGTGACGGGGGTTCTTTACTTTTTTTTTTTTTACACTCATAAAGAGCTCATAAACTTTGTTTTGTTAAAGGTGTGTTCTGTGAAGGATAGATGAGGCGCTGAAGCTCGAGTATTCGTCTGACGATCACAAGTGAACGAATCAGAACTCATCTTAAGCAATTGTGCTTCAAGTAAATATATTATGAAATTGTGAGGTGGGGAGGAAGATTGAAGTTGTGTGGTGGGGAGGAAGATTGAAGTTGTGTTGTGGGGAGGAAGATTGAGGTTGTGTGGTGGGGAGGAAGATTTAAGTTGGATGGTAGGGAGGAAGATTGAGGTTGTGTGGTGGGGAGGAAGATTGAAGTTGTGTGGTGGGAAGGAAGATTGAAGTTGTGTGGTGGGGAGGAAGATTGAAGTTGTGTAGTGGGGAGGAAGATTGAAGTTGTGTAGTGGAGAGGAAGAATGAAGTTCTGTAGTGGGGAGGAAGATTGAAGTTGTGTAGTGGAGAGGAAGATTGAAGTTGTGTAGTGGAGAGGAAGATTGAAGTTGTGTAGTGGGGAGGAAGATTGAAGTTGTGTAGTGGAGAGGAAGAATGAAGTTCTGTAGTGGGGAGGAAGATTGAAGTTCTGTAGTGGGGAGGAAGATCGAAGTTGAACTACTCGCCTTAATTTCAAAAGTGTCCGTGTCGGATCACAGTTCACTCAGTGACTCTCACCTAAAGATGTGCGATATCGAGAATCGTGTTCTATCGGAAACAGACAATTGAAAACATTTCTATGTGCTATATCGAGAAACAGACAATTGAAGACATTTCTATGTGCTATATCGAGAAACAGACAATTGAAAACATTTCTATGTGCTATATCGAGAAACAGACAATTGAAAACATTTCTATGTGCTATATCGAGAAACAAATAATTGAAAACATTTCTCTGTTTAAATTAAAAACGTGAATGAGCACCTGGAATTTTGAAAACCGAAAAGCAAAGGTTGTATTTTGTTGTGCAGACAAAATTTAAAAAAAAAACCCAATAAAAATTCATACCTTCATGAAAACAAATACGAACTCTAATTATTTCTCTTCTAATTAACTCTTGTTAATTCTTCTTTTTGTTGTTGTAACCAGATAACGGATCACGGAAGCGATGAGCGCTGTGTGTGTGTGTCAATACCAGTTGTCTTATTTACAAGCGCAAGCATGATAAATGAGTAAGTCACGAATGGAAATCAAATCTGGAAATGGGTCCGATATCAGCTTGACTCCCTCCAGTCGACCTGGCTCGGCTGAAAATAGGGACTAGGTATCTTGGTTTCTGAGCTGGGAGCGATAATGTAGAGAGTATACGAACACTGGCCCCCTCTAATCTCCAAACGCTGTGGTATAGTACGACGAAACATTCCCTACTACATTGTATGTTAACGAATATCCTTTATCTTTGTGGAAAGTTATGATAACACATTCTACGCAAGGGCCAACATAAATAATAAATAGAGCAAGTAGTGACTTAGAAATCGATAGAACACACAACAAACACTATAAGCTACACACAATATAGTAGGCAATTTTGCTGTAGTTGTTGCTCTATTTTCACAACCGGCACATATTAAATTCATTATCAGAGCTTACAATTCAAATCTGTTTGTGCCTTTTATGAGACAGGTTAACGAATTCAAAACCCTGGAGCAATGTTAAGCTGGGATAGTAGAAGTATAAAGCGGAGGTGATGTACTGGCAAAATCTGAATTTTAAAGAAGGAAAAAGATTGTTGATAATGAAAGATAAAAGAAACGTTTCATCCAGTGGTTGGGGGACCTGTCCTGATGTAAGGACAACAGACGTAGAAGATCGCTGCAGGCCACGAAAGAAGAATGTTGAGAATACTATGGTCTGTTAAAATTAGTAAAATGGCTCTCAAAAAGAGAACCATAAAAGATGGATAACTTAATACCAACAGCAGGAAGAAACAATCACATTTTTTTTAAAAAGCATAAAATGAGAATGAGATAGATGGAGACCGCTGGAACACTTGAGGGGAGAAGAGACATGAACGATAAGAGAAAAAAAAGACAGCAGACGATAGGAGAACGCGTTTGTTGGCAGTCAACAGTAAGGTTGATAAACAACTGTAAACAACAGAGGGGATGACAACTGTAGAGGCAGACCGTGGCATGATCGTCGACGCCAGCAGACACTGCCTGATAATGATGTTGAACTTTACTACGATCTCGTTAATTTACGCTTGTCCACTTTAACTGTTCTTCGATATCTGAACAATTTGTCCAAGTCACTCTTTCTATATTTAGCTTTTGATTCATTTAGGACGAAGTATTTTGAGAACTTTTTCTTTTTTGTTGTCCATTAAAATGTCTTTTCTTATACTTTTTCTTCTACTTCTTTTTCTTCAACTTCTTCTTCTACTTCTTCTTCTTCCTCTACTTCTTCTACTTCTTCTTCTGCTTCTAATTCTTCTTCTTCTACTTCTACTTCTACTTCTTTTTTTCTTCTTCTTCTACTTCTTCTTCTACTTCTTTTTCTACTTCTACTTCTTCTACTTCTACTTCTACTTCTTCTTCTACTTCTACTTCTACTTCTACTTCTTCATCTACTACCTCTTCTTCTTCTACTTCTACTTCTACTTCTACTTCTACTTCTACTTCTTCATCTACTACCTCTTCTTCTTCTACTTCTACTTCTTCTTCTACTTCTACTTCTTCTTCTACTTCTACTTCTACTTCTTCATCTACTACCTCTTCTTCTTCTACTTCTTCTTCTACTTCTACTTCTACTTCTACTTCTACTTCTACTTCTACTTCTACTTCTACTTCTTCATCTACTACCTCTTCTTCTTCTACTTCTACTTCTACTTCTTCTTCTACTTCTTCATCTACTACCTCTTCTTCTTCTACTTCTACTTCTACTTCTTCATCTACTACCTTTTCTTCTTCTACTTCTTCTTCTACTTCTACTTCTACTTCTTCATCTACTACCTCTTCTTCTTCTACTTCTACTTCTTCTTCTACTTCTACTTCTACTTCTTCATCTACTACCTCTTCCTCTTCTACTTCTACTTCTACTTCTTCATCTACTACCTCTTCTTCTACTTCTACTTCTACTTCGTCTTCTACTTCTACTTCTACTTCTACTTCTACTTCTTCATCTACTACCTCTTCTTCTTCTAATTCTTCTTCTACTTCTTCATCTACTACCTCTTCTTCCTCTACTTCTTCTTCTGCCCATAATTTCCTGTGTTTTTGGCGTACCACTAACAGTCTTATTCAATCTTCTCCATTTTTACCAATCTTTAGTCATACTTTGGGTCTCTGCAGACTTGAGGCCTGTCCATTCTTTGATGTTTATTTTCCCATCCTTTTCTCTGCATACCGCTCCTTCTCTCCCCCTTCACAGGTCTAGCAGAATGGTCTTTGCTAGACCAGACGAAAGAGACACGTGACCAAACCATTTCATTGTGAGTTTCTTTACAGTAGCCACAACATCATAATGTCCTCGGACTGCTTGTTTCTCTCTCTCTCCCTCTCTTTCCTTCTCTCTCCCCGTCTGTTGCTCTCCTCTCACCTCTCTCTTTTTTATCCCTCTGTCTTTCTCTCTCTTTCCCTCTCTCTTCTTTCTCTCTTTTTCTTCTCTCTCTCCCTATCCATCTCTTTCTCTCCATCTTTCTCTTTTTCTCCCCCTCTTTCTCTCTCTACGTCTTCTTCTTCTTCTTCTACTGTACCTCTCTCTCCAATCTCTAACTCCTCCTCTCCCGTTCTCTATCTCTCGAACAATTATACAATTGTCAAGTTTATGATTTGTTCTGTGCTGGGTGCCTTCTATATGCACCTCTATCAAAATGTTTATATTTGTTTTTGTGATCTAGCAAAATCTATCTACTTCACTGGACGAGGCCATGGCAGAAATTGTTGCCACATATCAGATGGACTGACTGTTGCGGCAGTTTTCTTGAAGTCTTTATTTTTTTTTTTTATCTTGATTGTGCTCAACAGTTTGTAGACTATTTGCAGTTGAAAATAGGAAACACAAGTAAATGAAGAAAAGAAAGGGAGGGAGGAAAGAAAAAAGAAAGAAAGAAAGGAGATTTTTAAACAAACAAACATTTGCCCTTAATACCAAAGAAAATGAAAAGCAAGGGAAGCAATCTCAAATAAATTCTTGCAGAAGATGGACACCATTGTGCAAAAACAGCTAGCCACTTTATCTGCTAAAATGTGAATGAAGTAGATATCACATTTAAAACATTTGTAATTAATGAAAACGGAAATAGTAGCTGTGCTAAACAGACGGCGCCGAAACGTGTTCAATGAACACATTGAACGTCTCTATAGTTCAGAGTTACCTCCTTTTTAATACTATAGCAGAAGATTTAACCTCGGAGAATAAAGGGCTGTTAACTCACAGCCAACTATACCCCATCAAGGCCAGCTCCTTGTCGTGGGGATGGGGCTTAACAGTCACCAGGGACTGGAAACCAACATTGGCCAGGCCTTCCTATACCCGAGCAAGACCACAGTCTACTCTAGCATGTTTAAGTGCTGAAGTCGGAGGCAACTAGCCAAAAGGCGCGCTACAACCATCAGGATGCCCCGCACTCACGCCAATGGGATAGTCACATGCATACACAATTCAAGATCGGCACCTCAACTACTTGTACATGTGGACAGGCGCCCCAGACTGCTGAACACATACTTCAAGACTGTACTGAATATCCATTGATATTCAAGACTGAGGAAAATCCATTGGCCCATAGGTACAACACTACAGACAAAACTATATGGGCCACTGCAAGAATTACAAAAGACAGTAAAAATTTATACAGGAAACGACGATGCAGATATAGACAATACTACAAGCGAACGAAAGATAGACAGACAGCCAACTATAGATTTACTTAGGCTGCGGGCTGAGAGGGAACACCCGGAATACACCAGCTATCGTGACGTTTTCACCTTTGTGAGCAGGTGTATTTGTGGGTAGGGAGAAATCAAATCTCCCTCAATGAGATAGAACTGCTTGCACAGAACAGAGACAGATGGCGAGATTTGATAAAATATCTTTAAAAGAAAACTGCTAGAACAAAAATTCATATAGGAGAAGGTGTATCTTGGTCTACGCCCTATGGGCCGGTTACGGCTCGAAAGGTCAATAGATAGATAGAAATCAACCTTCTGTAGCTCCTACAAAACGTCACGCTTGTTGCAGGGTTTTCCAGTTTTATTTCCTCCCCCCTCTTCCCCCGGTAGTACATCTATAGTCGGCTGTGGTTGAACTCAATCGTTCATTTGTCTGACGTCACTACATCATTTAGCTCCACGATTTGTATACTTGCTCGTCATTTCTTCATAATGTTGCAACCATAACAAAGTCATTGTTGGTATTCAAAATGTAATTATTCAGAAGGTCATTCTTTATGCTTGACCATCGTTCCTACCACAGGCGCACTTGAGACCGTTGTATTACCTCTCTCTAAGGCTCATCATCATCAAGTACAGGGCCTGCTGGCATAGATGATCATGTCTCTCCACAACTTTCGATCACGACAGTTATTTATCATTTCTGTTATTGGCCTTCTGCCAAGCCATTCTGTTAAGATGTCTGGTATTTTTTTCCTCTTTGCTTCCCTCTATCTCTTCGTCCCTCAATTTTCCTAGTTGTTACACTATATTCCAGCTGTTCTCTTCTCATTACATGGCCAAAAAATGATGATGGTTTCTTCCTAATATTGGAAATTATCTCTCTTTTTGCTTTGACCTCTTTCAGAACATTTTCATTTTCTCTAAGGCTACAATGAGCATTTCTTGGCCTAAACGAATTTCCCCAGCTGTGAGGTTACTATTCACGACATCTCACATGTGGCAACACCTCGTGACAACTGCGATCGACATGCGATCTTCATTCTCCAGTTTCATAGCCTACCCAGCAGACTCTATAAATTAGATACGTACTGTAAAGAAAGAATTTATCTGTTCGACTTATATCGAAGACATTATTTATGGACCTTCAGAAGGAGTGATTGAGCCCTTTACAGTAATTGCCCACTCGGGTGTGTGAGTAGAAAATCTAAATGCCAACGTCTTTTTAATATCCTACCGAATATAGTGCGCCATAGTCCAATGATACCGTGTTAATAAATGTACTATTTTGTATTTTTTTTTACGTGTTCTATAATATTGCATTAATATTTGTCTGTTGGTTGGAGCTTTTGTTTAGTTTACTGTTGTTGTTTTGTTTGAAACAAGTGCAACGAGTCAAATACATGGTCACAATAATAACATCAGATGGAAAATGCACAACACAAATACAAAGCAGGATAGCTCAGACCAAAATTGCATTTCAGAAAATAAAAAACATTTCGATACAAACATTTTATGTCAATAGAAGTGAGAAAGAGAGTTCATCGGTGCTATATAGAACCATTTTTGACCTATGGAAGCAAATCATGGACAATTGAAAAGACGATAAGAGGCCACAGAGATGTTGATTTCTCAGAAGAATGTTGAAAATTCCCAGGACAGCGAAAAAGACCAACGAGGAAATTCTCAAAGAGACAAACACGAAACATTATAGCATTCCTGTTTAATTTCAAACTCTAGTTATGGTTTTTATGAAGTTTCTTGGGTGTGTCGAATGTTTTCCTTGTGGCTATAGAATAGGGATCTCTTACTCGGTAAATCGTTACGAAGTGTTCGGCTCAGAGCTTTTATTGCAACCCTGAAGGGGACAAACAAATTGTTATCTTTCTGCGTTTACCTGTAAGTAGGTTTCGATGCGTTGTGATACTAGTTTATTGCAAACAGGAATAATAGCGCCTTTCGGAATATGTACTTTTGTAATTAAGGAACAATTTTTTTCGGTACATAAATAATTTTTTCGACTACTCTTTTCGAATTTCAACTGCAGATAATTCTTTAACGTGAGCAATGTGTACACGAGACCTCATGTTTTCGTTTTATCCGATGGGCTAAACATCGAATCTCACAGTCAAGAAACTGGGGGAGGGTAAAACCATGAAGATGCCCCGTATTAAAAGAAAAAAAAAATTCCAACGACTGTGCCGAGATTCGAACCATTAACACACATGACCAGATGGCCGGCATCTTATCTCTAGATCGCACAAACCCTAGACAGCATCTTACCTCTAGATCACATAAGCCCCAGACAAAGGCTTACCTCTAGATCACACCAACCTCAGACAAAGTCTTACCTCTAGATCACACAAACCCCAGACAAAGTCTTACCTCTAGATCACACCAGCCTCAGACAAAGGCTTACCTCTAGATCACACAAGCCCCAGACAAAGTCTTACCTCTAGATCACACAAGCCCCAGACAGCATCTTACTTCTAGATCACAAAAGTCCCAGACAATGTCTTACATCTAGATCACACAAGCTCCAGACAAAGTCTTACATCTAGATCACATAAGCCCCAGACAAAGTCTTACCTCTAGATCACGCAAGCCCCAGACAAAGTCTTACCTCTAGATCACACAAGCCCCAGACGAAGTCTTACCTCTAGATCACACAAGCCCTAGACAAAGTCTTTCCTCTAGATCACACAAGCCCCAGACAAAGTCTTACATCTAGATCACACCAGCCTCAGACAAAGTCTTACCTCTTGATCACACAAGCCATGGACAAAGTCTTACCTCTAGATCACACAAGCCCCAGACAAAGTCTTACCTCTAGATCACACAAGCCATGGACAAAGTCTTACCTCTAGATCACATAAGCCCCAGACAAAGTCTTACCTCTAGATCACACAAGCCCCAGACAAAGTCTTACCTCTAGATCACACAAGCCCCAGACACAGTCCTACCTCTAGATCACACAAGCCCAAGACAAAGTCTTACCTCTAGATCACACCAGCCTCAGACAAAGGCTTACCTCTAGATCACACAAGCCCCAGACAAAGTCTTACCTCTAGATCACACAAGCCCCAGACAGCATCTTACTTCTAGATCACAAAAGCCCCAGACAAAGTCTTACATCTAGATCACACAAGCTCCAGACAAAGTCTTACATCTAGATCACATAAGCCCCAGACAAAGTCTTACCTCTAGATCACGCAAGCCCCAGACAAAGTCTTACCTCTAGATCACACAAGCCCCAGACGAAGTCTTACCTCTAGATCACACAAGCCCTAGACAAAGTCTTACCTCTAGATCACACAAGCCCCAGACAAAGTCTTACATCTAGATCATACCAGCCTCAGACAAAGTCTTACCTCTTGATCACACAAGCCATGGACAAAGTCTTACCTCTAGATCACACAAGCCCCAGACAAAGTCTTACCTCTAGATCACACAAGCCATGGACAAAGTCTTACCTCTAGATCACACAAGCCCCAGACAAAGTCTTACCTCTAGATCACACAAGCCCCAGAAAAAGTCTTACCTCTAGATCACACAAGCCCCAGACACAGTCCTACCTCTAGATCACACAAGCCCAAGACAAAGTCTTACCTCTAGATCACACAAACACCCCCACCCCTTCCCCGGACAGCGTCTTACCTCTAGATCATCTAAGCTCCCAACAGCGTCTTACCTCTAGATCACCTAAGCCCCCAACTGCGTCTTAACTCTAGAACACACAAGCCCCCAACACCGTCTTACCTCTAGATCACCTAAGCCCCCAACAGCGTCTTACCTCTAGATTACCTAAGCCCCCAACAGTGTCATACCTCTACATCACCTAAGCCCCCAACACCGTCATACCTCTAGATCACCTAAGCCCCCAACACCGTCTTACCTCTAGATCACCTAAGCCCCAAACAGCGTCTTACCTCTAGATTACCTAAGCCCCCAACAGTGTCTTACCTCTAGTTCACCTAAGCCCCCAACACCGTCTTACCTCTATATCACCTAAGCCCCCAACACCGTCTTACCTCTAGATCACCTAAGCCCACAACACCGCCTTACCTCTAGATTACCTAAGCCCCCAACAGTGTCTTACCTCTAGATCACCTAAGCCCCCAACACCGTCTTACCTCTAGATCACCTAAGCCCCCAACAGCGTCTTACCTCTAGATCACCTAAGCCCCCAACACCGTCTTACCTCTATATCACCTAAGCCATCAACAGCGTTTTACCTCTAGATCACCTAAGCCATCAACAGCGTTTTACCTCTAGATCACCTAAGCCCCCAACACCGTCTTACCTCTAGATCACCTAAGCCCCCAACTGCGTCTTTACTCTAGAACACACAAGCCCCCAACAGTGTCTTACCTCTAGATCACCTAAGCCCCCAACAGCGTCTTACCTCTAGATTACCTAAGCCCCCAACAGTGTCTTACCTCTAGATCACCTAAGCCCCCAACACCGTCTTACCTCTAGATCACCTAAGCCCCCAACAGCGTCTTACCTCTAGATCATCTAAGCCCCCAACAGCGTCTTACCTCCAGATCACCTAAGCCCCCAACTGCGTCTTAACTCTAGAACACATAAGCCCCCAACAGCGTCTTACCTCTAGATCACCTAAGCCCCCAACAGCGTCTTACCTCTAGATCACCTAAGCTCCCAACAGTGTCTTACCTCTAGATCACCTAAGCCATCAACAGCGTCTTACCTCTATATCACCTAAGCCCCAAAAAGCGTATTACCTCTAGATCACCTAAGCCATCAACAGCGTCTTACCTCTAGATCACCTAAGCCCCAAACAGCGTATTACCTCTAGAACACCTAAGCCATCAACAGCGTATTACCTCTAGATCACCTAAGCCATCAACAGCGTATTACCTCTAGATGACCTAAGCCATCAACAGCGTGTTACCTCTAGATCACCTAAGCCATCAACAGCGTGTTACCTCTAGATCACCTAAGCCCCTAACAGCGTATTACCTCTAGATCACATAAGCCATCAACAGCGTCTTACCTCTAGATCACCTAAGCCATCAACAGCGTGTTACCTCTAGATCACCTAAGCCCCAAACAGCGTATTACCTCTATATCACCTAAGCCATCAACAGCGTCATACCTCTAGATCACCTAAGATCCCAACGTCTTACCTCTATATCACCTAAGCTCCCAACAGCGTCTTACCTCTAGATTACCTAAGCCATCACCATCGTCTTACCTCTAGATCACCTAAGCTCCCAACAGCGTCTTACCTCTATATCACCTAAGATCCCAACAGCGTATTACCTCAAGATCACCTAAGCTCCCAACAGCGTCTTACCTCTATATCACCTAAGATCCCAACAGCGTCTTACCTCTAGATCACACAAGCCCCAGACAAAGTCTTACCTCTAGATCACACCAGCCTCAGACAAAGGCTTACCTCTAGATCACACAAGCCCCAGACAAAGTCTTACCTCTAGATCACACAAGCCCCAGACAGCATCTTACTTCTAGATCACAAAAGCCCCAGACAATGTCTTACATCTACATCACACAAGCTCCAGACAAAGTCTTACCTCTTGATCACACAAGCCATGGACAAAGTCTTACCTCTAGATCACACAAGCCCCAGACAAAGTCTTACCTCTAGATCACACAAGCCATGGACAAAGTCTTACCTCTAGATCACATACGCCCCAGACAAAGTCTTACCTCTAGATCACACAAGCCCCAGACAAAGTCTTATCTCTAGATCACACAAGCCCCAGACACAGTCCTACCTCTAGATCACACAAGCCCAAGACAAAGTCTTACCTCTAGATCACACAAACACCCCCACCCTTTCCCCGGACAGCGTCTTACCTCTAGATCATCTAAGCCCCCAACAGCGTCTTACCTCTAGATCACCTAAGCCCCCAACTGCGTCTTAACTCTAGAACACACAAGCCCCAACACCGTCATACCTCTAGATCACCTAAGCCCCCAACAGCGTCTTACCTCTAGATTACCTAAGCCCCCAACAGTGTCTTACCTCTACATCACCTAAGCCCCCAACACCGTCTTACCTCTAGATCACCTAAGCCCCCAACACCGTCTTACCTCTAGATCACCTAAGCCCCCAACAGCGTCTTACCTCTAGATTACCTAAGCCCCCAACAGTGTCTTACCTCTAGATCACCTAAGCCCCCAACAGCGTCTTACCTCTAGATCACCTAAGCCCATAACAGCGTCTTACCTCTAGATCACCTAAGCCCCAGACAAAGTCTTACCTCTAGATCACACCAGCCTCAGACAAAGGCTTACCTCTAGATCACACAAGCCCCAGACAAAGTCTTACCTCTAGATCACACAAGCCCCAGACAGCATCTTACTTCTAGATCACAAAAGCCCCAGACAAAGTCTTACATCTAGATCACACAAGCTCCAGACAAAGTCTTACATCTAGATCACATAAGCCCCAGACAAAGTCTTACCTCTAGATCACGCAAGCCCCAGACAAAGTCTTACCTCTAGATCACACAAGCCCCAGACGAAGTCTTACCTCTAGATCACACAAGCCCTAGACAAAGTCTTACCTCTAGATCACACAAGCCCCAGACAAAGTCTTACATCTAGATCACACCAGCCTCAGACAAAGTCTTACCTCTTGATCACACAAGCCATGGACAAAGTCTTACCTCTAGATCACACAAGCCCCAGACAAAGTCTTACCTCTAGATCACACAAGCCATGGACAAAGTCTTACCTCTAGATCACACAAGCCCCAGACAAAGTCTTACCTCTAGATCACACAAGCCCCAGACAAAGTCTTACCTCTAGATCACACAAGCCCCAGACACAGTCCTACCTCTAGATCACACAAGCCCAAGACAAAGTCTTACCTCTAGATCACACAAACACCCCCACCCCTTCCCCGGACAGCGTCTTACCTCTAGATCATCTAAGCCCCCAACAGCGTCTTACCTCTAGATCACCTAAGCCCCCAACTGCGTCTTAACTCTAGAACACACAAGCCCCCAACACCGTCTTACCTCTAGATCACCTAAGCCCCCAACAGCGTCTTACCTCTAGATTACCTAAGCCCCCAACAGTGTCATACCTCTACATCACCTAAGCCTCCAACACCGTCATACCTCTAGATCACCTAAGCCCCCAACACCGTCTTACCTCTAGATCACCTAAGCCCCAAACAGCGTCTTACCTCTAGATTACCTAAGCCCCCAACAGTGTCTTACCTCTAGTTCACCTAAGCCCCCAACACCGTCTTACCTCTATATCACCTAAGCCCCCAACACCGTCTTACCTCTAGATCACCTAAGCCCACAACACCGCCTTACCTCTAGATTACCTAAGCCCCCAACAGTGTCTTACCTCTAGATCACCTAAGCCCCCAACACCGTCTTACCTCTAGATCACCTAAGCCCCCAACAGCGTCTTACCTCTAGATCACCTAAGCCCCCAACACCGTCTTACCTCTATATCACCTAAGCCATCAACAGCGTTTTACCTCTAGATCACCTAAGCCATCAACAGCGTTTTACCTCTAGATCACCTAAGCCCCCAACACCGTCTTACCTCTAGATCACCTAAGCCCCCAACTGCGTCTTTACTCTAGAACACACAAGCCCCCAACAGTGTCTTACCTCTAGATCACCTAAGCCCCCAACAGCGTCTTACCTCTAGATTACCTAAGCCCCCAACAGTGTCTTACCTCTAGATCACCTAAGCCCCCAACACCGTCTTACCTCTAGATCACCTAAGCCCCCAACAGCGTCTTACCTCTAGATCATCTAAGCCCCCAACAGCGTCTTACCTCCAGATCACCTAAGCCCCCAACTGCGTCTTAACTCTAGAACACATAAGCCCCCAACAGCGTCTTACCTCTAGATCACCTAAGCCCCCAACAGCGTCTTACCTCTAGATCACCTAAGCTCCCAACAGTGTCTTACCTCTAGATCACCTAAGCCATCAACAGCGTCTTACCTCTATATCACCTAAGCCCCAAAAAGCGTATTACCTCTAGATCACCTAAGCCATCAACAGCGTCTTACCTCTAGATCACCTAAGCCCCAAACAGCGTATTACCTCTAGAACACCTAAGCCATCAACAGCGTATTACCTCTAGATCACCTAAGCCATCAACAGCGTATTACCTCTAGATGACCTAAGCCATCAACAGCGTGTTACCTCTAGATCACCTAAGCCATCAACAGCGTGTTACCTCTAGATCACCTAAGCCCCTAACAGCGTATTACCTCTAGATCACATAAGCCATCAACAGCGTCTTACCTCTAGATCACCTAAGCCATCAACAGCGTGTTACCTCTAGATCACCTAAGCCCCAAACAGCGTATTACCTCTATATCACCTAAGCCATCAACAGCGTCTTACCTCTAGATCACCTAAGATCCCAACAACGTCTTACCTCTATATCACCTAAGCTCCCAACAGCGTCTTACCTCTAGATTACCTAAGCCATCACCATCGTCTTACCTCTAGATCACCTAAGCTCCCAACAGCGTCTTACCTCTATATCACCTAAGATCCCAACAGCGTATTACCTCAAGATCACCTAAGCTCCCAACAGCGTCTTACCTCTATATCACCTAAGATCCCAACAGCGTCTTACCTCTATATCACCTAAGATCCCAACATCGTCTTACCTCTAGATCACCTAAGCCCCAAACAGCGTATTACCTCTAGAACACCTAAGCCATCAACAGCGTATTACCTCTATATCACCTAAGCCATCAACAGTGTTTTACCTCTATATCATCTAAGCCATCAACAGCGTTTTACCTCTAGATTACCTAAGCCCCAAACAGCGTATTACCTCTATATCACCTAAGCCATCAACAGCGTTTTACCTCTAGATCACCTAAGCCCAAACAGCGTATTACCTCTATATCACCTAAGTCATCAACAGCGTCTTACCTCTAGATCACCTAAGCCCCAAACAGCGTTTTACCTCTAGATCACCTAAGCCCCAAACAGCGTTTACCTCTAGATCACCTAAGCCCCAAACAGCGTTTTACCTCTATATCACCTAAGCCATCAACAGCGTATTACCTCTAGATTACCTAAGCTCCCAACATCGTCTTACCTCTAGATCACCTAAGCCCCAAACAGCGTATTACCTCTAGATCACCTAAGCCATCAACAGCGTCTTACCTCTATATCACCTAAGCCATCAACAGTGTTTTACCTCTATATCATCTAAGCCATCAACAGCGTTTTACCTCTAGATTACCTAAGCCCCAAACAGCGTATTACCTCTATATCACCTAAGCCATCAACAGCGTTTTACCTCTAGATCACCTAAGCCCCAAACAGCGTATTACCTCTATATCACCTAAGTCATCAACAGCGTCTTACCTCTAGATCACCTAAGCCCCAAACAGCGTTTTACCTCTAGATCACCTAAGCCCCAAACAGCGTTTACCTCTAGATCACCTAAGCCCCAAACAGCGTTTTACCTCTATATCACCTAAGCCATCAACAGCGTATTACCTCTAGATTACCTAAGCTCCCAACATCGTCTTACCTCTAGATCACCTAAGCCCCAAACAGCGTATTACCTCTAGATCACCTAAGCCATCAACAGCGTCTTACCTCTAGATCACCTAAGCCCCAAACAGTGTATTACCTCTAGATCACCTAAGCCATCAACAGCGTCTTACCTCTATATCACCTAAGTCCCCGAAAAATAAATTCTTGACGCTACTATGATTTTAATTTCGACTTTCCCTTTTGAGATTTATGATTCAGTTCTTGGGTAAAGGGGTTATAAATTAAACTAATGAAACATCGTGTATCTGTCATCAACAGGAAGGTTATCTCCTTGAATGTTTCACTCTCTCATCCTCATCATCAAGTACTGGGCCTGCTGGCGTAGGTGATCATGTCTCTCCATAACTTTCGATCACAACAGTTATTTATCATTTCTGTTGTTAACATTCTGCCAAGCCATTCTCTTAAGCTGTTTGGTATTTTTTCTCTTTGCTTCCCTCTATCTCTTCGTTCCTCAATTTTCCCAGTTGTTATTATATATTCCAGCTGTTCTCTTCTCATTACGTGGCAAAGAAAATGATGATTGTTTCTTCCTAATATTGGAAATTAGCTCTCTTTTTGCTTTGGCCTCTTTCAGAACGTTTTCATTACTCTTCTTACATGCCCATGGTATTCTCAACATTCTTCTGTAAAACCACATTTCTACAGACTCCGGTGATTTTCTTGTCTGTTGTCATATTGTCCATGATTCACATCCATATGTTGAGACTGGCTCGCCATAACATTCACGGGCTCCTTTTCTTGTTTCTTTTGTCAAACATGGATTGCATTGTATCTTCCTCATTTTTTGGAAAGCTGCTATTGCCTGAGCCATTTCTTTTGTACATCTTCCTTCTGTGGTTAACAAAGTTCCCAAATATTTAAATTCATTTACCTGTTTTAATATTATTCCACTTGTCTTTATTTTGCACTGAGGTGATGTCTTTTCCTTTGTTGTTACCATTACTTCTGTGTTTTTAAAATTAAGATAGCATCTTACCTCTACAAGAGGACTCAGCCTTAATATACTGTACATCGAATCTACATTGAATACAGTATATTACAATATATATTAAGGCTGAGTCCATTATTTTTGCTTTCTTTCACTATAATGTCTAACATTTCTTGTAACTCATTTTTACTCTTAGCGATTAAGACTCCATCATCAGCATAACTTAGATTATTTATATTATGACCTCTGATTGTTATTCCAGACATGCCCCTTATAGATCTTAAAATAAACGCACTATAAAATATTAAACAAGTCTGGTGACAGCACACAACCTTGTCTAACACCCTGTTTTATTTGTTGAAACATTCCCAATTGGTTTCCAGTTCTTATGGCCGCTGTTTGTTGCCAGTACATGTTCTTTATTATTCTTAGATCTTTGCTGTATATGTTTATGCTTTCTAAAATGTTGATTATTTCTTGGTGCTTTACTTTGTCAAATGCCTTGGTGTAATCTATGAAACATAGGTATAGATCTGTTTTCACCTCTATGGCTCTTTCTACTAAAGATCTTATGATGTATATAGCATTGCTTGTCCCTTTATCTCTAACAAAACCACACTGTTTATCACTAATTCTGGACTGATTTTGTTTTGCACTCTTTGCATGATGATTCTTAGTAATATCATCGTCATGTGACTCATAAGGCTTATCGTGCGATGATCATCACATTCAATCGCACAAGATTTCCTTGGTAGGGCTATGAATATTGATTTGAGCATGTCGTCTGGTATATATCCGCTGTTGTAGATATCATTCAATATTTTTGTTATTATTTCTATTGCAAGATCACCCATGGCTTCAATCTCTTCTTTAGTTATATTATCTGGTCCAGGAGCTTTTCCTGCTTTCATATTGCGCAAAGCGTCTTCCCTTTCTTCTTTGAGTATTTCTGGTCCTTCTCCATTATCTTTAATATTTACTTCTGTTCGTTCATCATTATAAAGATCTTTAATGTATTCTGTCCATCGTTCCCTTATGCTTTCTTTTTCAATCAACAGTTCTTCTTCCTTTGATCTTAAACATCCAGTTTTTGATTGCGTTTTTCTTCCTGTTAATTCTTCAATTTGTTTGTATATAGCTTTGGCATCTCCTTTTCGTTGCATTTCAATCTCTTTGCATCTCTGTTTTAGCCATGCTTCTTTTGCTTCATTGCATTTTATTACAATTTCTTTATTTAATCTCTTATACTCATCTTTATTTCTTCTTCTTGTATCCATTAGACCAGACAGCTTAAGAGAATGTCTTGGCAGAAGGTCAACAACAGAAATTATAAATAGCTGCCGAGATAGAAAATTCTGGTGTGACATGATCACCTATGCCAGTAGGCATGGTACTTGATGATGATGATGTATCCATTAGCTGCAAAATGTCATCTGCCATCCATTTCTTTCTTGAATTTGTCCTCACTGGTGGTATGAACTCTTTTGATGTTTGTTGCATTGATTCTTTTAGCATTTCCCACTGTTTATCAATGCTTTATATCTTTTCTATTCCATTGTACCGGTTCTGAATTGTGATTTTATATTTGTCTTGCAACTACTTGTCTGATTTGAGTAAATCTAAATTTAACTTGATGTTAATTGAGGCTCGTTTTGCTGCTTTTAATTTTACTCTAAGCTTTCCCACAGCTGGTACATGATAACTATTGCAATCTGCCCCTGGACTAGTTTTCACACACACCAGACTGTTTCTAAATCTATTGCTTATCATTATGTAATCAATTTGATTACGTACGTTGTCTCCTGGGCTTTTCCATGTCCACATACGTCTTGGATGTTGCTTAAACCAGGAGTTTCCTATCATCGTGTTGTGTTTTTTTTTTGCCCAATCAATAAATTTGTCCCCTCTTTCCTTCCTCTCGCCAAAGCCATAATAACCAACTACTTCCTCAACTCTTTGCTTTCCTACTTTTGCGTTACAATCCCCTAGAACTATGGTGTTTTCATGTGGTTTGCATTCACGAAGTGCCTTGTTTAACTCGCCGTAAAATGTATCAACTGTTTCCTCTAGACTGTCTGCTGTTGATGCATAAACTTGTATGAGATTTATATCTAGTGGCTTTCCATTCAATTTCACTAAAAGGACTCTGTCAGATATTGGGTAAAAGCCTTTCACTGTTCTTGCTCTTTCAGCATCCAAGATGATACCTACTCCTCTTTGGTGTTTAGTGCCTCCAGAATAGATTATTTTATGTTTATCAGAATACATCTCCCCTGATCCATTGTATCTCATTTCGCAAAGTCCCCGTAAATGTAAACCCATTCTTTTCATTTCCTGTTTGATTTTTTTTCCAGTTTACCATTCAGCATGAGTGTTCTCACATTCCAAGTACCTATCTTTAGAGTCTGTTTTATCTTTATTTTACTTACAGTAGCTTGATGACGATCGGGTATCACCTGTAGCACATGATATCCCCTACCGAACGAAGGTTTTCCATTGGAATCCCCCTTAACGTTGTTGTCGTGATTTATATCATTGTGGCGATTCATGATTGTTCAAAGAAGTTACGACGGTGGTTTTCTGTTACCTTCCGTCGGTTTGTTTACGGTTGGCTCCACTAGCCTTCGACTAAAAAGTCTCACCCACAAGGCAGTGGGGTTGATTTACTTCAGGGTACCCTCAGCCTTTTAATCTCCCGAGCATACCTGCAAAGCACAAGGGCTGCCGAAGGTTGTACTGTTTACTGGCTTCAGTAGCTGGTGAAATTACCCGTCCTGACAGAAAATGTATTCTTCACTCTCTAGGAAAGTAGAAAAGCCTTGACGTGAATCGAATTGGCAATTGGTTCATCATACTTGTTAGCCGACTGATTCAACGCCCTTCTCTATTGTTCCTTTTAGCTCTCTATTTTTACAGTAAACTTTCATTTACCAGACCAATAGCTTCAGGCATGTAAACACAGCCAACAAAGTGACGAGTATATACAAACAATCATTATAGATAGCCTCGGGTATTCAATGAGTGTAATTAAACACAAGTGTCTTTTAATGATGTGCTATTTTACTGGCTTTTCAATTGTGTTTACCTTTTTTGATTTAGCAAATTGACATAACATACCTATGTTTTTAAATAACATTCCGCGTATGATCTGTATTGGGTGTAATGGTGATCAGTGAATTAGTCTACTCTGTAATGGACGTAAATTTAATTCACCCGATCGACCGACTTCTGTTGGCACAGAGTGCCCAATGGGTACCGAAGTGTATTTTCTAGGAAAGAAAGTCAGCTTGACGTAGTGCTGACCACGTTATAACAAAATAAGCCGATGGTTAAAAATATGGTAATAACATCATAATCCCTATATACTATACATGTTTTTTTTCGTTAAAAATATATTGCTAGTAAGTTGATAAACAGAGCTTACTGTAAGGCCTATGTAAGATATGAGAAAGTTTAACTGGTAACGGTTTGTGGTCGGGTCGAGTTGTTTCTAATGTCATTGTAACATAACTGACGCGTGTGAATGAGCAAGAAAGGAGACCAAGACGACACATGCACAAGGGGTTAGTGTAGGCATCTAATCTATTATAACAGAATGTTTGCGCCAGGTTCAGCGACTAAGAGTGGATGAAAATTCTAATTTATTTCCAAGCTGTTGCTCTGAAAAGAGACCACTCTTTACGTCTTTGGCCAAGCGAGCAGAAATATAGAGGGAAGACAACTTTTCCTAAAATAACCATGTTGAAGTCGAATATGCTGGGCGGAAAGGTGTCAATATTGCATTTTGATATAAACTACAGCACAGCGCAGCTACACCACTTGAACGCTATAAGATTGACGACAATAAGGAGTGTGGTCGTTGGGTGAACGATAAAGACGAACATTAAGCACAAACATTGTTAATGTTTAAATATGTGTTTCATTCCAGATTGGCAAACTAAAAAAACATCAGCCAAGAAATGAAGAGAATGAAATTGAACATCTTGGGACTATATGAAATGAGATGGAAAGTAGCAGGATTATTACAACGTGACAGTGGAAATGTTATTTACTCTGGGGTAACCACACACGAAAGAGGAATAGGCATCATGTTAGATAGAGAAAGAAGCAAAACAGTGAAAGGATTTTGGCCAGTATCAGATAGAATTCTGCTAGTAAAATTGAGAGGTAGACCAATGGATATCAACTTAATTCCAGCTTATTCACCAACAAGCAATAGCGAAGAAGATGACATTGCCACTTATTACAACGAGCTAGAGTTGACTATGGAACGTGTAAATCCCAAGAAATAACAATTATATTTGGGGATTTCAATGCAAAGGTAGCAAAGTAGGTACGATGCACTGTAGACTGTGGAAGACACAGAAATCCCCAAGAAATATGAAACTAGGACTAGAAATGCTTAGAGCAGATAAAAAGATAAGTGATAAGTACAGCACGATAGTACACAATAGATATAATGCTATTGAGAAAATGCAGGACACCGAGGAACAGTGGGAAATGCTCAAGCAATCGATTCAACAAACATCAAAAGAAGTAATATCAGTGACTAAAAGAATCAACAAAAAGAAATGGATGACAGAAGAAATACTAGAAATAATGTATGCAAGACGAAAACATAAGAAAGAAGAACGGACATACAACATATTGCACAAAGAGATCCAGAACAAATGCAGAGAAGCTATGGAAGGATGGTTAAAGCAGAAATGTGAAGAAATGGAAAAACAACAAAAGAAAGACTCAAAATTTATGCGCAATCAGTTAAATGAATTATCAGGAAGAAAAGAAGTCACAGTTTCAGGATGTGTGAAATCAAAGGAAGGAAATATAATAATGGGACAGGATAAGACAATGGAAAGATGGACAGAATATATCAGTCAACTCTATGATGTTGAAACAGGGACGTAGCAGTAGATATTTAAAGAGACATTATGGAGGTAGTAGAGGTCAAGGTTAGAGAAAGGTTGAGGGTAAAATAGAAGTAGGGGGAAACTCATGGTCCACGTCAAACGTGAAGTGTCTGAACAAATCATGAGGCACGAGAACTGTAAGCATTGTAGGAACAAGGGTAGATGTAAAATGAATTATGATTGGCGGGGAAAAGGAAAGCTGAGACAAAGAATAGGTGGGCGAAGTCATTCGAGATGGGGCGATGGTTCAATCCGGACGACTGTTTGTTGTGTTATAGCCGACACAGGGAACAAGGAGAGTTGTTTTCGGACATCTTTCAATCGCAGGTTAGTTGGTGTGTGGCCGTTGAACTGGTCAGATGTATTTCCAGGAGAAGTGATAGGATAGGTGGTGTAGTGTAACCATAGGATAAGGTGGCCATGGTAGCGCCTCGTATGATTAGCAAGTATAAGTTAGTCCAACAAGTCATGTTAGCTAGCAGTAGATATTTAAAGAGACTTTGTTAGATTTGTGAGTGTTCTCACCAACATTAGACTTCGTGGGAGTCATAAAGAGACATTATGGACGTAGTTAGTGGCTACAACCATTTTAAGAACCCTTGTTAGATTGTGAGTATTCACTAATATTAGACTTCGTGTGAGTCCTAAAGAGACATTATTGATGTAGTTAGTGGCTACAACCATTTAAAGAGACTTTGTTAGATTTGTGAGTGTTCTCACAAACATTAGACTTCGTGTGAGTCATAGAGAGACATTATGGATGTAGTTAGTAACTACAACCATTCACAGAGACTGTGTAAGATTGTGAGTATCTCTCACCAACTTAAGCTTTTGGTGAAGCAATGAGTACAAGATAGCATGCTAAGGGGCAGCTACGTTCAAATCAGGGACAGTATGGTAGATCATAAAGATGTCAGGCTTGTGTAGAAGCATGACACATTTAACTAGGTGGTAGATAGTGCCACAGAGCCAGGAGAGTAACTTTGAGCGAGAACAACTCATGGGGTCACATCGACTTAGAGAGGGCTCTATAGGGAGTATGATACTCCAGGAGACCACGACGTAGGCGAGGTTTATGAAGACCAGTATCGTCAAGTGGGGGTTAGCCACATGGCTGTTCGGGATGCTAGGGACTGCATTCCTACATATATATTGTGAGAGAGAGGTAGGAGAAGAGTTAGAGACTGTCAACAGACTTTTGCTATTGTACTTGTGACTTGCTCTTATGCAACAAATCTATGTCAATAGAAGTGAGAAAGATAGCTCATCGGTGTTATATAGAACCAATTCTGACCCATGGAAGCGAATTATGGACAGAAGACAAACAAATGAAAAGACAGTTAGAGGCCACAAAGATGGGATTTCTCAGAAGAACGTTGAAGGTTTCCTGGACAGCTAAAAGGACCAGTGAAGAAATTATTAAAGAGACCAACACAAAAATTGAGCTCTTAAAAACATCAGAAAAAAACAATCAACATTTTTTCGGGCACATCATGAGAAGAGGAAAGTTGGAATACTTGGTTGCAACAGGCAAAATACAAGGAAATAGAGATCGCGGACGACAAAGAGAGAAAATACTAGATAGCTTGGTGTCATGGCATGGAAAACAGTCAACAACATAACTGATACGATGCAATGTATATAGAAGATTGTGGAAGGATATGATCGCTTCGCCAACCGATATGGCACATGATAATGATTTGTTTCATACACAGTGTCATTGTTTGAGATAAAGAGTTAGTTCTGATTTCCAAATATAAAAAGACACACTAACTCACTGAAAGTCACATTGGAAGGGAAAATACAGGGCAAATTAGGCAAACAAACAAGAGCTAAATTGAAATGATAACATCAGGAAATGACCAGAAAAATAAACAATTACTGCGTGTACTATTAAAACAAGAGAAAGAGTGAAATGGCACTTCGTGATAGTCAACTTTGACGGTACAAGATGATTGATTAAGCTTTCGGTTTTCCTACCGTTTCAACATTCTTGTTATATTCATCGATAAATGTGAACAATGTTAACTTATATAGCTCTGTTGCATTTGCTAGTCATAATTTATAACGGCGTGAGCCAACGTCAATGGTGTCTCACATAGCCTGTTTGGACTGACCCCATGCAACAGTATAACCTTATCTTAACAGATGATGTTACTCTTAAGTTAGATTTCGTGTTTTGAAATATGACCATTATCACTTCGGTACAATTTGTGAATCACAGGATATGCATCGGAGCCGCGATAGCTCAGTGGTTAGTGAACTGGACTACAAAGGACAAGGTGTAGGGTTCGATCCCAACCGACGGCTTCCGGGTTCACCCGGCCTTAAATGGGTACCGGATTTTTTTCTGGGAAAGGAAAGCAGCACGGGCGTAATACTGACCACATTACCCCCAAAATCATGTGCTGAAGGTCTGTAAAATATAGGGTCACTAACACCATATTTCCCTATACGCCACTTGGCGTGACGGGGGTACTTTACTTTTTACAGGATATGCATTGGAGTTCGTGCACGTGGGCCAATTTCATCCTGGAGTAGCCGAGTATTTCGAGAGGAGAATCAGATCTCCATGTGCCCGGAGTGCAGTGGTGATGATCTTAACATAATCTAACAGTAAAGTAAACAAAAGTAAAGAGCCCCCGTCACGCCAAGTGGTATATAGGGAATATGGTGTTAGTGACCATAAATGTTACAGACCTTCGGCACATGATTTTTGGGATAATGTGGTCGGTAATACACCCGTGCCGCTTTACTTTCCCAGAAAAAAACCGGTACCAATTTAAGGCTGTGTGAACCAGGAAGCCGTCGGTTTCTAACAGTAATTGAGATATTTTTCTAGAAGTTTAAGCAGGCACAGAAAGTAAAAGCTGCTGTCATTGATTCACTTCATCACTGAAACTACTAATGACAAATATTGTAATTGAGAAATCAAGTTACATTAAACTCAATTAGCAGTGGTTTAATATGCGCAAGATCAATATCACTACGATACTGAAGTTAATGTGCGTTCATTATTTTATTTAAAATACATTTTTAAAGAAATCTTGAGTACAATGTAGATTAACATGATTTTATCTACCCAGCAGTCATATATAGGGGGTTATAAGATCGAATGCCTAGTACAACCTGGTACGGAAGATAACATGTAGGTTCTCTTTTTTTTCAAAATGAGCGCACGTAAAAACAATTTGCAACTGAAAAAAAATATATATATACCTGGGTTAAGACAACAAACAAATAAATAACATTAGAGTGAATAAAATTATTCAACTCTTGATAAAAAAAAAAAATAACCAACCTTCTCGGTTTGCTTCATTGACCTTCCCGGTGCTAGGAAGTTCTGACATTGTGCTGACATTTTACTATATAAACAAGAATCAGTTTAGTGCGATTATGGACGAGTCCAACGATGATGAATGCTAATTCAACAAAAGTGTGGATGTAGCGTGGGTTAGATGGTCTGAGTGTATGACCTACTGTTGGTAAACTATTTTAGACTCTTATTACAAAGAGTTCTTTGGCGTGCTCGAGTGTTCACTGGACCTTCTCTATTCGCCGATGTCCAAGCGGGCTAGACCACCACCTACAGGGACTATTTTCAAGGGGCGGTGACTAGACATAGCATCTGACTACTAGAGACCAGGAAAAGGTAAAGCTATGAAGAACACACGGTTTACTCTGACGAAGTCCCTAGAGACTAGGAATTTAATTTTGCGTCTTAATCCATTTTTTCCCTGACAGCCGTGTGCACAGGGGTCCCTCGCCGCACAGGCAGATAACTCCGTCTTCGGAGGTACTCGGATTTTTCCGTCGATAAGTAATTGACGCTTCAAGCTGGGCCTCGCTGCTGAGACCAGGGGTGGTTGCCGCAGAGAGAAATCATAAATAAAAATCCCAACTGGTGCCGTCGGGATTTGAACCCATAACAACCTCTCTGTCTCGAGGCCGGCGTCTTGCCTAGAGACCAACCAGTCCCTCACACACGGTTATGAAAAGTTGACACCGCCTTTGACTGGATTCAAACCCGGGAACTTCCCGTTCAGAGGATAACGTCCGTACTCTTTTCCCACTGCCCCGCCCACCCCTAAGTTGCTGTCACGAACCTCTACATGATTTACATAACTTATTGATAACCGTGTTAAAACAACCAAAATGGTTGCATAATTGTACATAACAGTGTCTTGGATAGCAAGTATTTAATTGCTGAAGAAAACGTTAATAATTTGTTTCGATAACTCAGGTTAGATAATTATGAATAGTTTCTAAGAATGTGAAAAATGTTGTTTATAGCAGATAATGTACTCAGCGTGACGATACGTTGTCTTGAGTCTTAAAATAAGCAGTGAAAGATGTGGGTGTGAATATTTGAACAAAGTAAAGGGAAAATCTATCATCGTGCATCGTGAAGTTTATATGACAAGGATCTATAATGTTAGAACAGAGATCGATTGGAAATGATTAGCTTTGCTGGACTAACTTTTGCATCAGGCAGCCGGCATGACCCAGTACTGCGGTCTCGTGGCCTGTTCTATCTGACACCATAAGTAAAGTAAAGAGCCCTCGTCACGCCGAGTGGTGTATAGGGAATATGGTGTTAGTGATCATAAATTTTACAGACCTTCGGCACATGATTTTTTGGTTAATGTGGTCGGTATTACGCCCGTGCCGCTTTAATTTCCCAGAAAAAAATCCGGCTTTAAAGCTGGGTGAACTCGGAAGCCGTCGGTTGGGATCGAATCCTACCCCTTGTCCTTTGTAGTCCAGTTAACTAACCACTGAACTATCGCGGCTCTATCTGACACCATGCAACACAATAACTTAATAGATGATGTTATTCTTAAGTTGTTCGTTCTCCTGATAACAAAAACACACACTCCCTAAAACCCAACTGACCAAAATCCAACACAGCTTGGCGTCACCATGATATGGATCAATCAGATAGATAAAGTAAACAGAAGAGCCAAAAAGTGATCAGATATTATGCAGAAACTAGCAGGAACGGACTGGGGAACAGACGGTGATATCTTGAAACGACTATACAAAGGCGGAGCAAGACCAGGTCAAGAGTATGGAGTCACAGCCTGGACAACAGCTCCCAAAACACAGTATAGAAAAGTTAAAAGAACACAAAGCCAGACTGCCAGTATAATCGCTTGTTCTATGAAATCTACATATATAGAGACACTAGAAGTAGTGATATGCCACCAACCTATGGAATACAGACGGATTATTAAAGTGATGTAGCAAATGGAAGACGGATTATTAAAGTGATGTAGCAAATGGAAGACGGATTATTAAAGTGATGTAGCAAATGGAAGACGGATTATTAAAGTGATGTAGCAAATGGAAGACGGATTATTAAAGTGATGTAGCAAATGGAAGACGGATTATTAAAGTGATGTAGCAAATGGAAGACGGATTATTAAAGTGATGTAGCAAATGGAAGACGGATTATTAAAGTTATGTAGCAAATGGAGAAGTACAAAAGGCTCCCGAACGAGCCCATGCGTCAACGATTTACCGGTATCGGAAGAAGAAGCCTAGAGGGAAGCAACTTAACGACAATCTTCAAGGAAATGATAAACAGCGATCCCGTACTGTCACAAATAATGCCAAAACACTCATGCTCATCTAGTGTTACTCCCCCCCCCCAGGAAAGATTTAATAAGAGAATTTAAGGAAAACAACAGGAATCATGAAAGAAAACACATAAACAGACTTAAGAGAGAAAGCTTATAACAGAAAAATACACAGATGACAACTACCAACAGGACTCTTGGTCCAAGTTTGAGAAACAGAGTTGGTTCTCGTCTGGCAGGCTTCTCGTTGGAGTGTCTCAGTATTTCGAGGAGAAGATCACAGCTCCTATGGATGCACCCGAAGCGCAGTGATGATAATATTAACTTAAAGTAACAGCAGAAGCATTTTCTATAGTTGTCCTGATTTAGTGTGATCAAATCTTAAAGTAACAACAGAAGAATGTTAAATAGTTGTCCTGATTTAGTGTGATCAAATCTTCAAGTAACATAAGAATGTTCAATAGTTGTCCTGATTTAGTGTGATCAAATCTTAAAGTAACAACAGAAGAATGTTCAATAGTTGTCCTGATTTAGTGTGATCAAATCTTCAAGTAACAACAGAAGAATGTTCAATAGTTGTCCTGATTTAGTGTGATCAAATCTTCAAGTAACAACAGAAGAATGTTCAATAGTTGTCCTGATTTAGTGTGATCAAATCTTCAAGTAACATAAGAATGTTCAATAGTTGTCCTGATTTAGTGTGATCAAATCTTAAAGTAACAACAGAAGAATGTTCAATAGTTGTCCTGATTTAGTGTGATCAAATCTTCAAGTAACAACAGAAGAATGTTCAATAGTTGTCCTGATTTAGTGTGATCAAATCTTCAAGTAACATAAGAATGTTCAATAGTTGTCCTGATTTAGTGTGATCAAATCTTAAAGTAACAACAGAAGAATGTTCAATAGTTGTCCTGATTTAGTGTGATCAAATCTTCAAGTAACAACAGAAGAATGTTCAATAGTTGTCCTGATTTAGTGTAATCAAATCTTCAAGTAACAACAGAAGAATGTTCAATAGTTGTCCTGATTTAGTGTAATCAAATCTTCAAGTAACAACAGAAGAATGTTCAATAGTTGTCCAGATTTAGAGTGATGGAATCTTACGAAAACTCTTTAGTATGGACGGCTGAACAAACGAAGACAATGACAAGGTCGACAAACAGAACACAGGAATACTGCAATTTTAAAGATTGGCTTTATCAGTTCATTACGAGTAGCGCTATGAGGAACCCAGCAAGCTGGCTGCGGTCATAAATATGCCCACCCCCTCTCCCCATCTCAAATAATCAGATATGAATCATCTTTATCCGATGTGCTTGTTCAGTGTCTTGTGACCGACAACAACCAATCATAAACTGCCTTGAAAACTTACTTAAAAAAAAAAAAAAAAAAAAAAAAAAAAAAAAAAAAAAAAGTAAAGTACCCCCGTCACGCCAAGTGGCGTATAGGGAAATATGGTGTTAGTGACCCTATATTTTACAGACCTTCAGCACATGATTTTTGGGGTAATGTGGTCAGTATTACGCCCGTGCTGCTTTACTTTCCCAGAAAAAAGTCCGGTACCCATTAAAGGCTGGGTGAACCCGGAAGCCGTCGGTTGGGATCGAACCCTACCCCTTGTCCTTTGTAGTCCATTCCACTAACCACTGAGCTATCGCGGCTCCCTTGAGAACTTACTAACTTATTATTGTTAATGTTCACTCCGAACGCTTTTCCCTTATGTTGGTACATTCAACTAGTCACATGACCCAATCCACCACGTGTTGGTTCATGAACTCGCTGGCTATGCTCGTAACAGATGACTGACCTCATTAATCAGCCGTTCATTTTGTGCTCTCTATTATATTGTGCACGCGCACTCCCTCAATTGCAGCCAACAGATAGCTGGGAAAATAATCGCTCATGCATAGAACTAGCTACACTCCACTCATTTCCAATTTGTCGTGTTTGTTCAATTGATTGACAATCTGGATCAATGGTTTTCACACAGTCTACAACGACTCTTTGGTGTGTCAAGAAATGTCTGAAATATGAAGGAAGACAAAGCTGGTTGTTCTTAGATTGTTTGCTTTCCCAACAGTAAAGTCGATGTCTGTTTAATGTCACTTTATAAACATTAAAATCTATATTTGTAGCCATAACGAAGAAGTCGGGCGCCACTGATTGTGAGGGCCATCGCGCTATTAGTTCCATGAGGCATATGACGAAAATATTACTAAGAATCGTCATGAGACGTATCTCTCTCTTTCTCTGCGATCAAGTCTCAATCACAATAGGATTCCAGACTCTCTCATGAAGTCAGCTGTCTGTTTAAGAGTATGTTAGATTCCGATTGAACACCTGTTAAAACGTTGCACTGTGTTCTGCGCCAGTGCATCCGATTTCAGCCAGCATTTTATTCAGGTTTGCTTTTCTTAACCTTTGATTGTCCCCAATTTTCAATGAGATGTATAAGTAACAAAATAAAACCAGAAATAAGTGAGGAACAATGTGGATTTGTGGAAGGAAAGAACACCAATAATGCAATATTCATCTTAAGAACATTGATAGAAAGATCTTCAGAGGTAAAGAAAGATCTATATATATGCTTTATAGACTACACGAAAGTATTTGACATAGTTAAGCATGTGGAAATAATCAATATGCTGGAGAAATTAAACATTGATGACAAGGATCTGCGAATAATAAAAAAAATCATGTACTGGCAACAAACAGCAGCTATACGAATTAGCACGATGTACTGTAGATAGAAGATTGTGGAAGGACATGGTCGCCTACGCCATCCGGTATGACACATGATGATGATTTAAACATTGCCTCACTTGTTTTACATAAAGACTCATGAGAGAACGGGAGTGAATTAAAAGATGAACAACCCCAGCTTTTATCAACGCAATCACTCCACAACAACATATAAATTACATGGCGTTAACAAGGTTGTAACGTTTGAGCATATGGTTGATACTGTCGTCATGGTTACGTGAACTTCTTCCTCTTTCTTTTATCCTATAACCCTAGTAGTCAATGGAGCACCACTGACAGATTTCACCAATCTTCTCCATTTCTTTCTATCTTCAGTCATTCTGTGGGGCTCTTCAAAGTCGAGGTATGTCTATTGTTATGTTATCTTCCCATCTTTCATCTTCGCCCCTCCCACAGTTCCTTGGAAAGAATCATAACGTGAACAAGACCCGATGAAGACACTACTATACACTCTATGCTACGGTCAGAGGCTACGCTACTTACTCAATTTTCTTCTTCTTCTTAAATTATTTTTTATGGCATTCCTTCGATAACTCCTGTTCATCGTCCGCCCATTCAAATGACGTTATAAGTAGTAAAGTACCCCCGTCTCGCCAAGTGGCGTGTAGGGAATATGGTGATACTGTCCATACATTTTACAGACCTTCAGCACATGATTTTTGGGGTAATGTGGTCTGTATTACGCCCGTGCCGCTTTACTTTCCCAGAAAAAAAATCCGGTACCCATTAAAGGCTGGGTGAACCCGGAAGCCATCGGTTGGGATCGAACCTTACTTCTTGTCCTTTTTAGTTCAGTTCATTAACCACTGTGCTATCACGACTCCCAAATGACGTTATAGTTTTCATCATTCGTCGTTTACAGCAAGCCTTTCAGATGAACACGTCCGACTTCAGCAATGGAATGTTTGCTCGAGATATGGGTTATGTTCTCTTGGATGATTTTATTCGCTGGATCTACTGCCATGACAATGACATGAAGTTTTGGTTGTATCTTGATCACTTCTGCTCATTAAATCTGACGATTAACAGTCAGCTCTAGGTCGCTTGTTCAGCCCAGCACAGTGTTCAGTATCATCAAGAATAGGAGATGGATTCAGTTAAAACAAATTTAATCCATCACGAAATCGAATGCTTCAGGTTGAAAGTGAACAAATAGTGCATTTTTTACTTCACCAACAACACAACACGACATCTGTACTTTTCTGGAGAAAAGAACAACACACACATCTTCATCACTTGGACCGTTTAGTTGATTATGTCTCTCTTTTGACTATATTCCTGACTGGCTCTTACTATCAGGCTGTTTGACTGCCGCAGTGACTGTAATCTGTGTGGAGTCTTTAATATCTTGGTACCATCATCTATCAGGTCGCTCTTTCCTCGTTGCCTGTATCTACACCCTCCATTACTGATCATTTTTTCAAGACTGATGTGGTATTTAATGTAGCCAACATTTATGGATTTTCTTTGATCAATAATTTCCCTAGTTCTGTTCTTGTTCGTGTTCAGTTCTCATCACGTTTGCTGCTTCCCTTGCCAACTAAGATATTCCAGGACTCTTCAGTTTCATTTCCTCGTATCTTAGATTACAAATGTTCTTCCCATGTAACCTAGTTACAAGTTTTGCATTATGTATGTTCTAATATGTTACACAGGAACCTCGGTGGCGTAGTGGTTAGTGGGTCGCTTTCTTGATCACAAAGACCCGGATTCAATTGCCAGAAGTGGAGGATTTTTTTTTTAATGACCGAGAAGATTTCGGGGTTCCTCAAGCTCTAAAAATTAGTAATAGACATTGTTCTTTCTAACCCAGCCTTAAATGGGTACCGGATTTTTCTGGGAAAGTAAAGCGGTACGGGCGTAAAAAAGGTCTGTAAAAATTATGTCACTAACACCATATTCCCTTTACATCACTTGACGTGACGGGGGCTCTTTACTTTTTTTACTTATTGTTCTTTCTAAGTGTAGGCGGCCTGGCGTGATAATGACCACATTAACCAAAAATGTGCCACGGCCAATGAAAAATATGATCACAAGCTATATTCCATATACACATAGCAAGCAGTGAAGGAATCTTTACTTTAATATGTTACATGTAGTGTGATTAAAGGATATTTTTCAATGGAGGTAACCACAATTATAACATTTCTAAAATATTAAATACCTTGGAAGGCCGTCAGTAGAGCTGCAGAGATCGTCGAAAAAAAAAAACACAAAATTGTTTCTAGCACTTAAACTAGTAGTGAGAGAGACTAAGCAACCTACGACGTTTTGGCAAAAGCCTTCAGCAGGTACAAAACAAAATATAAGCAAAGATTTTAAAACAGCAAAAATGTAAACACGAAAGTCAAACACTTATCTGCAAATTTAAAATGGCGGAAAGAAACTGTGGCCAGGATTTTACGTGCCTGTGCGTTACATGATTAGTAGACAATAGGGCAGTTAGGATTTCAGAGTCCCCCTAACTATCCTTGTTGTCTCTCTTTTTCTCTCGTTTTCTTTTTTTCTCTTTTTCTCTTCTTCATACCCTTTGGGGCCCTTTCTTTCTAACATTTTCAAGAGACCCCTTCTTATTTGTCACTCTTTTTAGCAAATTTTTCACACTTTGGCTCATTTTGGGCCTATGAAATCCTAATTGCCCTATTGTCTATTAATGATGTAATGCACAGGAACGTACAATTCTGGCCACCGTTTCTTTCCGCCATTTTTATTTTCAGATAAATGTTTGGCTTTTGTGTTTAAAAAAAAAAATTTTCCTTTAGAATGTTTGTATAATTTTTGTTATCACCCGTTGAAAGCTTTTGTGGAAACGTCGTCGTTTGTATCGTCTCTACTAGTTTAGCTGCTCGATACAATTGTATATTCATTTTTACATATTTTTACAATGAAAAATAGGCTATAGTTCTATGTTAGGAAAGACCGTATCATAAAATATATGATTCCACTGCTCCAAGATGTTACCTTGACATAGTGTCATCCACACATGAATATATAGATTTAAATGTAACATCAGTAGAAAACTATCATCTTTATTTTATATGTTCACGTAATGAGGAGAGCTGGAATATAAGGCGATAACTGTACAAAGTGAGAGAAGAGAGGTGAGGTTAATGACAATGTGAGAGTAACTATACTTACCAATTTAGGAGAATAATTTTGTAGAAAGTCAAGAGTAGAATTAATACAAAGGTAGAATGTTGTGAAGAAACATGATCACCCACGCCAACTGGCACAGTATTTAAATGTTATTATGATGATGATTCCCAATTTTTTTTTTAAATGATAAAAAAATTATTCAGGCCCCCAAGTGTATGTAAATCAGCTTAACCAATGAAAAACAATTCAAAAAACAGTTATGTGTGTTCCATTATTTATAACAGCATTTATTGTACATTGATATAGGATGTTCCGCCAGTTACAGAACCCAGCATGTCTTTAATGGTTTTACCATAAAACACTCTATTCTCTATTGCATATCATCACGAAAACAGAACAGAAAATTGAAGCCTTTGAAAGGTGGATATATAGAAGAATAGACAGAATTGGATGGAAAGAAAAGAAAACAGACGATGAAGTCTTAAAACAACTAAAAATGATAAGAGAACTATTAAATACAATTCAAATAAGACAAATGCGATTTTTGGGCCAAAGACACAAAGCTTACCAAAAGTAATCTTGGAAAGGAAAATACAAGGAAACAGAGGCAGAGGCAGACCAAGACTAACACGGGCGAGTAACATCAAAAGATAGACAAGTCAGCCTATGATAACCTGCACCATCAAAGCAAGAGACAGAACAGAATGGCACTCCATGGTAGCCAACCTTCGTTGCGGAGATGGCACTCGATGATGATGATATCAACACATTTTACATTTATACTGCATGAGGTCACAGGTACTGAACACTAACAGTCACCAACAACAACCGTATTGTATAGGCACCTTCATCCAAATGACAGAGACGCATTAGACATAGCTGGCGACCCTCTACTCCGCTACTCCGTATCGCAACAAACACATACACATACACATACACATACACTACTCATACACATTTCTTAATTTCTCACAAAATGAACGTTCTCCTGTTCAAATTTATTTGCAATATCTTCACCGGTGTTAAAATTGTTGAAGAAATTCCGAATTAGATATCAAATGAGAGTCTGTTATTTTACAGAAGGAATGTGTTATAATTATTGAGGAAATGTCGAGTTAGATATCAAATGAGAGTCTGTTATTTTACAGAAGGGATGTGTTATAATTATTGAGGAAATGTCGAGTTAGATATCAAATGAGAGTCTGTTATTTTACAGAAGGGATGTGTTATAATTATTGAGGAAATGTCGAGTTAGATATCAAATGAGAGTCTGTTATTTTAAAGAAGGAATGCGTTATATTTATTGAGGAAATGTCGAGTTAGATATCTCTCTCTCTCTCTCTCTCTCTCTCTCTCTCTCTCTCTCTCTCTCTCTCTGCGATCAAGACTCAATCAGAGTAGGATTCCAGACTTTCTCATGAAGTCAGTCTTGTTAGATATCAAATGAGAATATATTACTTTACAGAAGAAATGTGTTATAATTATTGAGGAAATGTCGAGTGGGATATCAAATTGGAGTGTTATTTTAAAGAAGGAATGTCATCGCATAGAAATGATAGTAATGCACATTTTTATAATTATTTTAAGAGGTGTGACCCGAAGTGTTACAGGATGAGAACCATTGACCAGGATATTTATATAACGTCCGGGAAAGTTCGTCAAATATTTTAAAAAAATCTCACTCTCTTTTATGCCTGCCATCTATAGATTTCACTCTAGTACTACCATTCGATGGAAGGTCACATTATCGTTTGCACGAATGACATAGCTGTGTGTGTATGTCATGTTCTCTGTCAGTGTGCGTGTTTTTTAGTACCAATGGCAGATACATGGCGCTGTTTGGGAGATTTCGATGTCACGCCTAGCCGAGATTTCGTTTGGTATATTTAGCGAGGTTTCGCTTGATATATTTAGCGAGGTTTCGCTTGGTATATTTAATAAGGCATTGTTTGGTATATTTAGCGAGGTATCTGTTGGTATATTTAGCGAGGTTTCGCTTGGTATATTTAGCTAGGTGTTTTTTCGTATATTTAGCGAGGTTTCGCTTGGTATATTTAGCTAGGTGTTGTTTCGTATATTTAGTGAGGTTTCGCTTGGTATATTTAGCGAGGTTTCGCTTGGTATATTTAGCGACGTTTTATTTGGTATATTTAGCGAGGCGTTGATTGGTATATTAGCGAGGTTTTATTTGGTATATTTAGCGAGGTTTTGTTTGGTACATTTAGCGAGGTTTTGTTTGATATATTAGCGAGGTTTTATTTGGTATATTTAGCGAGGCGTTGATTGGTATATTAGCGAGGTTTCGCTTGGTAAATTTAGCGAGGTTTTGTTTGGTATATTTAGCGAGGTTTTATTTGGTATATTTAGAGAGGCGTTGTTTGGTATATTAGCGAGGTTTTGTTTGGTATATTTAGCGACGTTTTATTTGGTATATTTAGCGAGGCGTTGATTGGTATATTAGCGAGGTTTTGTTTGGTATATTTAGCGAGTCGTTGATTGGTATATTACTGAGGTTTTGTTTGGTATATTTTGCGAGTCGTTGATTGGTATATTAGCGAGGTTTTGTTTGGTATATTTAGCGAGTCGTTGATTGGTATATTAGCGAGGTTTTGTTTGGTATATTTAGCGAGTCGTTGATTGGTATATTAGCGAGGTTTTGTTTGGTATATTTAGCGAGGCGTTGTTTGGTATATTAGCTAGGCGTTGATTGGTATATTTAGCGAGGTTTTGTTTGGTATATTTAGCGAAGCGTTGTTTGGTATATTAGCGAGGCGTTGATTGTATATTAGCGAGACGTTGATTGGTATATTAGCGAGGTTTTGTTTGGTATATTTAGCGAGGCGTTGTTTGGTATATTAGCGAGGCGTTGATTGGTATATTTAGCGAGGTTTTGTTTGTTATATTAGCGAGGTTTTGTTTGGTATATTAGCAAGGTTTTGTTTGGTATATTTAGCGAGGCGTTGATTGGTATATTAGCGAGGTTTTGTTTGGTATATTTAGCGAGGTTTAGTTTGGTACATTTAGCGAGGTTTTGTTTGGTATATTTTGCGAGGTTTAGTTTGGTACATTTAGCGAGGTTTTGTTTGGTATATTTAGCGAGGTTTAGTTTGGTATATTTAGCGAGGTTTAGTTTGGTACATTTAGCGAGGTTTTGTTTGGTATATTTAGCGAGGTTTTGTTTGGTATATTTAGCGATGTTTAGTTTGGTACATTTAGCGAGGTTTTGTTTGGTATATTTAGCGAGGTTTAGTTTTTATACATTTAGCGAGGTTTTGTTTGGTAAATTTAGCGAGGTTTTGTTTGGTATATTAGCGAGGTTTTGTTTTGGTATATTTAGCGAAGCGTTGATTGGTATATTAGCGAGGTTTAGTTTGGTATATTTAGCGAGGCGTTGTTTGGTATATTAGCGAGGTTTTGTTTTGGTATATTTAGCGAAGCGTTGATTGGTATATTAGCGAGGTTTAGTTTGGTATATTTGGCGAGGCGTTGTTTGGTATATTAGCGAGGTTTTGTTTTGGTATGTTAGCGATGTTTTGTTGTTATGTTTAGCTAAGGTTGGTTGTAATGTTTAACGACGTTAAGTGCCTAAATGTAGCCAGCCAGTTTGCAATTATCGCGCGGTGTAAGAGACGATTAAGTCTAGGTCTTGGTGCCAACTTTAGTTAGATCTCAATGGTGCTTTTAGCAATCTTCTTGTGGCCACGCTAAGCAGCGTTACTTTCTTATATTATTAGCCCCATCCTACTATAACGTTTATTTAAATCTTGGGGTCTCTTTTAGCTACCTCTCGGAGTTCGATCAAATTGTGACTCGATGTTTTTACCGATGTATCATGTCAGAGTCACGGTGAGCTTTATTTGGCAACCAAATTTCACTCTGTTGTCGTTCCAGGTTTCGTCATTTGTTCTGTTTGATATACGCGTGGTTCGGTGTCACGTTTATGCACTTTTCAAGCCACTTAAAGATACACTTTCGCTATCACGCTTATTTTGTTAACGTCATAAAAAAAAATCAGATGGTCTACAACAGATTTACTTTATAAAGCAGACAATGAACTAGATTTTTACATCTGGCCTTTTTTTTTTAACCCTCCCCCACCCACCTCTCTCTCTCTTTCCTCCTCCCTCTCTCTCTCTCTCTCTCTCTCTCTCTCTCTCTCTCAGCTTTATTCAAGAATATTCTTATCATGCTATGGCTTTTTCCCTGCCGTTATGAAAACATTTGCACACATCTCCATGTCCTCGTATCGTCCCCACAATACGTCCCCACAATACGTCCCCACAATACGTCTCCACAATACGTCCCCACAATACGTCCCCACAAGGTGTCCATGTCTTTGGGACACATTTGACGTTGACGTTCAGTAAAGTCATTGCGCAACTGAACAACGTGTTCTAGAGTCTGGTCACTCTTTGGTAGTGGCATTTAAAGGTGTGGGCTTTTCCTAGACAGTGAAGCTATCTCAGACTCAGAAGTCTGCAGTGGCATTTAAAGGTGTGGACTTTTCCTAGACAGTGAAGCTATCTCAGACTCAGAAGTCTGCAGTGGCATTTAAAGGTGTGGACTTTTCCTAGACAGTGAAACTATCTCAGACTCAGAAGTCTACAGTGGCATTTAAAGGTGTGGGCTTTTCCTAGACAGTGAATCTATCTCAGACTCAGAAGGCTGCAGTGGCATTTAAAGGTGTGGACTTTTCCTAGACAGTGAAGCTATCTCAGACTCAGAAGTCTGCAGTGGCATTTAAAGGTGTGGGCTTTTCCTAGACAGTGAAGCTATCTCAGAAGTCTGCAGTGGCATTCATAAAAAAGTGTCGGTTATTCATAGACGGTGAAGGTATCACAGATTTCTACAGTGGCTTGTTCTAATGACTGTCTAGGCGTGCCTTGCCAGTCGGTATATGGGATTATGCATGTTGGTTATTTGCAGATTTTCTTTATGTCTGTCCATTCATCCGTCCATCCTGTACCGTCCGTCTGAATGTCTGTCTCTGTCTCTCTGTGCGACGGTCTCTTCTTCCGTCCGTCCGATATTCCCCTAAAGAATTTCGAGAAAATCAGAGGAAAATCCTGGACCCCGTGCACGAACTCCGTAGCACGGACTGGGATCCACAGTACGAGTAAGATTTTGCTGACAACTTTGCCTTTACAGTAGCTACATTTATGGCCTACTCTTTTCAATTATAACAGCCAATGTTTTTTTTAACGTACGCAAGTCTACACACATTTCCTTTTCTTCGCCGTTATCCGATATTGCTAGACATCGGGTCTTACTACCCAGAGAGGGCTAAATATCGGGTCTCACAACCAGAAAGGACTAGACATCGGGTCTCACTACCTAGAGAGGACTAGACATCGGGTCTCACTACCTAGAGAGGACTAGACATCGGGTCTCACTACCCAAAGAGGGCTAGACATCGGGTCTCACTACCCAAAGAGGACTAGACATCGGGTCTCACTACCCAAAGAGGGCTAGACATCGGGTCTCACTACCCAAAGAGGACTAGACATCGGATCTCACTACCCAAAGAGGGCTAGACATCGGGTCTCACTACCCAAAGAGGGCTAGACATCGGGTCTCACTACCCAAAGAGGACTAGACATCGGGTCTCACTACCCAAAGAGGGCTAGACATCGGGTCTCACTACCCAAAGAGGGCTAGACATCGGGTCTTACTACCCAGAGAGGGCTAAATATCGGGTCTCACAACCAGAAAGGACTAGACATCGGGTCTCACTACCTAGAGAGGACTAGACATCGGGTCTCACTACCTAGAGAGGACTAGACATCGGGTCTCACTACCCAAAGAGGGCTAGACATCGGGTCTCACTACCCAAAGAGGACTAGACATCGGGTCTCACTACCCAAAGAGGGCTAGACATCGGGTCTCACTACCCAAAGAGGACTAGACATCGGGTCTCACTACCCAAAGAGGGCTAGACATCGGGTCTCACTACCCAAAGAGGGCTAGACATCGGGTCTTACTACCCAAAGAGGACTAGACATCGGGTCTCACTACCCAAAGAGGGCTAGACATCGGGTCTCACTACCCAAAGAGGGCTAGACATCGGGTCTTACTACCCAGAGAGGGCTAAATATCGGGTCTCACAACCAGAAAGGACTAGACATCGGGTCTCACTACCTAGAGAGGACTAGACATCGGGTCTCACAACCAGAAAGGACTAGACATCGGGTCTCACTACCCTGATAGGGCTAGACATCTGGTCTCACTACCCAAAGAGGGCTAGACACCGAGTCTCACTACCCTGAGAGGGCTAGACACCGAGTCTCACTACCCGGAAAGGACTTGACATCGAGTCTCACTATCCTGAGAGGGCTAGACATAGGTTCTCGCTACCCAGAGAGGGCTAGACATCGGGTCTCACTACCCAAAGAGGGCTAGACATAGGGTCTCACTACCCTGAGAGGGCTAGAAATCTGGTCTCACAAACCAGAGAGGGCTAGACATCGGGTCTCACAAACCAGAGAGGGCTAGACATCGGGTCTCACAAACCAGAGAGGGCTAGACATCGAGTCTTACTACCCAGAGAAGGCTAGATATCGGGTTTCACAAACCAGAGAGGGCTAGACACAGGGTCTTACTACACAGAGAGGTCTAGACACAGGGTCTTACTACACAGAGAGGTCTAGACACAGGGTCTTACTACACAGAGAGGTCTAGACACAGGGTCTTACTACACAGAGAGGTCTAGACACAGGGTTTTACTACACACAGAGGGCTAGACACAGGGTCTCACTACACAGAGAGGGCTAGACACAGGGTCTCACTACACAGAGAGGTCTAGACACAGGGTCTTACTACACAGAGAGGTCTAGACACAGGGTCTTACTACACACAGAGGGCTAGACACAGGGTCTCACTACACAGAGAGGGCTAGACACAGGGTCTTACTACACACAGAGGGCTAGACACAGGGTCTCACTACACAGAGAGGTCTAGACATCGGGTCTCACAACCCAGAGAGGGCTGGACATCAGATTAGACATCGAGTCTTACTACCCAGGGAAGGCTAGTTATCGGGTTTCCCAACCAAGAGAGGGCTAGACACCGGGTCTCACTACACAGAGTGGGCTAGACACAGGGTCTCACTACACAGAGAGGGCTAGACACAGGGTCTTACTACACACAGAGGGCTAGACACAGGGTCTCACTACACAGAGAGGGCTAGACACCGGGTCTCACTACACAGAGAGGGCTAGACACAGGGTCTCACTACACAGAGAGGGCTAGACACAGGGTCTCACTACACAGAGAGGGCTAGACACCGGGTCTCACTACCCAGAAATCAGGGAGGGTTAACGCCACGAAGAAACCACAAATTAATTGTAAAAAAGAAGAAAAACAAACAAAAAATAACTAATATTATAGATCCTTATAATAAAATTCCACAATAAACGAGGGTCGATTCCCATTATTTTTTTTTTAACATACACACACCCATATCTTTCTTCTCTTACTTTAAGCCTAGGGGCAACTTGTGACGCAAAGAAAATTATCAGTAATAAACATTTCTCAAATTCTTAGAAATTGCTAATAATTTCCGAAGTAATAGTGCACTTTTCAAAGTGTTTATTCCAGGTAGTCGTTAATATACCAGGATTTACATGTAGCTATTTTTGGTTTTGTCCACTTGTTAAGCTCGTATGCTTTTCGCGCGCTATTTGAGGACTTGAAAGATGGTTGAGTGCAAGTCACCGTGATTGTCAGTGTGTGTTAACATATAGGGTGTTATGTTGAATGCTGTTGTACTGTTTTACATTCGTATGATCCGAGTATGTAGATTCGTACTGTAAAGTAACATAAACTATTGGTAAACAAAGAGATCCTTTGAAACAACTGTGACTTCACACGAAACAGCTTCAAAACACTACTTCCCACTGTTCTCGCCATGTATGTAATTTGTTTTGTGACGTTTTCTGATAAAAGTACTTTCATTTCTAGTCGTGAGCTAAATTTAAGAATAGGAAAATGTTATATCTTCTCAACATTCCTGCATGGTGCAAAAACATGGACACTAGACAAGAAAACAGAACAAAAAAATTGAAGCCTTTAAAAAGTGGATGCATAGAAGAATGGGTAGAAATGGATGAAAAGAAAAGAAAACAAATGACGAAGTCTTAAAACAACTACAATTGAAAAGGGAACTACTAAATACAACTCAAACAAGACGAATGAGATTTTTGGGGCATGTTAAAAGACACATCAGCCTACTAAAAGTAATATTGGAAGGGAAAATACAAGGTAAAAGAGGCAGAGGCAGACCAAAACTAACATGGTCGAGTAGCATCAAAAGATGGACAAGTCATCCTATGACAACCGGCACTAACAAAGCAAGAGACAGAGGCAGACCAAAACTAACATAGTCGAGTAGCATCAAAAGATGGACAAGTCATCCTATGACAACCGGCACTAGCAAAGCAAGAGACAGAGGCAGACCAAAACTAACATGGTCGAGTAGCATCAAAAGATGGACAAGTCATCCTATGACAACCGGCACTAACAAAGCAAGAGACAGAGGCAGACCAAAACTAACATGGTCGAGTAGCATCAAAAGATGGACAAGTCATCCTATGACAACCGGCACTAACAAAGCAAGAGACAGAGGCAGACCAAAACTAACATGGTCGAGTAGCATCAAAAGATGGACAAGTCATCCTATGACAACCGGCACTAACAAAGCAAGAGACAGAGGCAGACCAAAACTAACATGGTCGAGTAGCATCAAAAGATGGACAAGTCATCCTATGACAACCGGCACTAACAAAGCGAGAGAGAGCGGAAGGGCGCTCCATGGTAGCCAACCGTCTATGCGGAGACGGCACTCAACATAATGATGATAATCGTGGCAGTTTAATTTCTACTTTAATTACAACCGTGTGAACCTTACACTCGTAGGTTGTCAACAAACGAACAATCAGCGATAATAAAGATACATGACTCTCAAACGAGTGTCCGTGCTTTAATGGTCGATCCTTCAGTAGACGTTTACTGATTGAGTGCATTATTCTATCTATCTATCTATAGTCCTTTCGAGCCGAAGACGGCACATAGGGCAGAACCACAATCTCAAAAACAGAAACCTTGCATGCCAAAGTGGCACATATTGCAGAGATCACTGCTTTAAAATATATGGCACTGTTTCCATAACAATACTTTTTACAATGACAGCTTGTCAAGCCATCGATCAACCTCCTTAGTCGCCTCTTACGACACGCCTGGAAGGTCACAGTGTCACTATTCTTTACTTCCCTCATAATGAGGCCCCGGTAACACACCGGAATTATTACAGTGCATTATTACAAACAGGGAATTTTAATTAAGTTCGTGTCTGTTCAGTAGAATAAGGGAAGTTAGTTCTGCAATTATTAGAATAACTAGAAATATTAAAAATTCATTGGAAATTGTATGGGAAATGAATTGATGTAGACTTTCGTGGATACAGTAATAACTGACATGTAGAGACAAAGAAAATGTCTGGAATGGCGCGATAAGGTGAATTCTAAAACAGAGCAAGGGAATAATTAAACAAAATATATAAAGCACAGGTGGTCGTAACATAGATGTGTTATAGATTTACACTTTTCTTGTTTTTAAATCATTGATTCTTACGAATTTTTTGTTTTCCTCTATAAATTTATCAGAATGTTATTGTATAACCATTATAAACTTCTATAATGTATTTACTAGTCCGCGTCCCCGCATAGTATTTCATATTTGATTTGATTGTGTGCATATCTTCAGTACTAATGCTTGCCCCCCCCGCAGTTTATTATCATAGTTTATTATCATAGTTTATTATCATAATTTATAACCATAGTTTATTATAATTATTATCATAGTTTATTATCATAATTTATTATCATAGTTTACTATCATAATTTATTATCATAATTTATTTTTGTAATTTATTCTCATAGTTTATTATTATATTTTATTATCATCATTTATTATCATAGTTTATTGTCATAATTTATTATCATAATTTATTATAATATTTTATTGTCATAATTTATTATCATAGTTTATTATAATATTTTATTGTCATAATTTATTATCATAATTTATTATCATATTTTATTGTCATAATTTATTATCATAATTTATTATCATATTTTATTGTCATAATTTCTTATTTTCTTTTCTTTACTGCTTCCCATCTCGTAACGAATCAATTGTTGCTTTTATTTTATGCTATTTGCGTTTCTACCTATCCATCCGTCCATCCATCCATCCATCCATCCATCCATCCATCCATCCATCCATCCATCCATCCATCCATCCATCCCATCCATCCATCCATCCATCCATCCATAGATAGACATCTATTGACCTTTCGAGCGGTAGCCGGCCCATAGGGCATAGACCCAGATACTCTTTCTCTTATCTAAATGTTTTTTCTTGCAGTTTAAAATGATTGTCAAGACCTTTTATCAAATCTAGCCATTTGTCTCTGTTCTCTGCAAGCAACTCTATCTCATTGAAGGAGCCGATTCCTGCTGCTCTTGCCTCTTTGATCAATGTTCTTCTAAGTGCCTCTCTGAGTCGGCCTCTTTACTTCTTACCTGTTGTTTCCCATATGAGGGCTTGCTTTGTTATTCGGTTATTATCTCTCCTCATCACATGTCCAACATATGACCATCGTCTTTTCTTGATTACTTTTGATTACTCGTTGGGTTGGAATTCGTTCAACGCTATACCAAGTATTTTCCTTAGACATTTATTTTCGAATAATGTTTGCGTTTACTTGACTATTTCTCTTATTTTTCTTATACCCTTTAAAAAAGAGTAAAATGGCCGCTGTTGGGTTGTGATTTGAGTTACGTCAATTTGCTATATTTACTATATGTCGCCTAATATAACCGACTTAAGTATGCTATTTTTGCGCTTCGGTTGCCTTCATTCTTTGATTTCTATACGTTTGACAACATATAATTAGTCTGTTTCCAGAACCGCCACAAGGAAGTATTCCAAATTACAAGTGAATTACTAAAATGGTAGTTACAGATAACTCTATATATGTACTGCCCCTTTGAGCCAACCTAAGCTCGGCACATTCGATAGAAATTCAAGATTATCTGTAAGCGATGGTTTTTTTTCTATTAAGGGTCAGACTTTGCTGAGGACCCGCATTATATTTTGCCATATCCCTTTGTTACTGGGCGAGCCTCTAAACGTCGACAAGCGATTTGATGCCTGCTGTTGTTGCTCCTAACCTCACTATTATTGTAGTGTTTGTCTCTCTTTCTTTTATCCTTTAGCTCCCATGTCCTTTAAAATTCTCTTGTTGTCTATTCTCATCACATAGCCAACATATGATCACCTTCTCTTCATTATATAAGGAGGAAATGTCTATTCTATTCTATTCTATTCTATTCTATTCTATTCTATTCTATTCTATTCTATTCTATTTTATTCGTGGAACCAGTTTCATTGCAGTCAAGATTTCCTGCTCCACCTGCTATCGCCTCCACCACTTGTAATAAACTGCATTGGTAAATTCCGTTGACACGATCACACCTGCAAGTCTTACTTGACTACACACACGATGACCAATAATCTTCTTAGTCGCCTCTTACGACAAGGATGGCAAGTAACAGTGGCTCTATTCTTTGCTCCCCTCACCGTGAGGGACCGTAGATATTCTCGGGGAAGGTGGGGATGAATATGCAGTAGTAAGTATACATGGTACGCAAGTGGACGAATTTGTACATGTACATAATGTGATAGACGAAACGATATGTGGACGAATATGTACATAAAGGGATAGACGAAAATACACGTGGACGAATGTGTACAAAATGACATTTTACAACCAGGATTATGTTATATTAGGCAGATCTGTTCGGAGTTAGTTGTACAGGGTTGAGAATTTATAATCTTAGAGGCTGATGAGCTAATCTACTAACATTATTCTCCAGGCACACGCGTCGGTCTATCGACCTTATATATGCATCCGTCACAAAAGCTGAGAGATTTATCAAAAACTGTTACACTGATATTTAAAATAGCATTCAATATTGGACAAAAATATTAATGTCCTTCCATCCTGCCCTAAAGAAATTGATGTCATCTTCATCATCCGCCCTTAGTAGGACGTTAAGTGAGCACAGATACGATGTTTTGTAGTTTGTAATAGAACTGTGATATTTGGGCCTCACGGCCCAAAACATCCGACTTTAGCATGTTATTTTTTAGTACAGGGTTTTTTCCCTCTTCGCTCCCTACTCGCTTGGCCAGACTAGGCAGGATAGGACATTTTCGTTCCTGGAGGCACCGCGAAAAGGTGGCGTAGGGTCTTGATGCTTCTGGTTCACCGATCCTGGCGCAAGCCATCAGCTATAGGTTTCTGACAGCTTCCAGTTCTGCTGCTGTGAGGATGTTTGTCTCCATTTTAATGTGATATGAAATATAATAAATGTTATAATTCTGACTGCACAATCATACAATTAAGTTATGGAAATAATTGAATTTGGTTGTTAACTGTTCATATCAAGGTAAAATATATTGTTTAACTGAGTTTAGTTTTATCAAAATTCTTCAATTATAATTAGAGGTTATGATACAAAAGAAAGGAATCAACTCATTCTATTAAATAGGATATGGTTCACTGTGGAGCCGCGATAGCTCAGTGGTTAGTGGACTACAAGACACAAGGGGTTGGGTTCGATCCCAACCGAAGGCTTCCGGGTTCACCCAGCCTTAAAAGGGTACCGGATTTTTTTTGGGAAAGTAAAGGTTCAACAAAGGTTCGAGAACTATTGTAGTCTTGTAAGTTCAACAAAGGTTCGAGAACTATTGTAATCGTGTAAGTTCTTCAAAGGTTCGAGAACTATTGTAGTCTTGTAAGTTCAACAAAGGTTCGAGAACTATTGTAATCGTGTAAGTTCTTCAAAGGTTCGAGAACTATTGTAGTCTTGTAAGTTCAACAAAGGTTCGAGAACTATTGTAATCGTATAAGTTCTTCAAAGGTTCGAGAACTATTGTAGTCTTGTAAGTTCAACAAAGGTTCGAGAACTATTATAATCGTGTAAGTTCTTCAAAGGTTCGAGAACTATTGTAGTCTTGTAAGTTCATCAAAGGCTCAAGAGCTATTGTGGTCTTGTGAGTTCATCAAAGGTTCGAGAAATATTGTAGTCTTGTAAGTTGATCAAAGGTTCGAGAACTATTGTAGTCTTGTAAGTTCATCAAAGGTTCGAGAACTATTGTAGTCTTGTAAGTTCATCAAAGGTTCGAGAACTATTGTAGTCTTGTAAGTTCATCAAAGGTTCGAGAACTATTGTAGTCTTGTAAGTTCATCTAACCCCTAAATGTGAATCTGATTTTTATCTGAGAAAAAAAGATAGATAAGGCTACATGACCCAAAAAATGTGTGTGTGTGTTTTTTTTTTTTCTGGGGTGGGCTTTGCTTTAAATAATATGGACACTAACATTAGCGAGGTATTTCTTAAACGTCACGGGTAGTGATGAGGCCATTTCTTTTTCATCCTTTTTCTTATTTTTATTACAAATTATATTACCACTTCCACGACATAGCCAAGATAAACCATTTATCACCCATACGTGACACAAAAATATGCTTCAAGTAACAGAAAATCTGGTCACTAGCAACGCATTCCCCATCCGCGGAGGGAGCATTCAATACATTTTTAAAAATATATTTTGTTATTAGGAGTTTATTTGTTTCATCTTCTTCTCCTACCTTTCAACTCCCTGTGGAGCGTAGATCTTCAACAAACACTTTCAGCTCCATGTGGAGCGTAGGTCTTCAACAAACACTTTCAACTCCATGTGAAGCGTAGGTCTTCAACAAATATTTTCAATTCCCTGTGGAGCATAGGTCTTCAACAAATATTTTCAATTCCCTGTGGAGCGTAGGTCTTCAACAAATATTTTCAATTCCCTGTGGAGCGTAGGTCTTCAACAAATATTTTCAATTCCCTGTGGAGCGTAGGTCTTCAACAAATATTTTCAATTCCCTGTGGAGCGTAGGTCTTCAACAAATATTTTCAATTCCCTGTGGAGCATAGGTCTTCAACAAATATTTTCAATTCCCTGTGGAGCGTAGGTCTTCAACAAATATTTTCAATTCCCTGTGGAGCATAGGTCTTCAACAAACACTTTCAACTCCCTGTGGAGCGTAGGTCTTCAACAAATGTGTTCAGCTCCATGTAGAGCATAGGTCTTCAACAAATATTTTCAATTCCCTGTGGAGCGTAGGTCTTCAACAAACACTTTCAGCTCCATGTGGAGCGTAGGTCTTCAACAAATATTTTCAATTCCCTGTGGAGCGTAGGTCTTCAACAAATATTTTCAATTCTCTGTGGAGCGTAGGTCTTCAACAAATATTTTCAATTCCCTGTGGAGCGTAGGTCTTAAACAAATATTTTCAATTCCCTGTGGAGCGTAGGTCTTCAACAAATATTTTCAATTCCCTGTAGAGCGTAGGTCTTCAACAAATATTTTCAATTCCCTGTGGAGCGTAGGTCTTCAACAAATATTTTCAATTCCCTGTCGAGCGTAGGTCTTCAACAAATATTTTCAATTCCCTGTGGAGCATAGGTCTTCAACAAATATTTTCAATTCCCTGTGGAGCATAGGTCTTCAACAAATATTTTCAATTCCCTGTGGAGCGTAGGTCTTCAACAAATATTTTCAATTCCCTGTGGAGCGTAGGTCTTCAACAAATATTTTCAATTCCCTGTGGAGCGTAGGTCTTCAACAAATATTTTCAATTCCCTGTGGAGCGTAGGTCTTCAACAAATATTTTCAATTCCCTGTGGAGCGTAGGTCTTCAACAAATATTTTCAATTCCCTGTTGAGCGTAGGTCTTCAACAAATATTTTCAATTCTCTGTGGAGCATAGGTTTTCAACAAATATTTTCAATTCCCTGTGGAGCGTAGGTCTTCAACAAATATTTTCAATTCCCTGTGGAGCGTAGGTCTTCAACAAATATTTTCAATTCCCTGTGGAGCGTAGGTCTTCAACAAATATTTTCAATTCCCTATGGAGCGTAGGTCTTCAACAAATATTTTCAATTCCCTGTGGAGCGTAGGTCTTCAACAAATATTTTCAATTCCCTGTGGAGCGTAGGTCTTCAACAAATATTTTCAATTCCCTGTGGAGCGTAGGTCTTCAACAAATATTTTCAATTCCCTGTGGAGCGTAGGTCTTCAACAAATATTTTCAATTCCCTGTGGAGCGTAGGTCTTCAACAAATATTTTCAATTCCCTGTGGAGCATAGGCCTTCAACAAACACTTTCAACTCCCTGTGGAGCGTAGGTCTTCAACAAATGTGTTCAGCTCCATGTGGAGCGTAGGTCTTCAACAAATATTTTCAATTCCCTGTGGAGCGTAGGTCTTCAACAAATATTTTCAATTCCCTGTGGAGCGTAGGTCTTCAACAAATATTTTCAATTCCCTGTGGAGCGTAGGTCTTCAACAAATATTTTCAATTCCCTGTGGAGCGTAGGTCTTCAACAAATATTTTCAATTCCCTGTGGAGCGTAGGTCTTCAACAAATATTTTCAATTCCCTGTGGAGCGTAGGTCTTCAACAAATATTTTCAATTCCCTGTGGAGCGTAGGTCTTCAACAAATATTTTCAATTCCCTGTGGAGCGTAGGTCTTCAACAAATATATTTTCAATTCCATGTGGAGCGTAGGTATTCAACAAATATTTTCAATTCCCTGTGGAGCGTAGGTCTTTAACAAACACTTTCAACTCCCTGTGGAGCGTAGGTCTTCAACAAATGTGTTCAGGTCCATGTGGAGCGTAGGTCTTCAACAAACACTTTCAGCTCCATGTGGAGCGTAGGTCTTCAACAAATATTTTCAATTCCCTGTGGAGCATAGGTCTTCAACAAACACTTTCCAAACCGTTCTGTTTTTTTTTGTGGCCATTCTTTTAAGATCATTCCATGTCTTCCCCCTCATCTTTATTTCTGCGTCCATCTCCCTTCTACAATAATATTTTGGTCTTCCTCCTTGTCTTTTCCTTTGGGGATTCCATAAAAGGGCCTTTTGTGTAAAACTCTCGGTTGGCTTCCTCAATGTGTGTCCTATCCAGCGCCATCGTCTTCTCTGTATCTCTTTATCCACTGGTATTCGGCTGGCACTTTTCCATAATTCTATGTTAGTGATTTTGTCCTAATATTTCCATCCTTTTATTCTGCGCAAGCATCCATTCATTAATGATTTGTATCTTCATGGTTGACATTTTTCTTGGTTTCCATGTTTCACAGCCATATAATAGGACTGACTTAACATTAAAGTTGAACATTTTTATTTTAGTATTTAACCTAACTTCTTTGGATTTCCATATGTTTCCCAGTGCAACGAATGCTCCTCTTGCTTTTGATATCCTTATTTTGGTATCATTCTATGTTCCTCCTTCTTTGTCTATATTACTGCCCAGATATATGTAAGATTGTAAGTCTAGTTTAGATAGTTCTATTGTTATTTGATTATTTCCAACTGCATTAATTCTCATAACGTTGGTGTTATCTCTATTTATTTACAGTCTCAACTGTTGTGGTCTCTCATCAAGTATGCTCATTTTATCTTGCATCTGTTGATGATTATGTGATATGAAAGCTATGTCATCAGCAAAGTCTAAGTCATTAAGTTGCTTGGTCAGTGACCACTGGATTCCATTTCTGTTGTTCTGAATTATTTTCATAGTCCAATCTAATGCCAATAGAAAGAGAAATGGAGATAGTAGGCATCCCTGCTTTACTCCTGTTCTTATTTCAGATGCTTCTGTAAGCTGCCCTTCGTGCACCACACTACATTTCATTCCTTCATACGTTGTTTTTATCAGGTTAATAAACTTTATGGGGATTCAGCAATGACTCAGCAACTTCCAAAGCATTCCTCTGTTAAACTATAAAATGCCTTTTCGTAATCTATGAATTCAATATAAAGTGTGGACTGTTGTTCCTTTTATAGTGCTAATTCGCAGGTACAAATGTTTGTTTAACACTGAGGCCATTTTTCTATTACAATTTTATAATGTAATGTATATTTTTATGTCATAAAATGTATTATTGATTAATTATCGATAATAATACACGATTATTACTGCACAGCAGTAGTACTGGTAAGAGAATGACGAATTGTTTACGGTCTACATCGATTTATGGTATTCCTGATAAGCAGTCCTCGCTACGCCTCGCGTTTTTTGAGTGCATCTCGTGAACTTTGAAGATAGAGCTATTTGTCCTGCAGATCGATCTGGTCCGCAGGAACGAGCCTGGTATAGCGTCCTTTGTATTATTTATGCACAGACAATTGAATGGTTTCAGCGTTTCATTTTGTTTTAGCCGTTGTTCGCCATCGATTTCTTTTCATGCTGTTGCTATTGCTGCTATTGTTATTGTTTCTATTGATTTTCTTCCTTGTTTTCTTAATTTTCATATTTTATCAAATATATTTGTTGCTTTTTGTCACATTTTACAACAAAGCTACGGCGTTTGCAATGTTTTGACCCGACACATTCCACTTTGTTACTGTTTATTTTTTAAACTTAATTTGACTTTTTTGTTCCATCTCCACTTGACCATATTGGGTAACATATTGTTTGAGTCATTTGTCTAGTCGTGATATAGATCTTAATCAATTATGGTTTTTCTGTTTCTGATACAAGAAATGTTTTCTGGCTGCTGTCAGATTACGTCATGTTACACAGAACGAGAAATGTTGTTACAGGGACTGGGAGACACATTGAGAAAGTGTATGCGAGAATGAGAAAGAATTACAAATAGCAGTTCGTCTGAGAAAGGCAGAAGAGCAAAAGTAGTGTGTGAGAGAGTTAATAATATCGCGAAAGAGAAGGAGAGAGAGAGAGAAAGTAAAGGGAATAACGAAAAATAACTATTGTGAACGATATAATGAGAGAGAGAGAGTGTGTGTGTGTGTGTGTTTGGAATGAGAGAGAAATAAACAGTGAGAAAGAACATGAAACAGAGAATTAAGTAAGATAATACGATTTCGGAGAGAGAGGGTAAGCGAGAGAGATAAAGATAAAGAAACAATATAAAAGATGTGGAGGGATGGAGAAGGAATAATTCAATAAATAAAATATGATAGAATAGAGAGGGAAAGATGGATGGAGAGATAGGTAATACATTATGGAGAATTAACAAAGTGGAGAAAAATAGAAGAAATAATAACATTTAGGAAGAGGGAAGGGGATAGAAACATAATGAGAGCTTGAGGAAATAAGAGACGAAATAATACATTAGTGAGAGTCTAATGTATGTACATCGTACAAATGTGTCCCTTGGGTGTTAATTATCAGCTACGCCTAATGACACGACTTTTTGAAGTCCGGCTAGCGGTTTGCGCAAATCCTGTCTGTTGTTAACGTTTTCAAAGAATTTCCAACTAGGAAAACAACGAATAAAGCAATGAGCCACATCCGCTACAGTACTAGACCTGTGTACACTGTGCAGTTGAAGTGCCTGCTCTGTTGATTTGATGTTAATGTGGAGAAATCTTGTATCTGATTATAGGGAATTTGCACTTCACTGAATCGACCTGGCATTAGTATCCGATACAAATTTTAGTTGGGTGCCTGTATATTTATAGAAAGAAGTTCTGTGATAAGCTATACGTCTTTTCTCTTTAGTAACATATATCATATTTGGTATACGTGAATAATTGACTAGTTTATTTTAAACAAAATTGTGACATTTAATTTTTGTTTCAAAAAAGTGTAAATTTACAATGATGCAATTGTTATTGAAATGTGATGGTTATAATTATATGTTGAATTAAGCTTGAACTTTATTTATTGATTACGTTCCTTGACCACACACAGATGACTATCAAATCGTCGGGGTCTGCCATTGAGCAACAGACTTTAATAGTGGAATTGCATAACATTGTGATACAAAAAAAAACAAGCAGACAAGAAGGTAGAGTAAAACTAAATGGAATAATTCAGAAACAGGTGTGTACATTTAAATACACTGGATCAATAATAACATCAGATGGCAGATGCACTGCAGAAATTAGAAACAATAGGACAAGCAAAGCCAGAGTTATATAGAATGAAAAACATCCAATGTAACAAATCATTGTCAAATAGTGTTAGAAAACGTGTCCTAAAGTGCTACATCGAACCTGTTCTACTATATGGAAGTGAGTCATGGACGATAAGTAAGACAACACAAAGATCATTAGAGGGAGCTGAGATGTGGTTTATCAGAAGAATGCTACGAATTAAATGGATAGCAAAATTTACACATGAAAAATGTTTAAAATAGACTGGCGAAACCAGAAATATCATCAGAATCATCAGGTAGAGGTAAAATATATTTATTGAACATGCCATGCGAAAGGTAGGCATTGAGAATAATATAACAGGCAGAATGAATGAAAGTGACAGCAGAGGAAATCCAAGCGAAAAAAACAAGATCATCGAAATTATGACATGTAGAAAGGACCGAGTGATGTGGAGAGAGATGATCGCCTAAGCCAACCGGCATGGCACATCATTTTGATGACATTGTGAGGGCTTTGAAAGAACACCTCTTACAGAGTGTCGACAAAGAAGTTGAGGATAATCCACATGTCGTAGGAATGGTGGAACGGCACTACGAAGGGCAAAACAGGAAAAGAATCCTCAGCGGGAAAGAATACAAAGCATTTAATCAATGGAGAAAAGAACACAAAGCATTTAATCAATGGAGAAAGAACACAAAGTGTTTAATCAATGGAGAAAAGAACACAAAGTGTTTAATCAATGGAGAAAGAACACAAAGTGTTAATGGAGAAAAGAACACAAAGCGTTTAATCAATGCAGAAAAGAACACAAAGCCTTTAATCAATGGAGGAAAGAACACAAAGTGTTTAATCAATAGAAGAAAGAACACAAAGTGTCTAATCAATGGAGGACAGAACACAAAGTGTTTAATCAATGGAGGAAAGAACACAAAGTGTTTAATCAATGGAGAAAAGAACACAAAGTGTTTAATCAATGGAGAAAGAACACAAAGCTTTTAATCAATGGAGGAAAAACACAAAGTGTTTAATCAATAGAAGAAAGAACACAAAGTGTCTAATCAATGGAGGACAGAACACAAAGTGTTTAAACAATGGAGGAAAGAACACAAAGTGTTTAATCAATGGAGAAAAGAACACAAAGTGTTTAATCAATGGAGAAAGAACACAAAGTGTTTAATCAATGGAGAAAAGAACACAAAGCGTTTAATCAATGGAGAAAAGAACACAAAGTGTTTAATCAATGGAGGACAGAACACAAAGTGTTTAATCAATAGAAAAAAGAACACAAAGTGTTTAATCAATGGAGGACAGAACACAAAGTGTTTAATCAATAGAGGAAAGAACACAAAGTGTTTAATCAATAGAAGTAAGAACACAAAGTGTTTAATCAATGGAGGACAGAAACAATCAGTTGACGAGCACTTTGATGGTTGCTGGAACGAGCGGCTGATTGGATTTGAGGATGCTCCAAATGCTGAAACGTCAGTCCCAATTAAAGTATAATAGACTACATCAACATACATTTGTGAATATGTATACTGGTTTCGGTAACGGAACATAATGTTCAGCTAATGAACTAATAGAAGTTCAAAATTAATAGTCTATTTTGTCAGCAGTTACGTGAATCACAGACGGCCAAAACCATATTCTACCTTCACGCAGTGATTTTTGTTTAAAAAATCTGCACAATCTAGCCAAGGATGATAGTGCCAAAGAAGGACAACAAAACGGGTGTATAAAATATGTCGTTGCTAAATCTAAATACACCGAGAAGAACATGAAGACTGGAGTATTTTGTTGGATACTTTCCCTGACTTGATTAACAAACCTCGAGACTTTTTGCATATTATAATCATATTTCGAAATTATTATTATTTTTTTTATTATTTATTATTTTTTATTGTTAATTCATATCTGTGTTTGTGTTGTATGTGTGTTCCTGCTAAAGGCCTATTGAGTAGAAACGTTGTTCTAATTTGTGTTGTCCACTTATTACATGAACATACTTATTAACCATACCCTATTTTTTTCTATATTTATTTTTTCCATTTCTCCTTATTATAATCACCAACATAGAATTGTGTATCAACTTAAAGAACACTTCAAATTGGTTTCATCTCCTCTGCCCTTGTAGTTGTGTAATTTTGCTCCACTAGACCCATAACCATTGGTTGGTATTTTTAGGTCAACTCTTGAGTCAGTTCAGAGATCCATCGTCACGATGGAGTTAACATGTGAATAAAAATGAAATGTCGACGTAATGTTAGAGTTGGACAAGCACAAACAGAGCAAGAGGCAGCAACAAATATGGCGTTCAGTGGAGGATCAGTGTTCGATTCAGAGGATGAGAAAGGTAAATTTTGTTAAGAAGAATTTGTGTCTATGTGTGTAGTGTGTAGTGTGTAAATGTATAAATATAAGTTAATAAATTATTTAATTTGATTAATTATCATCATCATGTGGCATATCAGTTGGCGTAGGCGATCATGTCCTCCCCCAATCTTCTATCCACAGTGTATCGTATTAGTTCTGTTGTTGACTGTTTTTCATGCCATGACATCACGCTATTCAGTATTTTCTCTTTTTGTCGCCTGCGATCTTCCTTTCCCTGTATTTTGCCAGTTATAACCAAGTATTCCAACTTTCCTCTTCTCATGATGTGCTCGAAACATGTTGATTGTTTCTTTCTGATGTTTTTTAGGAGTTTCCTTTTTTGTGTTGGCCTTTTTGTTAATTTCCTCGTTGGTCTTTTTAGCTGTCCATGAAACTTTCAACATTCTTCTGAGAAATCCCATCTCTGTGGCCTCTAATCGTCTTTTCATTTGTTTGTTTACTCTCCATGATTCGCTTCCATAGGTCAGAATTGGTTCTATATAGCACCGATGAAGTCTCTTTCTCACTTCTATTGACATATTTTTGTTGCATAAGACGTTTTTCATTTTCTGAAATGCTATTTTGATTAATTATAATGAATATAAATAAATAAATAGCTCTCTCAACCCACAGGCCTTACAAAAACTGAAGTTGGCTATTTCGTGTTAGAGGAAGTGCTGAGTAAAGTATAAATATCAAAGGTCAGCATTTTGTCAGTTGCGTCAGCAGTTTAACGTAAGCATAGTTTAGTGGATTCCGCTTTATTGCAGTATTTTTGCAAAACGACGTCACCATTGGTCGCCTGTTACCGTATTACGTAGCCCTTAGTTCGGTATTTTATTTTAGCATATTTTTGTCCAGCTTTTTTCGGTTATCTTGTGATTATCCTTTATCTTTCTGCGGGTCAGCCGCTGTTGTAATCATAGACAAGTAGTGCCACGAGTCTACATAAACGTTCTAAATCGGGTTTGTATAAGTTTTAATTATTTTGATTATGTTTTCCGGAGAGCGAGTGTCCGAATCAACAGCTTATTGTGCTTCAAATTAGGAGAGTTCAGGTTTGAATCTTTGTTGGATTAAAAAGTGTATTTTTCTTAACGGAAGTAAAATAACAGGTCTGACCTAAACATCTGGTAGCGACATCAGTGTACACGCGGGTTTTATTTGTCTGTTCTATAATTCCCCCAACTCTCCCTCCCTCCCTCACCCTTCAACAGACCAGAAATGAGAAAAATAAAGCAAAGATAATTGCTTTTTTTTCCTGCCACATTTTGATCTGTTTGCGTAGATTTGTTGTTTCTTTGCTCTTAGGGACTTTTTTTTTTAAACCAGGGAGCGCTTCATGTATGTAGGGTATTGATGCTTCAATCAGACCTGATGGCATCTTCTGATATTTGCTGATGAGGATCTCAATGTTATCGAAAGTTAGAACAACTCACAATTTTACCCAGAGAATGACTTCATCACGTGTTAAGGTTGAGAAAACAATTAATCTACCACAAAAATATAAGATATCAACCATTCATTAATTCTAGAGTATTTGTAACGCATCAGGATAATAACAAGTTTTTTTTTTAAATGATACAAAGATAAATAATCATCAGTGTCGTCATGTTTTTGCACTAGTTATCTTTCTGTCTACAAATGATCAAAACAATAAAAAATGAAGCTATCTCTAGAAGATATAAATAAAAGTTCTGAAGAGTCCAACAAATTTATTCAGAGTAGAGGCATTAATAGATGAAGAGAAGATTACCAGGGAAAGAGACACATGTGCATATTGTCAATACAATAGACAAGCTCAAGAAACAGTTTTCAGATTCCACACGGAGGCATGGCACACAGAGGCAAGGTTCACGGAGGCATGGTACACGGAGGTAAGGTTCACGGAGGCAAGGTACACGGAGGTAAGGTTCACGGAGGCAAGGTACACGGAGGTAAGGTTCACGGAGGTAAGGTTCACGGAGGCAAGGTACACGGAGGCATGGCACACGGAGGCAAGGTACTCGGAGGCATGGTACACGGAGGCAAGGTTCACGGAGGCATGGTACACGGAGGTAAGGTTCACAGAGGCAAGGTACACGGAGGTAAGGTTCACGGAGGCAAGGTACACGGAGGTAAGGTTCACGGAGGCAAGGTACACGGAGGTAAGGTTCACGGAGGCAAGGCACACGGAGGCATGGCACACGGAGGCAAGGTTCACGGAGGCAAGGTACACGGAGGCAAGGTTCACGGAGGCAAGGTACACGGAGGCATGGCACACGGAGGCATGGCACACGGAGGCAAGGTTCACGGAGGCAAGGTACACGGAGGCATGGCACACGGAGGCAAGGTTCACCAAGGTTCCTCCTTGTACGGAGGCAAGGTTCACGGAGGCAAGGTACACGGAGGTAAGGTTCACGGAGGCAAGGTACACGGAGGCAAGGTACACGGAGGCAAGGTTCACGGAGGCAAGGTACACGGAGGCAAGGTACACGGAGGCATGGCACACGGAGGCATGGCACACGGAGGCAAGGTTCACGGAGGCAAGGTACACGGAGGCATGGCACACGGAGGCAAGGTTCACGGAGGCAAGGTTCACGGAGGCAAGGTTCACGGAGGCAAGGTACACGAAGGCAAGGTTCACGGAGGCAAGGCATATGGAGGCAAGGTACACGGAGGTAAGGCACACGGAGGCATGGCACACGGAGGCATGGCACACGGAGGCAAGGTTCACGGAGGCAAGGTACACGGAGGCATGGCACACGGAGGCATGGCACACGGAGGCAAGGTTCACGGAGGCAAGGTTCACGGAGGCAAGGTACACGGAGGCAAGGTTCACGGAGGCAAGGCATATGGAGGCAAGGTACACGGAGGCATGGCACACGGAGGCATGGCACACGGAGGCAAGGTTCACGGAGGCAAGGTACACGGATGCATGGCACACGGAGGCATGGCACACGGAGGCAAGGTTCACGGAGGCAAGGTACACGGAGGCAAGGCATATGGAGGCAAGGTACACGGAGGCATGGCACACGGAGGCATGGCACACGGAGGCAAGGTTGACGGAGGCAAGGTACACGGAGGCATGGCACACGGAGGCATGGCACACGGAGGCAATGTTCACGGAGGCAAGGTTCACGGAGGCAAGGTACACGGAGGCAAGGTTCACGGAGGCAAGGCATATGGAGGCAAGGTACACGGAGGTAAGGCACACGGAGGTAAGGCACACGGAGGCATGGCACACGGAGGCATGGCACACGGAGGCAAGGTACACGGAGGCACGGTTCATGGAGGCAAGGTTCACGGAGGCAAGATACACGGAGGCATGGCACACGGAAGCAAGGTTCACGGAGGCAAGGTACACGGAGGCATGGCACACGGAAGCAAGGTTCACGGATGCAAGATACACGGAGGTAAGGCACACGGAGGCAAGGTTCACGGTGGCGAGGTTCACGGTGACAAGGTTCACGAAGGAAAGGTACACGGAGGCAAGGCACACGGAGGCAAGGCACTCGGAGGCAAGGTACACGGAAGAAAGGTACACGGAGGTAAGGCACACGGATGCAAGGTGCACGGAGGCACGGTACACGGAAGTAAGGTATACGGAGGAAAGGTATACGGAGGAAAGGCACTCGGAGGCGAGGACCACGGAGGTAAGGCACACGGATGCAAGGTGCACGGAGGAAAGGTATACGGAGGAAAGGCACTCGGAGGCAAGGTACACGGAAGAAAGGTACACGGAGGTAAGGCACACGGATGCAAGGTACACGAAGGCAAGGTACACGGAGGCAAGGTACTCGGAGGCAAGGTACACGGAGGCACGGTACACGGAGGCACGGTACACGGAGGCAAGGTACACGAAGGCAAGGTACACGGAGGCAAGGTACACGGAGGCAAGGTACACGGAGGCAAGGTACTCGGAGGCAAGGTACACGGAGGCACGGTACACGGAGGCACGGTACACGGAAGTAAGGTATACGGAGGAAAGGTATACGGAGGAAAGGCACACGGAGGCAAGGCACACGGAGGCGAGGTACACGGAAGTAAGGTACACGGATGTAAGGTACACGGAGGCGAGGTACACGAGACAAGGTTCAACACTGTACATCTACGTGAACTAAGACGTTGCTGAAGACTATTCTTTGAGCATTTGTCTGGTGAATGCGAGAAAAAGAAAGAAAGAAAGAAAGAATGAATGAATGAAAGGGCAAGTCGAGGATGGCATAAAAGAGTGAACTAGGTGTGCTCTCAACCAGAAAGCTAGAGCAAGTTAATCATAGTGCACTTATCATCTATTGATATCTAACAAAACACTTTCAGATTTGTTTGCGGTGTTGTGAAGTCAAATATCAACAAGCAACAATGAACGTTTCTTAAATAAACAGAAGAAAAGCAACTATCTGAAATGACAGAGAAGATAAATAATTAAATCCATCGAATGTAGTAGGTTTGAGATGAACCAACACAGACCTCGAGTAATTGGTAAAAGGATCGTTAATGTTCTATCTAATATTAGAAGACATCACACTCTCAATATGTTGCCACGTAAGACTTCGCAGAATATTAGAAAAATCAATTTTGGCTTCCTTTTCAACTCTGCCATGATCAAAGAAACCTTTCATGAGCACATCTAGGCAGAAAAATACCAGAGTTCAGTGTATTCGTCCTGAACAATTCTGAGTTCATGGTGATCTTTGTGCTGCATCATTTATTCAAGGCGTCGTTACTATACTAGGATTTATTCCAGGACGTTTTTTAATATACTAGGATTTATTCCAGGACGTTTTTTAATATACTAGGATTTATTCCAGGACGTTTTTTAATATACCAGAATTTATTCCAGGACGTTTTTAATATATCAGATTTATTCCAGGACGTTTTTAACATATCAGATTTTTTCCAGGACGTTTTTAATATACAGGGTGTTCGTAAAGTCGCAGTGCAGTGAATATTTCTAATATTCAGTAAATGACGTAATCATCATCTACGTACCACAATTTTGTAAACCACATTTATGAACAAACCGCTGCTTCCTTTAAGGTTTTATTGACGTAAAGGACGAGCACTACGCTACTTTCACTGTCTCATTGCTTGAAGGAAATGGTGTTGACGATTGAAAACAGGGTATTTCTGGTTGAGCATGTCTTTCGTAATGGCGGTAAATATACGGATGAGGTCATTAGACAATTCGTGAGGAAATTTCCAGACTCACAAGTCCCTCACCGAAATTCTGTTACAAAATTGATCAAAAAGTTTCGTGAAACCGGTAGTGTGGTAGATGCATACCGATCTGGAAGACCTTCAATTTCACAAGACCAAATTATGGAACTCCAAGACAGAATTACAATCAGTCCAAATGCATCTTTAAACCACTTGTCTCAACAGGTGCAAATATCTAAGAGTTCTTTTCACAAGGTTTTAAGAAGTGAACTACACTATCGTCCATACAAATTAACTGAAGTGTCTCAACTCCAAGAAAGAGATTATGAATCCCGTTTAAACTACTGCATGTGGTTTCAGAATTTTATTTATGAACATGCCGCTGCCATCCTTGACGTCACTTTTTTCACTGATGATCCCTGGTTTCATTTATCCGGTTATGTGAACAGTCAGAACAATCGGCTGTGGAGCAGTGAAAACCCCCATGAATTTCATCAAGTGCCGCTTTACGATCAAAAAGTCGGAGTGTGGTGCGCTATAAGTCGTATGCGGATAATAGGACCTATATTTTTTAATGAAACAATAAATGCAGAACGTTACCGTACTTTAATTCTGGAGCCGTTCATAGCACACCTTACACAACGGGAAATTATGGAATCCTGGTTTCAGCAGGATGGGGCGACAGCACACACAGCCACAACAACACTCAATTATTTAGAAAGCATATTTGCAAATCGCATTATTTCACGTGGAATCTGGCCTGCTCGTTCACCAGATCTAACACCCCCAGATTATTATCTGTGGGGGGCATTGAAGGGGAAAGTTTATGAAAATAATCCGCAGACAATTAATGACCTAAAGACTGAAATAGTAGACAAGATTAAACAAATATCACCAGACATTATTCTGAAGGTTTTCGCAAATATGGAAAGACGAATCACGACATGTTTTGAGGCCCGTGGTGGACATTTTCAACATATGCTTTAGGCACAACTTTTTTGTGTTAATACATGTACCAACATTACCCATTATAAGCTCGCCGATAGCAGTCAAGTATATTTGAATAATACCATTTATTTTACAATTTGTGTGACGCATTAGTTAACCGCATTTCTGGTGACGTTTTTTCTTTAGAGAGTATAAATTCACTGCACTGCGACTTTAAAAACACCCTGTACTAGGATTTATTCCAGTACGTTTTTAATATACTAGGATTTATTCCAGGACGTTTTAATATACCAGAATTTATTCCAGGACGTTTTTAATATATCAGATTTATTCTAGGACGTTTTTAACATATCAGATTTTTTCCAGGACGTTTTTAATATACTAGGATTTATTCCAGTACGTTTTTAATATATTAGGATTTATTCCAGGACGTTTTAATATATCAGATTCATTCCAGCACGTCGGTATTATACCCAGCTTTATTCTATGGCGTAGTTAATATATTTTAGTATATCCCAGGGTGTCGCTAATATGTCAGGATTTGTTCCAGAGCATCTAACATACCCAGATTTTTATTTCAGAGTTGCGCTAATATATCAGGATTTGTTCCAGAGCGCTGTCATTATACCAGATTTACATCAGAGGATCGGAGTGTATCAGGATTATTCCAGGGCAGCATTAGTTTACCAGGAGTTATTCCAGGGCAACATTAGTTTACCAGGAGTTATTCCAGGGCAGCATTAGTTTACCAGGAGTTATTCCAGGGTACCGTTAACATACCATGATCTATTCCACACATTTCGTAAGAGGCGACTAAGGAGCTTTGGAATCGTAGCATGTGCAGTCCAGTAGGACGTGTACGGTGCGACATTGTCAACAGAATTTACCAATGAATTTTGAGAAATGCTATGCCAAGTGGTGGAGCGGATATAGGGAGTTTCTGACTGCAATGGATAGAATAATAGATTTATTCCAGCGCATCGTTAGTATGCCAGAATTTTTTTTCAATACATCGTTAGCTCATAATTTATTCCACGATTTCGTTAATATAAAAAAAAGTAAAGTACCCCGTCACGTCAAGTGGCGTATAGTGAATATGGTGTTAGTGACCATAAATTTTACAGACCTTCGGCACATGATTTTTGGAGTAATGTGGTCGGTATTACGCCCGTGCCGCTTTACTTTCCCAGAAAATATCCGGTACTCATTAAAGGCTGGGTGAATCGGAAGCCGTCGGTTGGGATCGAATCCTACCTCTTGTCCTTTGTAGCCCAGTTCACTAACCACTGAGCTATCGCGGCTCCCGCGTTGTTAATATACTTTTCTAAAAAATACTTTTTATAGATCTTCAGCACATTATGTTTCAGGTTAATGTGGTCGATATTACGCCAGTTCCGCATTTCTTTCCCGGAAAAAAACAGGTATCGATTAAAGGCTAAGCGAACCTGAAAGCCCGTCGATCAGGATCAAACTAAACCCTCTTGTTTTTGTTAGTCCAGGTCACTAACCAGTGAGCTACCGGGGCTAACAGTTAACAATAAAATATCTTAAACTATCTTTACGGCATTTTCCTATTACTGGGATCTGCCGAGGGGACTTACAGGTCAGGAGAATAAAGGCCGCTTGTTCAGTGAAGTCGCTGTTTGGTGTTCGGGTTTGAGCTTGTATAGCACCCCCAAAAGAAAAAAAAAATGTGTTGACTTTACTGGGATTCGAACACGCATTCTCCTGGTTTGGAGCTCGACAGGTTATCGATTCGGCCACCCGCTCTTCTTCAGTTTTGGTATGTAACGTATTCTCTCCATGTTTGTTTCAGATAATGGCAAGACGAGTATATGTTGTTTACCAGGTTGTATGGCAGCTTCAGTTGTTGGGTTTGCATTCTTTGTAGCTTTACCCTCAGGTGAGTTATATTGGAAGCAGTTGCTGGGTGTTCTGTTGTTGTTGCTCATGATAGACACGTTAAACTGACACGACATGTGTGATTGTGTATCCGGTTTAATAAGTGTGTGTTGGGGGAGCTTAAGCGCCATGCGGTCGTAATAGCAGGGTCGGGGCATCATCAGCTGAACTAGCAGTTCTACCTCCTCGTGGTCTCCCCTTGTAACAGTCTGCCTCGAAACAAGATGGCTAACAGAAGCTAAGATCACCATGTTCCCTGTAGTGGTGTCTGTTACTGATATAGAAGACCTAGTACTGTATTATCTCTGTGCTGGATTAGTAGTTTCGCTGCATAACCTGGGATAGACGAGCTCCAAATGTTCCAGTAAGAGCCGAGAAAATCAAGAAAGCCATTACGACCCTCCTAATTAAGGAGTAAAAGGTACACCCATCAACTCGTGGCATTACGTCAACAACAACAATGATATCGGTAGGGTGTTTGTGTGTGTGTGTGCATGTTGTTTTCGTTTTCTGAAACCAAATATAAGCACAAGTCGATGTGTGTATGTCTGTGTGAGCGTGTGTATGTGTTGTCATTTTGAGAAGAGAAATAGAATCACAAGTCAATATGTGAGAGAGAGAGAGAGAGAGAGAGAGAGAGAGACAGAGAGAGTTGTCACAGCTGTTCCTGTTTTGCGATGACATAAGCTTGATCACAAGACACGGCATGTATGTGTGGATCTGTCTGCATGTTGTTTGTATCTCTTCTTGTCCAAGTGTATTTTATCATTTAAAGTAAAAAATATGAAGAGGAACCAGTACGTAAAATATGACACCATGTTTGTTACTTTCAGTGAGTGTGTGTACTGAGTGCCGCCTTCTGTTTTGTTCTTCATATTTAGTGAATAAACCAATAAGCGAATTTGAAGATATCTATATCTATACTAGGGCAATACAGAAATAGATGTTTAAGCGCGCATACGCAATGTATGTAACCTGAGTAATGTTTGTACGCGCGCTTGTTGCGTTGAGTGAACATGAACTTTGAACTGGTTAAGATGTGCAGTTTTATTTCGTTGGGTCAATGAACATTTGTTGTTGTGTGAACAGGCTCTGTGTGTGTGTGTGTGTGTGCGCGCGCGCGTGCGTGCGGGTGGGTGGGTGAGTGCAGTCCTTATTTGAAAACAAACACGATATGAGCGAGTTTGCCTGTGAGATAATTATTTGAGTGAGTTTGTTATCAGATGAACTGGAGTGGTTATATAGCAAGATGGACTATTTTGTAAAAAAAAAAAAAAAAAGAGAAAAAAAGAAAAGACTGGCTGTATAAAGATTTGCGTTAGGAAACAATGTCATGGAGCCCACGGGGAAATAGGAAAGAAGGGACACCTAAGAATAACTTTTTAAAAAAGTAAAATACAGAGAAAAAAAAACACTATCACCTGGTCATTTGCCAATTTCTGAGGTTTGAATGGGCACTTATAGGACATGAGAATAAAGTCCGCGTGAGAAAAAAAAAATGAATGATAGAAATCATGAAAACTTTGTGTACACTGACTTTAACTAGAAGGAAATACTAATAAAAGTGGAAGCATAACGATGTGTAGTAAACCTTAACCTATACTTCTAAAATGACCTCTAATGTAGCCTAAAATGTTTTGATTAATTTGATTGATTGATTAGTGGAATAGGGAACGGTGGAAAAAGGCGCGAGACAGCAACAGTGCTGAAAGCTGCCAGTGACTCATAGCTGATGGCTTGCTCCAGTACCGGTGAATCAGAACTATTCAGACCATACTCCATACCAACCACCCCTGGTCTCAGCAACGAGGCTCGGCTTGAAACGACAATTACTCATCGACGGAAAAAAATATGAGTATATCCGAAATCTGGAGGCCTGTGCGGCAAGGGACCCCTGTGCACACGGCTGCCAGGGAAAACTGGATTAACACCCAAAATTCGGTTCCTATCTCTAGAGACTTCGTCAGAGGGGAAAGCTGGCGAACGAAATTTTTTTTTTTTTTTAATTGTAGCTGTCGCGCTGATCATTTTCGGTCCAGGTGCTGCTGACAGTCTTAATTGATTTTTTTTTTCCAATGATAACGATGTTGTACATTAATGTAAATGACCAAACACTGCTGTGTAAATGAATGTTCCTCTTTCTCTTCTCTACTTCGTTTTGTGTCGAGTGAGATACAAAGTTATGGTTCTCGCTTTTCTGTCAGCTCCAACCATTGTCAATTTATGTTGTAACCTTCTATGATGATGTCTGTTCATCTTGCTCCGGGTCTACCTCTTTTTCTCCCCCCTTCTCCACTTTTAATATATGCTTTGCATGACAAAGAATCACATGTCATTCTTTCTAGATGGACACACCAATTTATTTGCTGATTCTGTATGTAGCTTAGGATTGGTTCATTGCCTACTTTTTTCCTTATAATATCATTTCTGATCCTGACTTTCCCGGTCACTTCAAGCGCTTTCCTCAGACATCTCGTCTATATGGTGACAAAATGTATTTTATGTTTAGTCCTGAGTGTCCATGTTTGACATTGACAGCACAACCCGGGAATGAATCATCATCATCAAGTACCGGGCCTGCTGGCGTAGGTGATCATGTATCTCCACAACTTTCGATCTCGACAATTATTTATCATTTCTGTTGTTGACCTTCTGCCAAGCCATTCTCTTAAGCTGTCTGGTATATTTTCTCTTAGCTTCCCTCTATCTCTTTGTCTCTCAATTTTCCCAGTTGTTACAATATATTACAGCTGTTCTCTTATCATTATATGACCCAAAAAATGATTATTGTTTCTTCCTAATATTGGAAACTAGCTCTCTTTTTGCTTTGGCCTCTTTCAGAACATTTTCATTACTCTTCTTAGATGTCCATGTTATTCTCAATATTCTTCTGTAAAATCACATTTCTACAGACTCCAGTAATTTTCTTGTATGTTGTCCTATTGTCCATGATTCAGATCCATATGTTAAGACTGGCCCTACATAACATTTAAGAACTCTTTTTCTTGTCTCTATTGTCAAAAATGGATTGCACTGTATGACCGGGATTGAATATAATCTGTATAAATGAACTAACTTAAGTAAACTTAATTTATGTATTAGAAATGTGAGTATTATTAGTATTGACATCTTTCTTAAGCGACATTATTATCTCCCTTTAAATATATACAACTTAAGAATCATCTGTTCTAGGTATCATCCTGATCGTGCTGTCTACAACAAGCAACGATACAACTCTCCTGGCGGTTGGGTGCGTTTTAATAACCTTACCTGTGTTCATTTTGGTAACTGTTATAATCTTGTGTCTGAACCAGAAACGCTTGTGTTGCCTTTCATCATGTACACAGGTGAGACAATTTGAGTTCAACATAGAATTAGGTGAAGAAAATTAGTAGTTGAACATAGAATTAGGTGGAACAAAAATTAGTTGTCGAACATAGAATTAGGTGAAATAAAAATTGGAACTGAGCATAGAATTAAGCAAAGATTTGAGACATTACATTGGAATTTAATAACTTGCTTGTGCATAATTTATGGGAAAGCGGAAGAGTCGTGCATTGTATGTGTGTGTGTGTGTGTGTGTTTGTTTGATGATGTTAAGGTTTTTGGTTGTGACTTTATGTGTATGTGAGGTTAAAGAAAAAGTTTTTCAAGTTAAATTATGTTCCCTTACACATCATGTCCCAGATGAGTGAAGTAACACTTTGCAGATCCAGGTCTCAGCAATTAGGAAGTGAGAGGTGCGTGCACGTTATCTCGCTGTTAATACCTTGCCAACTCACCGATGGTTGGCTATGGGTTTGTTGCTTTCTTTCTGAGCTTTACTAAAAGGAGCTGTATGAGAGTTTTAAGATATGGAGTTATATGAAAGCTGATAATAAGGAGCAATATGAGAGCTTTAGGATATGGAGCAATACAAGAGCTTACAAAAAGGAGCTATATGACAGCTTTAAGATATGGAGCAATATGAGAACTTACAATAAGGAGCTATGTGAGAGCTTACAATAAGGAGCTATATGAGAGCTTTAGGATATGTAGCAATATGAGAGCTTACAATAAGGAGCTATATGACAGCTTTAAGATATGGAGCAATATGAGAACTTAAATAAGGAGCTATGTGAGAGCTTTACGATATGGAGCAATATGAGAACTTACAATAAGGAGCTATGTGAGAGCTTACAATAAGGAGCTATATGAGAGCTTTAGGATATGTAGCAATATGAGAGCTTACAATAAGGAGCTATATGAGTGCTTTAAGATATGGAGCTATATGAGAGCTTACAATAAGGAGCTATGTGAGAGCTTTACGATATGGAGCAATATGAGAACTTACAATAAGGAGCTATGTGAGAGCTTTAGGATATGTAGCAATATGAGAGCTTACAATAAGGAGCTATATGACAGCTTTAAGATATGGAGCAATATGAGAACTTACAATAAGGAGCTATGTGAGAGCTTTACGATATGGAGCAATATGAGAACTTACAATAAGGAGCTATATGAGAGCTTTAGGATATGTAGCAACATGAGAGCTTACAATAAGGAGCTATATGACAGCTTTAAGATATGGAGCAATATGAGAACTTACAATAAGGAGCTATGTGAGAGCTTTACGATATGGAGCAATATGAGAACTTACAATAAGGAGCTATGTGAGAGCTTACAATAAGGAGCTATATGAGAGCTTTAGGATATGTAGCAATATGAGAGCTTACAATAAGGAGCTATATGAGTGCTTTAAGATATGGAGCTATATGAGAGCTTACAATAAGGAGCTATATGACAGCTTTAAGATATGGAGCAATATGAGAACTTACAATAAGGAGCTATGTGAGAGCTTTACGATATGGAGCAATATGAGAACTTACAATAAGGAGCTATGTGAGAGCTTACAATAAGGAGCTATATGAGAGCTTTAGGATATGTAGCAATATGAGAGCTTACAATAAGGAGCTATATGAGTGCTTTAAGATATGGAGCTATATGAGAGCTTACAATAAGGAGCTTTATGAGAGCTTTAAGATATGGAGCAATATGAGAGCTTACAATAAGTAGCAATATAACAGCTCATGATATGGAGTTATATTAGAGCTTTAAGATATGGAACAATATGAGAGCTTACAATAAGGAGTTATATGAGAACTTTAGGATATGAAGCAATATGAGAATTTACAATAATCAGTCCTACGAGAGCCTTACAGTATAGAGCTTTATGAGATCTTAATAATGAGCTATATGAGAGCTTTACAATAAGGAGCAATATGAAAACTTAAACAATCGTAACTATATGAAAGCTTTAGAATAAGGAGCTATATTAAAGCTTACTGTATGGAACTTATTAATAATGAGCTATATGAGAGCTTTACAATATGAAGTTATATGCGAGTTTAACAATAAAGAGTTATTTGAAAGCTTGGAATAAATTATATATACAAGAACTTTACAATAAAGAGCTATCTCATCCTAAGAAACGGTTCGCACCCCCTAATGGGGAAGTATTTCAGGATTGTGTCTCCTTAAGGCTCTAAGTAAGATGGGCTGGTCGTGGTCCTGACTGACAGGTGCCTACTTTGTTGTATTTCGTGTTTGCAAGTTCGTAAATGAATAAATCTGACTCACTTGTTCTTTATCACTTCCAGAAGACAGCAGAAGAGAGCCAGCAATCAAGACAAGGACAGACAATTCACACAACGACTACCAGTGGAGAGTATCCAGTTTGACTTCACGTTAATATCGTGTCCTTTTGTGCTTCTTGGACATCCCAACAAATAAGGGGATATATTGAGTTATTTGCGGGTCATCATCATTGCTCTCCGAACATGTCCATAGGTGCTCAGATCCCCTCCTCAGCAATTCCCTCAGTGTCCAGCGACTGACGACTCCAGGTCTATGTTGGTTGATAAGTCTTCTTACACGGCCACTAAGTTTCTCATTTCTGGCTGTGCCCATCTTAACTCCCATCTCCATCATCCGAAGAAGTGACGTGTATCGGTGTTTGTCGAAGTCCTGTGCTCTTCCCACATCTCGGAGGGCATTGATGATGTCCGCCCGATCCATCGGTTGCCCGTCCTCAACGACAGCGCAGCTAGCCAAGCTGTCCGCTCTTTCATTTCCCCGTACTCCCGCATGTCCAGGGACAAAGACAAAGGTGACCTTACGTATTTTGGATTTCTGCAACGACTCTACCCATTGCATGCGTACAGAGCCCGCCTCCACTTTTTTTATCATGCTCATCGAATCACTCAGTATACATGTGTGGGTGTAGTCTTGTGACTCTAACCATTTGAATGCCTTGGTCACTGCCATCACTTCCATTGCCATGCTACTCCTTGTCATGACGTATGCACCACAGTCTTCGTAGACTATTCTGCCTGCCGAGCGGGCTGTAAATGCCCATGCACTTCTGTGGTGTCGTCTTACAGATCCGTCTGTATAGATGACTGCATCTCAATGGGAGATATGAGTTCATTTAATAAGGAATATAAGAAGCACTACTCAATTTTGCTCAATTAGAACTAATAGTTTTGATGTCTACAATTATACAGGATGGCTCACTCGTTACCAAACTCAACATTTCAGAACATCAGTGAGGATATTGTGACTAAATTTGAGATGGATTACGTTTCTTGCGCGAGATATGAAAATGAAAGTTGCAGTGTATCGTCATACCTGTCATCACTAATTATTGTGACACGCCTGCCTGACGCGCCTCTCTGTTGATCTGTCATTTTTCTGAGGGTCATTTTACCTACACCTGCGGTTACTGTTCGTAGATATTAGTGTACAGAGCCTGTGAGTTCACAAAAGATAGCGGGAAAACGTGTTAGTTGGAAAAGCGAATAGTATAGTGGTGAAACTATTACAGAAATGCAAGGTTCAGTAATGGGTGAGATGTATGTAGTTACTGCTGGTTGAGAAGAATGTTCTGTTAGATATTGCAACAGTTGTATGAGTGATGGACTTGGAATGTTAACACAAAAGAGGGAGAACTAGAGGCAGGGAATGACACTCTCATAAGGAATCGCGGTGAGCCAGGAATGACAGCGACCATAATAAGTCATAATAAAATAGGAATGATAGTAATCGATGATAGGTCAGAGTTGGGGATAATAACAATCAAAATAGATGATAGTTATTTCGGAATTAGATCAAGCAATAATAGATCACTCTGAATGATGAATGCCAAAACTAAACATATCATATTTACAAGTGTTTAGCATGGATAACAACAAGTCATAGATCAATTTGTATTATGCATGATGCTATAAATGGTCAACAAGAGATATAGAAACAAAGTTGAACGCATTCGAAAATAAATGTCTAAGGAAAATACTTGGTATAGAATGGAACGAATTCAAAACAAACGAGGAAATTAGAGAAATCGCCAATCAACCACTAATATCTTCAGTAATAAAGAAAAGACGATGGTCATACGTTGGACATGTGATGAGAAGAGATAATAATCGAATAGCAAAGCAAGCCCTCATATGGGAAACAACAGGTAAAAGAAAAAGAGGAAGACCCAGGGAGACACTGAGAAGAACATTGATGAGAGAGGCAAGAGCAGCAGGAATCGGCTCCCTCAATGAGATAGAACTGCTTGCACAGAACAGAGACAGATGGCGAGATTTGATAAAATATCTTTAAAAGAAAACTGCTAGAACAAAAATTCATATAGGAGAAGGTGTATCTTGGTCTACGCCCTATGGGCCGGTTACGGCTCGAAAGGTCAATAGATATAAATGGTGGATCTTACTGTGGTGAGAATGGCAGCAACAAATAAAAGGTCACGTCAAGTTATAAATGTCAGCAACTAATAAGATGGCACACCTAGTTATAAATAACAGCAACTATTAAGAGGGCATGCCTAGTTATAAATAACAGAATCTAATAAGAGGATACGCCTAGTTATAAATGACAGCAACTAATGAGAGGGCATGCCTAGTTATAAATAACAGCAACTATTGAGAGGACACGCCTAGTTATAAATGACAGCAACTAATGAGAGGGCATGCCTAGTTATAAATGACAGCAACTAATGAGAGGGCATGCCTAGTTATAAATGACAGCAACTAATGAGAGGACACGCCTAGTTATAAATGACAGCAACTAATGAGAGGGCATGCCTAGTTATAAATGACAGCAACTATTGAGAGGACAGGCCTAGTTATAAATGACAGCAACTAATGAGAGGGCACGCCTAGTTATAAATGGCAGCAACTAATAAGAGGACACACCTAGTTATAAATGACAGTAACTAATGAGAGGGCATGCTAGGTTGTAAATGACAGCAACAACTAATAAGAGACATATCCAGTTATAAATGACTGCAACTAATAAAAGACATCACCTAGTTACTATTTACAGCAGCTAATAAGAAAAAAACACGTAGCTTAAATGTCATCAGATAAGAAAAGACCACGCCTAGTTACAAAGGACAGCAGCTAATAAGAGACCACATTTAATTATAGATAAAGGTATAGGTACGAGACTTGAATGGGCGTCTTAGCACACGAGATTTTATCCATATGTGCTCGGCCGTCTATCCAGAAGTGTTCGGAGACTCCTGTCTAGTGTCGCCTCAAACATTGTAACTCTCGAGCGAGGCGCTATTTCCTAACCGTTCCAGAGTATGAACCTTGGTAGCCATTTCTGCAAGCGGCTGGGTCGACCGCGGGAGTATCTTTTTTTTTTCCATTCGGGAGTACAATTCACAAACTGCTTCCAGCGGGACCCGAACACAGGTTGTCCGAACGTCTAGGCTAGCGGGGTGGTTTTTCCCAACTAGGCTACCCAGGCCTCCACTAATAGATGTCAACAGTTCATTAAAAATCGCGCGTTGTTATGAACGACAGCATGTACAATACTTGGGTAACAGTTATATCTATCATTGTGGGATTTACATGGTTATACATTTCAGTGTTAAATGATTAAGATGAAGAGCAAACAGTGTCCGGCTTGTTGCAGGAGCTACTGAGTAAAGTACTCTGTGCACACTGTGAGCTGTGCGTTTCATCTAGTTTTGATAGTGTTTCGATATTCCGATTATTTACGATCAACGATGATATCGTATGATGGAGAACAGTTGGCTGTGTTCACTTTCTGTGCGGTTTCGCCTTATGTCTCTTGGCGTGTGCTGAGACTGCTACGATGGGGACTACAGCTACCTTTCTTTGTTTGGGAGATGAAATAGTAATTCGGATGATTCCACTGGCACGGGCGGTTGAGCAATTATGGATTTTAATTCGTTGGCAGTGATACCGGGGCCTTCCATAACCTTAACTATAACAGTGATACCGGGGCCTTCCATAACCTTAACTATAACAGTGATACCGGGGCCTTCCATAACCTTAACTATAACAGTGATACCGGGGCCTTCCATACCCTTAACTATAACAGTGAAAGTAACCAATAGACTAAAACTATGATCATAAACAAAGAAAATTCTCAAGACCTACAATTAAATATCAAAGTTGAAGGAATACATCTAGAGACAGTCCAGAGTTACAACTACCTGGGACATACTATAACCAGTGATGGAAAATGTACAACTGAAATAAATAAAAGAATAGGAATGGCAAAAAGTAATTTCAATGCCATGAAAAATATACTAACATCAAAACAAATAGAAAACTAAGAATAGCAAAATGTTACATCTTCTCAATATTCCTATATGGTGCAGAAACATGGACATTAGACCAGAAAACAGAACAGAAAATTGAAGCCTTTGAAATGTGGATTTATACAAGAATAGGTAGAATTCGATGGAAAGAAAAGAAAACAAACGAAGAAGTTTTAAAACAACTAAACATGAAAAAGAACTACTAAACACAATTAGAGCAGGACAAATGAAATTTTGTGGTCATGTTAAAAGACACAACAGTCTAATAAAAGTAATATTAGAAGGGAAAATACAAGGTAAAAAAGGCAGAGGCAGACCAAGACTAACATGGACGAGTAACATCAAAAGATGGACAAGTCAGCCTATGGCAATCTGCACCATCAAAGCAAGAGACAGAGCAGAATGGCGCTCCATGGCAGCCAACCTTCGATGCGGAGAGGGCACTCACTGATGATGAACCAATAGAAATGTGACCTTGTTAAGTAAAAATTATACAAAACAACGAGGATTTTTGTTCTAATGATAAGTATTGTAAACATAAAAGATTTTGATCATTTATGATAGTTAATTGTTGCTTGACTATACCTCAGCACTCCTGGCAAAACCATAGGTGCTAATTCGCTTTTTGCAAAAGCTGAAGCATGTACTTAGCGTAAAAGAGGTGATGCAGTAGAACGGAGATAAGACAATGACAATCCGACGGGCTGAAACGTTCAAAGAGTAGATGGTCGTGAACGACTGTGATTGTTGGTACCACCGACCACTGCATGAGATGATGATTTTGTAAATATATAATTTAAATTACGAATCTCTTCACTTTTTTATAATTACTCGAGTATATGATAACACTGAAGGTTATTGATAATTACATTTATTCTTTACGTTTTCTCAACATATTTTGAACTGATTATAGTAGTTGGATAAGAGGTAGGGTTCGATTCCAACCGACGGCATCCGGTTCACCCAGTCTTTAATGAGTACCGAATTTTTTTCTGGGAAAGTAAAGCGGCACGGGCGTAATACCGACCACATTACCCCAAATAAATCGTGTGTCGAAGGTCTGTAAAATGTATGGCCACTAACACCATATTCCCTATACGCCACTTAGCGTGACGGGGGTACTTTACTTTTTTTTTTTTAATATGGTTGTTGGATAGAGGAGTGTTTGCAGACATAAGTAAATATATGACTTAACAAATAGTCTGGCTTTGCACTCTATTACACACAAAAGTAGCTTCTATTCTAGTAGATTGGACTTCAGAACTTTGCCTATATTGTAACACATATGATTCGCCACAGAATAAGTGGCTTACATTCAAGTAGACATGACTTAACACCCACATGAAATGACATACATTCTAATTCACACATGCTACAACAAACATCAATGGCTTACATTCAAGTAGACATGACTTAACACCCACATGAAATGGCATACATTCTAATTCACACATGGTACAACAAACATCAATGGCTTACATTCAAGTAGACATGACTTAACACCCACATGAAATGACATACATTCTAATTCACACATGGTACAACAAACATCAATGGCTTACATTCAAGTAGACATGACTTAACACCCATATGAAATGGCATACATTCTAATTCACACATGGTACAACAAACATCAATGGCTTACATTTTAGTACGTACGTGGTTCAACAAACATAAATGGCTTTCATTCTAGTACACACATGGTGCAGCGAACATAAATGGCTTACATTCTAGTACATACACTGTGCAACAACCATAAATGGCTTATATTCTACTAAATATGAGTTGGCATTCATACTTGGTTCACATTCTTGTCACATATGACTTAACATACGTAAATAAATTCTAGTACATCTGACTTAACACACAAGTGACTTACATTCTAGTACATCTGACTTAACACACAAGTGACTTACATTCTAGTACATGTAAGACTCGATGCACATAAATAACTTACATTCTATTACATCATATGACCTGATAAACATAAATGGTAAATATTTTTCTTTTCACTTTCACTTACACATTTTCATATATTCCAAAGAATATGCGAAGCTCTAGCTCTTGCACTTCTGGCAGCCTCATTGAGGCAACACAGATAAAAACAAATGTACATTTTCCTTCCCTTGACTAAGAACCGACAAACACAGGAACGTTGTTTTAGCCTACAAGAAGCCACAAGACGCATTGTAAACGAACATATTTCCTCCCTATTTAACGACCAGTGTCCTTTCTTCAAGCCTGAAACAAATTGCTCATCTGTTTTCACTCTCATGAATGTTGTTATTATTAATCCAACGGTCTGTAGACTGATGCCTTTAGACCTGAATTGTAATAACTTACAAATACTAGATCTGAATATCAAAAAGACTAAAACTATTATCATAAGCAAAGATAATACTCAAAACCTACAAGAGGATATCAAAGTTGAAGGAATAGACCTGGATACAGTTCAAAGATACAACTATCTTGGGCATACTATAACCAGTGATGGAAAATGTGAAACTGAAATAAACAAAAGAATAGGAATGGCAAAAAAGTATTTTTAATGCCATGAAAAGTATACAAGCATCAAAACAAATACCACGAGGGCTAAAACTAAGAATAGCAAAATGTTATATATTCTCAACATTCCTGTATGGTGCAGAAACATGGACATTAGACAAGAAAACATAACCAAAAAATTGTAGCTTTTGAAATGTGGATTTATAGAAGAATAGGTACAATTGGATGGAAAGAAAAAAAAACAAATGATGAAGTCTTAAAACAACTAAAAAATAAAAGGGAACTACTAAACACAATTAGAACAAGGCAAATGAAATTTTTGGGGCATGTTAAAAGACACAAAACAGCATACTAAAAGTAATACTGGAAAGGAAAATACAGGGTAATAATATTTTCAGAGACAGACTAACACTAACATGGATGAATAATATCAAAATATAAAGACAGCCTATGACAACCTGCACCATCAAAGCAAGAGACAGTGCGGAATGGCGCTTCATGGTAGCCAACCTTCCATGCGGATACGGCACTCGATGATGATGATGATGCTGATTTTCATCTAAACATTAATATATTGTTTCCCCATCAACATTTGTTCTAATGTACGTCTTTATATTTACAGATCCTATGAGAGTTTGTAAAGCGGCAGGTAGTGGTTAGTACACTAATCTGCTGGCCAGGTGGTCGTATGATCCACTCCAATGTAAAACGAGGTTTTTTTTCTTCAATTGGCATGGCTTCGGGAGCCGCGATAGCTCAGTAGTTAGTGAACTGGACTACAAAGGACAAGGGGTAGGGTTCGACCCCAACCGACGGCTTCCGGGTTCACCCAGCCCTAAATGGGTACCGGATTTTTTTTCTGGGAAAGTAAAGCGGCACGGGCGTAATACCGGCCACATTACCCCAAAAATCATGTGCTGAAGGTCTGTAAAATTTATGGTCACTAACACCATATTCCCTATACGCCTCTTGGCGTGACGGGGGCTCGTTACTTTTTTTTAAATTGGCATGGCTTCAGTGCTCGCTCAGCGTTTGGAAATGTGCAACAGATGAGCTTTTTTCTTAAGGACTCATCTTCACACAATAGGTCTCATGTGCCCCGCGTCTGTGGTCGCCGACTTCCGATTATGTAATACAAAAGTGAATGCTACAACCGATCTTAAGTGAAGGTAAAGTTTACCCCATAGAAGCAAACCTGCTTGTCAAACTATGGCGAGCCGGTGAAGACGTCAAACCTCGATCCAGATAGATAACACAAGTTGGTTGCTGGAAAAGATGATGATGAAGAAGACAAAAGAAAAAGGCAAACTAGTGATTTTTTTAAAATGTGGGTATGAGAATCAGTACAGCTAAGAAGAGTAATGAAGAGGTTCTGAGAGAGGTCAAAGCAAAAAGAGAGCTAATTTCCAATGTTAGAAAGAAACAATCATCATTTTTTGGCCATGTAATGAGAAGTGAACAACTTGAATATATTGTAACAACTGGAAAAATTGAGGGACGAAGAGATAGAGGGAAGCAAAGAGAAAAAATAACAGACAGCTTAAGAGAATGGCTTGGCAGAAGGTCAACAACAGAAATGATAAATAGCTGCCGAGATCGAAAGTTGTGGAGAGACATGATCACCTACGCTACTAGACCTGGTACTTGATGATGATGATGATGAGAATCAGTGCAACCTTTCATGATACTGACCACATTTACCCCTTAGTTTACAAGTGGCCATGAGAACATATTAAGGACGCAGACACATCACCATATTTGCTTCCATCTTCCAATGACGTAGCAGGTACCTGAAACTCCTTTTATTTTAATAATTGGATTTTATTTTCTTGATCGTACACATGCTTTCTACTTTTGTTTTTTTGGTCAAATCTTTACCTGCTTTAGCAAAAAGTCATCATGTTTTCCAGCCAGCCATTTTAATGAACAAAATGTCATATCCGCTGTCGTCGTTTTTGTGTAGATTTTAACTGCCTGTAATTAACATTGTTTTAAGAGAAGTAATGATGCGTGTGTTTTGTTTCCCCGCCTTTTTACAAGCTAAACCAACTGTGTGTGTTTACTCGCGCGAAAAGAAGAAAAGTAAAATGCTCGTACGCTGTAAATGTTCACATCTTCCCAATAATATGATAAAGGTATCTCACAACAATCCATTTTTGACAATAGAAACAGGAAAAAAAGTTTCTATATGTTATGTAAAGCCAGTCTTAACATATGGATCTGAATCATGGACAATAGGACAATAGACAATAAAATCACTGGAGTCTGTAGAAATGTGGTTTCACAGAAGAATGCTGAGAATACCATGGCCAGCTAAGAAGAGTAATGAAAGCGTTCTGAAAGAGGCCAAAGCAAAAAGAGAGCTAATTTTCGATATTTGGAAGAAACAATCATAGATTTTGGCCATGTAATGAGAAGAGAACAGTTGGTATATATTTACAACTGGGAAAATTGAGGGACGAAGAGATAGAGGGAAGCAAAGAGAAAGGGTACCAGACAGCTTAAGAGAATGGCTTGGCAGAAGTTCGACAACAGAAACGATAAACAATTGTTGAAATCGAAAGTTGTGGAGAGACATGATCACCTACGTCAGCAGGCCCGGCACTTGATGATGATGATCTCATAACATTCCTCATGTGGGGAAAAAGTGAAATGTGTTTTCTACTTCTCGCTGGTTATTTTTTAAATTTTATTTTTTTTAAATTTATTTTTAAAATGAGGGGGGGGGGGGGGGCTCTGCAAATGTTAAGGGGCCCAATTGTCTACTCAGCAGGATCGGCTTAAAAACGTGTTTTGAATTCTTAAATTTAGCAATAACAGAGAAACAATAATCATAGGTCAGAACTCTGATAGGATCAAAAGTCTTTTTTTTTCCTATCTGCCGCGAAATAAAAACTTCGACTCAAACACTTCGTGCCGACTGCACTGGACAAGCATTCTTTAATCTCCGGTCCTATAAATCAGCCTGAATTTTTTCCTGGGCAGACTCCAGAACTGCTACAATTCCGTAAAGATAGTTTTTTTTTTCTTTTTGTTTTAAACAGTCATTAATGCATCATCTCTTCGGAATGTTGAAGATTAACAGAAGGATATGTATAAACTATGACATTTGCCTGACAGCGCCTCACTGGTGCACTATTTTAAATGAAACCTTTCTCAGACATAACATAACGAAATTTATTTATTGCTAAACTTTATATTTACAAATATTTAGTTTAACTCATGTACATATTTGTTACTCCCTGTTAACAGAAGTTTATATTATATTATTGTGATTGTCTCTTCATTGTTCTTTATTGTTATACCTGTTATGCTGCTGTATATTTTACAGTTATAAAAATGCACAATATTTCTGACAGATTGTGTTCTGTGTTTTGACCAATTTAAATATGTTGGTTGCAATAATAAATCTTAATAATGACAGAAGTGTAACAATAATGAATTCATTTTGTTTTTCTCTTTGCACATTTTGTTTGTGTAGTTTACTTTATTACAGAGAAAGACATGTCATTCATTTTATTGTTTTATACTTATATATATATATATATATATATATATATATATATTTATATAATGAGTGTGTGTGTGAAAAAAATACTAAATAAATTAGGCAGAATAGGAAGAATGAGAAGAAGGAGGGGGGAGGGGGGAAGAAAGAAGAATGGAAAGATAATGTACAAGTAATATATTTTAAATAAAACACAGGTACGAAGGTTGCATGTTTCTCAACAAAGAGTACAAACATACTCTCTTTTTTTACATGCTCAATGATGAAATTAATGTGCAAAACAATTGGACAAATGTTGAAAAGTGCCGCCAAAGAAAATTACTGACCAGTTAATCTGCTCAACTTGGTTCTTCCCATTGTTGAAATAAAACAATTTTAGAACTATAATCACATAAATGATCAATTTATTGCAAAGATATAAATGAGCAAGATTCTTTGGTCACTTCTTTCTTTTATGTTGGAGATATTAAACCTCCGTGACCATAAAGATCAGACTCGAACACGCTGTGGCGACTGCCCTGGACAAGCGGTCTTTATTCTCTGGTCCTGTACGACCCACAGACAAGCGGTCTTTATTCTCTGGTCCTGTACGACCCACAGACAAGCGGTCTTTATTCTCTGGTCCTGTACGACCCACAGACAAGCGGTCTTTATTCTCTGGTCCTGTACGACCCACAGACAGGCGGTCTTTATTCTCTGGTCCTGTACGACCCACAGACAAGCGGTCTTTATTCTCTGGTCCTGTACGACCCACAGACAGGCGGTCTTTATTCTCTGGTCCTGTACGACCCACAGACAAGCGGTCTTTATTCTCTGGTCCTGTACGACCCACAGACAAGCGGTCTTTATTCTCTGGTCCTGTACGACCCACAGACAAGCGGTCTTTATTCTCTGGTCCTGTACGACCCACAGACAAGCGGTCTTTATTCTCTGGTCCTGTACGACCCATAGACAAGCGGTCTTTATTCTCTGGTCCTGTACGACCCACAGACAGGCGGTCTTTATTCTCTGGTCCTGTACGACCCACAGACAAGCGGTCTTTATTCTCTGGTCCTGTACGACCCACAGAAAGGCGGGATCATACAGTAAAGAAAGATAGATGTCGATTTCAGAAAGATACTCTACAGTCATCTTTAGCTTCTCAAAGAGCTAATGATTGTTTCATTCAGAGGTACAGGTTACTTCAAACTTCTTCTTTCCTTCCTCACCTGCATTTCAGCGTCGAGGGGAGATATAATTTGCGGTCTTTTGCTCTTCTGTTCGCCTCTGCTGCTGTTATGTTTGCTAGTGCTTCTAATATTCCATCGATCCATCTTTTTCGTGGTCGACCCTTGGGTCTGGTGTTCTCACAACGTTTGCTGAAGGCTCACACACTCTCACGCACTCTCTTTCACTCTCGCTCACATTTACTCTCTTACACTCTCTTACACTCTCTCACACACTATCACGCTCTCTCACACTCTCTTTCACTCTCGCTCGCCTTTAATCTTTCACTCTCACTCACTCGTTCTCACTAGTTTCTCTCACACACTCTCTCACGCTCTCACATACTCTAACACTTTCTTGCACTCTCGCTCATACTTATTCTCACACACTCTTACACTCTCTCTCACACTCTTTCACACTCTCTCACACTCTCTTTCACTCTCGCTCACATTTAATCTTTCACTCTCAATCACTCGCTCTCACTAGTTTCTCTCACACACTCTCACACACACTCTCATACTCTCTCTCATACTCTCTCACACCCTCTTGCACTCTCTCACACACTCTCTCACACATTCTCTCACACACTCTCTTACACTCTCTCACACACTCTCCCACACTCTCTCACACACTCTCTCACACTCTTGCAATCTCGCTCACGCGCTCTCTCTCTCACACTCTCTTGCACCCTCGCTCAAACTTACCCTCTCACACTTTCTCACACACTCTCTCACACACTCTCTCACACTCTCTTGCAATCTCGCTCACGCGCTCTCTCTCTCACACTCTCTTGCACCCTCGCTCAAACTTACCCTCTCACACTTTCTTACACTCTCACTCACACTTTCTTTCTCACTCAATCGCTCTCACTAGTTTCTCTCACACTCTCGCTCACACTTATTCTCTCACACTCTCTTACACTCTCGCCCACACTTACTCTCTCACAATCTCTTACACTCTCGCTCACTCGCTCTTACTAGTTTCTCTCACATACTCTTTCACACTCTCTATGTTAGCCAGACGACTACTTCTCTGGATCGTCCGCCCTTAAAGTATGCAGAGTTTTAGTACGTAGATGTATCACACGAGTGTAGAGCAAGAAAGATAGATGGTCGAGTATATAGTTATTTAAATTGCAAGATCATGAAAAAGTGACCAACAGGTTCACATATTCTTTCATCCAACACTGGTGATTGTACTTTAGGCGTGTGACCGCTACACCAGTTGGAACAGATATCAAGACATCAAGAATTCGAGCCAGAAGTAAGATAACAAGACATCAATAATTCTAGCCAGAAGTAAGAAAACAAGACATCAAGAATTCGAGCCAGAAGTAAGATAACAAGACATCAAGAATTCGAGCAAGAGATAATATAACAAGACATCAAGAATTCGAGCCAGAAGTAAGATAACAAGACATCAAGAATTCGAGCAAGAGATAATATAACAAGACATCAAGAATTCGAGCCAGAGATAATATAACAAGGCATCAAGAATTCGAGCCAGAAGTGAACAGGGGCGGTAACTCATACTAATTTACGTGAAGACACTATTAATGTGATGTTACCCACCCTTATTCGATCTCATCAATGGACCTGAGAAGTACATAACAGTGGTAGCACTAACAAATATCTCCGATATCAACCGTGGATATCTATAAAAAGAGGAGGATGCATCTTATGACCAAGCTTGTTCAATCTATACACTGAGCAAATCTTTAAAAATATCACAGAGATGACAGGCCTACAAATTAATGGAAAGATAATCAATAACCTAAGATATGCTGATGATACTGTACTACCAGCAGAGAATCCTAAAATTCTACAATTACTTAATGAAATAAACATGGCAAGCAAAAAATATGCACTAGATATGAATATCAAAAAAGACTAAAACTATGATCATAAACAAAGAAAATACTCAAAACCCACAAATGGATATCAAAATTGAAGGAATAGACCTTGAGACAGTTCAGAACTATAACTACCTTGGACATACTATAACCAGTGATGGAAAATGTACAACTGAAATAAACAAAAGAATAGGAATGGCAAAAGTAATTTTAATGTCAAGAAGAACATACTAACGTCAAAACAAATAACACCAGGGCTAAAACTAAGAATAGCAAAATGTTATGTCTTCTCAACATTTCTATATGGTGCAGAAACATGGACATTAGACAAGAAAACAGAACAGAAAATTTAAGCCTTTGAAATTTGGATATATAGAAGAATAGGCAAAATTGGATGGAAGGGAAAAAAACAAATGTTGATGTCTTAAAACAACTAAAAATGAAAAGAGAACTACTAAACACTTCTCAAACAAGATAAATGCGATTTTTGGGCCATATTAAAAGACACAACAGCTTACTAAAAGTAATCCTGGAGTTGAAAATACAAGGTAAAAGAGGCAGAGGCAGACCAAGACTAACATGGACGAGTAACATCAGAAGATCGACAAATCGGCTTAATACGGCCTGCACCATCAAAGCAAGAGACAGAGCAGAATGGCGCTCCATGGTAGCCAACCTTCGTTGCGGAGACGGCACTCGATGATGATGATGAGAAGTGGAAAGAATTTGACCTGGAGACAGTTCAGAGTTGAGCCGCGATAGCTCAGTGGTTAGTGAACTGGGGAGCCGCGATAGCTCAGTGGTTAGTGAACTGGGGAGCCGCGATAGCTCAGTGGTTAGTGAACTGGGGAGCCGCGATAGCTCAGTGGTTAGTGAACTGGGGAGCCGCGATAGCTCAGTGGTTAGTGAACTGGGGAGCCGCGATAGCTCAGTGGTTAGTGAACTGGGGAGCCGCGATAGCTCAGTGGTTAGTGAACTGGGGAGCCGCGATAGCTCAGTGGTTAGTGAACTGGGGAGCCGCGATAGCTCAGTGGTTAGTGAACTGGGGAGCCGCGATAGCTCAGTGGTTAGTGAACTGGGGAGCCGCGATAGCTCAGTGGTTAGTGAACTGGACTAGAAAAGATTAGAGGTCGGGTTCGATCCTGATCGACGGCTCCCGGGTTCACCCAGCCTTAAATGGGTACCGGATTTTTTCTGCGAAAGTAAAGCGGCACGTGCGTAATACCGACCACATTACCCAAAAAATCATGTGCCGAAAGTCTATAAAAATGAAGGTCACTAACACCATATTCCCTATACACCACTTGGCGTGACGGGGCTCTAAGAAGTAAGAAGACAGTTCCAAGCTACAACTACATTGGGCATACTATAACCAGTGATGGAAAATGTAAAACTGATGCCAACAAAAGAATAGGAATGGCAAAAAGTAATTTTAAAGCCACGAAAAATATATTAAAATGTATATGTGTTACAAGAAATGTTAGACATTATAGTGAAAGAAAGCAAAAACAAAGGACTCAGCCTTAATAGCAAAAGACAGAAGTAATGGTAACAACAAAGAAAAAGACATCTTCTCAGTGCGAAATAAAGACAATTGGAACAATATTAAAACAAATAAATGAATTTTAATATTTGGGAACTTTGTTAACCTCAGACGGAAGATGTACAACACAGGTGAGCTGCAGAATGGCCCAGGCGAAAGCAACTTTCCAAAAAAATGAGGAAGATACTATGCAATCCATTTTTGACAATAGAAACAAGAAAAAATGTTCTTAAATGTTATGTAGAGCCAGTCTTAACATATGGATGTGAATCACGGACAATAGGACAACAGACAAGAAAATCACTGCAGGCTGTAAAAATGTGGTTTTACAGAAGAATGTTGAGAATACCATGGACAGCTAAGAAGAGTAATGAAAACGTTCTGAAAGAGGCCAAAGCAAAAAGAGAGCTAATTTCCGATATTAGGAAGAAACAATCATCATTTTTTGGCCACGTAATGAGAAGAGACCAGCTGGAGTATGTTCTAAGAACTGGGAAAATTGAGGGACGAAGAGATAGAGGGAAGCAAAGAGAAAAAATACCGGACAGCTTAAAAGAATGGCTTGGCAGAAGTTCAACAACAGAAATGATAAATAACTGTCGAGATCGAAAATTGTGGAGAGACATGATCACCTACGCCAGCAGGCCCGGTACTTGATGATGATGATGATTAATAGCAATAGAAGTCTTAACAATAGTACAAATCAAGTGAATGTTAAATATAGCTGTAGAACACTACATTATAAAGCAAGTGACAAATTTCAAATATCTAGAAGCAACTTACTCTGAAAGTAATAGATATTCCATGTCATAAGACAAATTAAATATTGGGAAAGCTAGCCTCTATATTTGGGGAGCCGCGTCAGCTCAGTTGTTAGTGAACTGGGCTATAAAGGACAAGAGGTAGAGCTCGATCCCAACCGAGGGCTTCCGTGTTCGCCCAGCATTAAATGGGTACCCGATTTTTTTCTGGGAAAGTAAAGTAGCACGGGCATAATACCGACCACATTACTCTAAAAATCATGTTCTGAAGGTCTGTAAAATTTATGGTCACTAACATCATATTTCCTATACGCCATTTGGCGTGACGGGGGCACTTTACTTTTTTTTTTTAGCCTCTATACTTCAACACAAGACAGTGCCTATCGCAACAAAGAAATATCTTTTACAGAGTATATTCATTCCCACCTTGTGCTATCATGGTCAAATACATAAATAAGCATAAAGCAAGCTAAACATCATAGAGATTAGATGTTTTGACAAATAAAGCACTTGAAGTGAACAGAAGAGACGTAATGATGTTGTAAGAGAGAGAGCGAGGGAGGGAGCTGCGATAGCTCAGTGGTTAATGAACTGGACTACAAAGGACAAGAGGTAGGGTTCGATCCCAGTCGACGGCTTTCGGGTTCACCCAGCCTTTAATGGGTACCGGATTTTTTTCTGGGAAAGTAAAGCGGTACGGGCGTATTTACCGACCGCATTACCTCAAAAATCATGTGCGGAAGGTCTGTAAAATTTATGGTCACTAACACCATATTCCCTATACGACACTTGGCGTGACCGGGGTACTTTACTTTTTTTTACTAAGAGTGAGAGAGAGAGAGAGAGATAGAGATAGAGACAGAGGGAGATAGATAAACATTGGGCATTAAATCAATTGTAAACTACATACAGGGAAAAGAAAATGAAATAGTTTGTTCATCTGGAAATAAGATGAGATTCTATACCAAACAAGACATGTATTAGGATAGGAGATAGAAGATGAGCTCACGTATACCCGGAGTAAAATGAACAGGCAGCATTCAGGAAACGTTACAAGATCAATTGACAATGATTAAGTTTGCCAGAAGGGAGAGAACTTGCATTTTTTATCGCCCTCCACACTCGAAGGCGTATACGAGAAAGTGAAGAGAGAGTGAGAGAGAATGAGAGACAGTGAATGAGAGACAGAGAGAGACATTGAGAGAGAGTGAGAGAGAATGAGAGACAGTGAGTGAGAGACAGAGAGAGACATTGAGAGAGAGTGAGAGAGAATGAGAGACAGTGAGTGAGAGACAGAGAGAGAGTGAGAGAGAATGAGAGACAGTGAGTGAGAGACAGAGAGAGACATTGAGAGAGAGTGAGAGAGAATGAGAGACAGTGAGTGAGAGACAGAGAGAGACATTGAAAGAGAGTGAGAGAGAATGAGAGACAGTGAGTGAGAGACAGAGAGAGACATTGAGAGAGAGAGTGAGAGAGAATGAGAGACAGTGAGTGAGAGACAGAGAGAGAGTGAGAGAGAATGAGAGACAGAGAGTGAGAGACAGTTAGAGAGAGCGAGAGACAGAGAGAAAATGAAAGACAGAGAGAGATAGTGAGAGAGAATGAGAGACAGAGATAGTGAGAGACAAAGAGAGACATTGAGAGAGAATGAGAGACAGAGAGTGAGAGACAAAGAGAGACATTGAGAGAGAGTGAGAGACAGAGAGAGAGTGAGAGAGAATGAGAGACAGTGAGTGAGAGACAGAGAGAGACATTGAGAGAGAGTGAGAGACAGAGAGAGAGTGAGCGAATGAGAGACAGTGAGTGAGAGACAAAGATAGACATTGAGAGAGAGTGAGAGACAGAGAGAGACATTGAGAGAGAGTGAGAGACAGTGAGTGAGAGACAGAGAGAGACATTGAGAGAGAGTGAGAGACAGAGAGAGTGAGAGAGAATGAGAGACAGTGAGTGAGAGACAGAGAGAGACATTGAGAGAGAGTGAGAGACAGAGTAGAGAGTGAGAGAGAATGAGAGACAGTGAGTGAGAGACAGAGAGAGACATTGAGAGAGAGTGAGAGACAGAGAGAGACATTGAGAGAGAGTGAGAGACAGTGAGTGAGAGACAGAGAGAGACATTGAGTGAGAGTGAGAGGCAGAGAGAGAGTGAGAGAGAATGAGAGACAGTGAGTGAGAGACAGAGAGAGACATTGAGAGAGAGTGAGAGACAGAGAGAGAGTGAGAGAGAATGAGAGACAGAGAGTGAGAGACAGTTAGAGAGAGCGAGAGACAGAGAGAAAATGAAAGACAGAGAGAGATTTGAGAGAGAGTGAGAGACAGAGAGAGACACTGAGAGAGAGTGAGAGACAGAGAGAGAGAGTGAGAGAGAATGAGAGACAGTGAGTGAGAGACAGAGAGAGACATTGAGAGAGAGTGAGAGACAGAGAGAGTGTGAGAGAGAATGAGAGACAGAGAGTGAGAGACAGTTAGAGAGAGCGAGAGACAGAGAGAAAATGAAAGACAGAGAGAGATAGTGAGAGAGAATGAGAGACAGAGATAGTGAGAGACAGAGAGAGAGTGAGAGAGAATGAGAGACAGTGAGTGAGAGACAGAGAGAGACCTTGAGAGAGAGTGAGAGACAGAGAGAGAGTGAGAGAGAATGAGAGACAGTGAGTGAGAGACAGAGAGAGACATTGAGAGAGAGTGAGAGACAGAGAGAGAGTGAGAGAGAATGAGAGACAGTGAGTGAGAGACAGAGAGAGACATTGAGAGAGAGTGAGAGACAGAGGGAGAGTGAGAGAGAATGAGAGACAGAGAGTGAGAGACAAAGAGAGACATTGAGAGAGAGTGAGAGACAGAGAGAGAGAGAGTGAGAGAGAATGAGAGACAGTGAGTGAGAGACAGAGAGAGACATTGAGAAAGAGTGAGAGACAAAGAGAGACATTGAGAGAGAGTGAGAGACAGAGAGAGAGTGAGAGAGAATGAGAGACAGTGAGTGAGAGGCAGAGAGAGACATTGAGAGAGAGTGAGAGAGAATGAGAGACAGTGAGTGAGAGACAGAGAGAGACATTGAGAGAGAGTGAGAGACAGAGAGAGAGTGAGAGAGAATGAGAGACAGAGAGTGAGAGACAGTTAGAGAGAGCGAGAGACAGAGAGAAAATGAAAGACAGAGAGAGATAGTGAAAGAGAATGAGAGACAGAGATAGTGAGAGACAGAGAGAGAGTGAGAGAGAATGAGAGACAGAGATAGTGAGAGACAGAGAGAGACAGTTAGAGAGAGCGAGAGACAGAGATAAAATGAAAGACAGAGAGAGATAGTGAGAGAGAATGAGAGACAGAGATAGTGAGTGACAGAGAGAGAGTGAGAGACAATGAGAGACAGAGAGTGAGAGACAGAGAGAGACAGTTAGAGAGAGCGAGAGACAGAGAGAAAATGAAAGACAGAGAGAGATAGTGAGAGAGAATGAGAGACAGAGATAGTGAGAGAGAGAGTGAGAGAGAATGAGAGACAGAGAGAGACAGTGAGAGAGTGAGAGACAGAGAGAGTCAGAGAGAGAGTGAGAGACACAGAGAGTGAGAGACAAAGAGAGAGTGAGAGACACAGAGAGAACGAGAGACAGAGAGAGACAGAGAGTTATAGACAGAAAGAGACGGAGAGAAAAAGCGAAAGAGACATTGAGAGACAGAGAGATACTCACAGAGAGGGACAGAGAGAGAGACACAGAGAGAGAGTTAATACTGATGGTGGCTTTTGATGACAGTGACTATATTAAATTGATGCATCTGAAACTAATTGTAACATTATGTACTAGATGTTTAATTTCTTATGCTTTCTTTTACTTCTCAATGTTTGCTTATTGGGGGATTGAATTGCACTATGTTTTCACCTTGCTATCCAGTGTGTTCATGCTCTGGATGCGTTTCCTGTGACTGCTAACTCTTGATCTTCCTTGACCCTCTTGTATGTCAGAGGTCGTTTGCTTATAGTCAGTCGAAAATGTCTATTCTATAATAACAGTCTCAACTAGAAAAACGAGTCCTATCAAAGCAATTTTACAGAGTTTCTTTCTGCTAAGCGAATTTACTGCAATAACTAACATACTCCTACTGCGTGAACTTTTAAATTGGGCTATCTCCCTGACTGTTGCATTGTCAGCAGGTGCTTCCTGTGTTTTGACTGGATATGAGACTTCCTCTTCCGGTATTCTCTGGTCATGTTATTAAAGGTAGCAGGTATTATATTATGTTATGTTTTATTATGTTATTATCAGAGCACTACGGATACATACATATGGCGTCTGATATTCTCCTTGAAATACTGAGAACTATCAAGGAGAATCCTGTGACCACGTGTACGAGCTCTGCTGTACGGTTGGTGATCAATAAATCGGACGGATGAATTACTGATCAGATTTCAATGCATGCAAATTAACTTAAAAGAGCCGCGATAGCTCAGTGGTTAGTGAACTGGACTACAAAGAACAAGGGGTAGGGTTCGATCCCAACCGACGGCTTCCGGTTCACCCAGCCTTAAATGGGTACCGGATTTTTTTTCTGGGAAAGTAAAGCAGCACGGGCGTAATACTAACCACATTACCCCAAAAATCATGAGCAGAAGGTCTGTAAAATATAGGGTCACTAACACCATATTCCCTATACGCCACTTGGCGTGACGGGGTACTTTACTTTTTTACTAAATTAACTTAAAAGCAGTGCAAGTAATACGTACACAGCCTGTTCTTTAATTGATTATTATTACTTTTTTCCCTTTGAAATTGAGTTTATCTAAGAATGTTACACCTGGGGCAACACCCCCACAGCTCCCCTCCCATCACGCTACGCCACTGGTGACAAAATCGCATCAGAGAAGTAAGTAAAACATTGAACGGGCCCCTTCACGTGCGTAAAGGAAATATGTGTTAGTGGTCATATTTATAAAAACAACTTTCAGGACATTATTTTGGGGACAACGTGGTCAGTACTACGGCCGTGCCGCTTTACTTTCCCAGAAACAATCCGGTGCCTATTTAACACTGGGTGAACCTGGAACTCGTCAATCCAGATCGACTTTTTGTCCTTAGTAGTCCAGTTGACTAACAACTTAACTATCGCGTCTCCGTCATCAGAATATGTAAGCAAATTATCACAGCGTGGCAGCAAATTGCGTCATAACATAGGAGGCGTCATTTTTACGGCGAAAAACAATTAAAACAAAAAAGCAAGAGAGGAGAAAGATGAACGAAAGAAAGAAAGAAAATGAAGGAGAAAATAAAAGAATATTCTTCATATGCCATCTTCATTTTCGAATTATGTAGTTCGTTAAACTGTTCTTGTCCTGCTAAAGCTTTGGATCGCTCGGCTGCGTGGAGAACAGAAACATGTTGCATGGGCAACAACTTGTCTCTTTCTTTTTCTGGCCATGCTCGCGCCTTGGTGAGGATTTCTAGTTGCGTTGAAAATCCATAGTTAACTATGACTGACGGGGGCTACTGCATAGTCCGTTAATTAACTTAGATGTAAAAATAAGGTTAAATAATCGTTACTAGACACGATCAGACAGTATTGCATGTAGCTGTCACTGTAAAACTTACTCATAAAGCTAAAGAAACTAAAGATGGATAAAATAGTACTGACCATTGAGATGTTGGTGGCTTTACTTATAAAGCTAGAGAAAATAAAGATGGATAAAATAGTACTGACCATTTAGAGGTCGGTGGCTTTACTTATAAAGTTAGAAAAACTAAAGATGGATAAAATAGTACTGACCATTGAGATGTCGGTGGCTTTACTTATAAAGTTAGAAAAACTAAAGATGGATAAAATAGTACTGACCATTGATAGGTCGGTGGCTTTACTTATAAAGTTAGAAAAACTAAAGATGGATAAAATAGTACTGACCATTGATAGGTCGGTGGCTTTACTTATAAAGCTAGAGAAACTAAAGATGGATAAAATAGTACTGACCATTGATAGGTCGGTGGCTTTACTTATAAAGCTAGAGAAACTAAAGATGGATAAAATAGTACTGACCGTTGAGATGTCGGTGACTTTGTGGTTAAAGCACTCGTCATCTGTCCTGAAGGGTTTGGATTAAATGCCAGTTGGGGCAGCAACAAAAAGTATTCAACCTGAAGGTCTCTCAGAGCCCACCCAGTTTCTGGGGACCAGAGAGGGAAAGACAGCAGGAAACTGAAGGTCCCATCTTCTTTATGACGTTAAAACTTTGTACAATGTTGTCAATAACATTTCTTGAACCACCATAGAAATTGCTATGGGATTACCCTAATCTTAGTGGCCATTGACTTTCCAAATCGTGTGATTCAGTAACACGAGTGGGGAACTGGTTGGTCTGGAAGCAAGACGTCTCGACATAGAGAAGTTGTGAGTTCAAATCCAGCATTAGTTGGAATTATTTTTTTATTTCTCTCTGCGGCAACCACCCTGGTCTCAGCAGCGAGGCCAGGCTTGAAACGTCAATTACTCATCGACAGAAGAAATGAGTACCTCCGGAGACGGCGTTATCTGCATGTGCAACAAGGGACCCCTGTGTGCACGGCTCCCAGGGAAAGTCGGATAAACACGCAAAATTCAGTTCCTAGTCTCTAGGGACTCCTCCAGAGGTGAAAATTGGTGGACGCAAACACAAGTAACACGACGTTTTACAACATTAGATTTATTCTTGCATTAAGTCATAACTTTATATCATCATCATCAAGTACCGGGCCTACTGGCGTAGGTGATCATGTCTCTCCACAACTTTCGATCTCGACAGTTCTTTATCATTTCTGTTGTTGACCTTCTGCCAAGCCATTCTCTTAAGCTGTCTGGTATCTTTTCTCCTTGTTTCCCTCTATCTCTTCGTCCCTCAATTTTTCCAGTTGTTACAGTATATTCCAGTTGTTCTCTTCTCATTACATGGCCAAAAAATGATGACTGTTTCTTCCTAATATTGGAAATATAACTTTATATAAGAGTAGTTTATAGAGCTGAACAGTCCAGAGTGACAGCACTGGGTCATTCGGTCTTTATTCTCCAACCTTATTCAAATGTGTAATTCTCGAATTACCCCAAGCAGACTCTAGAAATTTGTGAGAAAATATGTTAATAATAGTGCTGGCCAACTTTCACCTGTGGCGAAATCCCTAGAGACTAGGAACTGAATTTTGCGTGTTTACCTATTTTTTTCCTGGCAGCTGTGTACACAGGGGTCCCTCTCCGTACAGGCAGATAACTCCGTCTTCGGAGGTACTCATATTTTTTCCATCGATGAGTAATTGACGTTTCAAGCCGTGCCTCGTTGCTGAGACAAGGGTGGTTACCGCAGAGAGAAATCATAAATAAAAATCTCAACTTGTTCAACTCGCAACCTCTCTGTCTAAATGCTGGCGTATTACCTCGAAACCAACCAATTCCCTGATAGATTTTGGTAGCTTGATATCCATCTCAGTCTGTCTGTCGGTCTGGTCTGTCTGCCACTCAGTGCCCCTTTCTCTGATTTCTATTGCTACTTCCCATATCTTCACTTTTCTATTTCTATGTGTTCCTATCTTTGTTTCCTTTTAGACTAATATCTATCCTTTCTCTCCGAATGTCTCATTCTAAACCTCTATGACTGTTCATTTCTTTCTCGTTCGCTCTGCCTGTTTCTATTTCTTCAACTCGCAATTCCTCTTTCCCTTTCTTTGCGCGCTCTCTCTCTCTCTCTCTCTCTCTCTCTCTCTCTCTCTCTCTCTGCAACTGCCTTTCTATCTCTGCCTCATTTCTTGCTGCTGTCTGTCAATCTCTGCCTCATTTCTTGCTGCTGTCTGTCAATCTCTGCCTCATTTCTTGCTGCTGTCTGTCAATCTCTGCCTCATTTATTGCTACTGTCTGTCTATCTCTGCCTCATTTTTTGCTACTGTCTGTCTATCTCTGCCTCATTTATTGCTACTGTCTTTCTTTCTCTGCCTCATTTATTGCTACTGTCTGTCTATCTCTGCCTCATTTCTTGCTACTGTCTGTCTATCTCTGCCTCATTTCATGCTACTGCCTTTCTTTCTCTGCCTCATTTCTGGTATCTATTCCAGTCTTAGTGAGCCGCAATAGCTCAGTGGTTAGTGAACTGGACTACAAAGGACAAGAGGCCGGGTTCGATCCTGACCGACGGCTTCCGGGTTCACCCACCCTTAAATGAGTACCGGATTTTTTCTAGTAAAGTAAAGCGGCACGGGCGTAATACCGACCACATGGACCCAAAAATCATGTGCCGAAGGTATGTAAAAATTATGGTCATTAACACCATATTCTCTATACGCCACTTGGCGTGACGGGGTCTTTTTACTTTTTTTTTTTTTAACTATTACAATCTTACTTATAACACCATTCTCTCTTTATCATTATGTTACTCACAACCCCCCTGCCTCCCCCACTCATCTACCTAACCACAAACAAATGTGTGCACACCCAGCCCACTTAACCCTCATATCCCGGTTTTGCTTATAAACGACAAGCAATTACAACAATCAGACGAACCGAGGCCACGAAATATGCTCACAACGTTTACCCAGACCATGTGTGGTTTGCGTGAGTCATTCCGTTCGCTCGCTCGTTTCTTTATTTCAGAATTTGTTTTTTTCCTTTATACGTTAACAATTTTTTTTTCTTTTTTTTTTCTCTAAGCCTCTTCTCTTTCCTTTATTCCCCGCCATTGAAAAAAATGATTCATTGTTGTCTGGTCTAGTTCCGTGTTGCTTCATCACTTCTCACAATTTACTGGGTTTTTTTTCTTACTTATTTTAGCAGTTATTTTTGTTTTTCTACTGACTATTTTCTAAGTGCGGGTACAATTTCCATCTTTGTTCATCATCATCATCGAGTTCCGTCTCTGCATCGAAGGTTTGCTACCATGGAGCGCCATTCCATCTTGTCTCTTATTTTGATGGTGCAAGTTGTCATAATATGACTCGTCCATCTTTTGATTTTACTCGTCCATGTTAGTCTCGGTCTGCCCCTGTCTCTTTTACCTTGTATTTCCCTTCCAAGATTAATTTTAATAGGCTGCTGTGTCTTTTCACATGCCCCAAAAATCTCATTTGTCTTGTTTGAATTGTGTTTGGTAGTTCTCCTATCATTTTTAGTGGTTTTAAGACTTCATCATTTGTTTTCTTTTCTTTCCATCCAATTCTTCATGTTCTTCTATAAATCCACATTGCAAAGGATTCAATTTTTTTGGTCTGTTTTCTTGTCTAATGTTTCTGCACTATACTAGAATGTTGAGAAGATATAACATTTTGCTATTCTTAGATTTAGCCCTAGTGTTATTTGTTTTGATGTTTGTATATTTTTCATGCCTTTCTGTCTCTGTTCACATCACATCAGTTATGTAGAGTCAGTCTTAACGTATGGATGTGAATCATGGACAATAGGATAACAAACAATAAAATCACTAGAGTCTGTAGAAATGTGGTTTTACAGAAGAATGTTGAGAATACCATGGACAGCTCAGAGGAGTAATGAAAACGTTCTGAAAGAGGCCAAAGCAAAAAGAGAGCTAATTTCCAATATTAGGAAGAAACAATCATCTTTTTCTGGCCATGTAATGAGAAGAGAACAAATAGAATATATTGTAACAACTGGGAAAATTGAGGGACGAAGAGATAGAGGAAAGCAAGGAGAAAAAATACCAGTCAGCTTAAGAGAATGGCTTGGCAGAAGGTCAACAACAGAAATGATAAATAACTGACGAGATCGAAAATTGTGGAGAGACATGATCACTTACGCCAGCAGACCCGGTACTTGATGATGATGATATTTTTCATGGCATTAAAATTACTTTTCGCCTTTCCTATTCTCTTGCTTATTTCAGTTTTAAATTTATCTTTATTATATCTTTTCATATAATTCTAATTATCATTCATCTTCATTATAAAATATGTATATATGTTTTAAATTGCCTAAATAAATGTATACATCGTTTATTCATTGTACTTAATAGTAAACATATTCTCTAAGTTATACACACGTCACTTTCATCCAGTTTTAAATCTTGTAAGAATCGTTTTCGCGCAATTTTTTTGCTTCTAAAAAAACTTTCCCATTACTGGGCTCCGCAGGGGAACTTTTAGGGACCGCGAGTGAAGGTTACTTGTCCGGTGTAGTCGTCTCGAAAATTTCGGATTTGAGTTTTTATTTCACCCCCGATAGAAAAAACGGTTGGCCCAAACGGGATTCGAACCGCATTCTCCGGGTTTTGAGCCCGACAAGTAATCGATTCGGAAACCCATTCTCCGTTTTCGCCTTGATTTCTATAATTGTTGATTGAAACTCAGTTTTAAATATTAATTTTATTTTTTTTAATTGTAGATTAATTGTTTTAAAATTACAATCAACTGCTAATCTATTGAGCCGCGATAGCTCAGTGGTTAGTGAACTGGACTACAAACGACAAGAGTTAGGGCTCGATCCTAACCGACGGCTTCCAGGTTCACCCAACCTTTAATGGGTACCGGATTTTTTTTTCTGGGAAAATAAAGCGGCACGGGCGTAATACCGACCACATTACCCCAAAAATCATGTGCCGAAGGTCTATAAAATTTATGGCCACTAACACCATATTCCCTATATGCCACTTGGCGTGACGGGGGTACTTTACTTTTTTTTTTTTTTAACTAATCAATTAAAAATTCTAATTTTCACATAAAATTATTTAGCCTCAATTTTTGTTATACGGGATGTTTGTGACTCACAACAGCCAAAGACAAGTGGAACGTGCAGCTGCGAGTCTGCATACAGTTTCGAGTACTCGCTGACGTCAATGCAAGTTTACTATTGTCTTAAAATGGATAAATAAGAAAATTATTGTCTTCAGACATTCTTCCATGTTATTCCTTCTCTTTCTTTAGTTGTCAGTCGCTAATTTCTACAGAATGGTCTCAAAAATACGTAATGGCTATCAGCTATTAGCAAAAAAACAGATTGTTTTACCAAAAATATCAGACTTGAAATTATAAATTGTGAGTAATCTAAACTAGCATGAAGGTTAACCTCCTGCTTTAGTTTTGTTTGTGATGAAAACTGGCCAGAGACTGCCTCAAATAAAAGAGAGAATGTAGCAAAACATGAAAATAATGTTAATACAGTTTAATATTTGAATACACGTCTTTCAATAGACTGTTAATATGGCAGAAGATTTGGAGATACTACTTTCAATAGATTGTTAATGTGGCGGAATATTTGGACATACTACTTTTAATAGATTGTTAATGTGGCTGAATATTTGGAGATACTACTTTTAATAGATTGTTAATGTGGCTGAATATTTGGAGATACTACTTTTAATAGATTGTTAATGTGGCGGAATATTTGGACATACTACTTTTAATAGATTGTTAATGTGGCTGAATATTTGGAGATACTACTTTTAATAGATTGTTAATGTGGCTGAATATTTGGAGATACTACTTTCAATAGATTGTTAATGTGGCTGAATATTTGGAGATACTACTTTTAATAGATTGTTAATGTGGCGGAATATTTGGAGATACTACTTTTAATAGATTGTTAATGTGGCGGAATATTTGGAGATACTACATTTAATAGATTGTTAATATGACTGAATATTTGGACATACTAATTTCAATACACTTGATATGACAGAATATTTGGACATATTACTTTCAATAGATTATTAATATGACGTAATATTTGGACATACTAATTTCAATAGATTGTTAATATGGCAGAATATATTGACATACTACTTTCAATAGTTTGTTAATATGGCTGAATATTTGGACATACTACTTTCAATAGATTATTATTATGGCAGAATATTTGGACATATTACTTTCAATAGTTTGTTAATATGGCTGAATATTTGGACATACTAATTTCAATAGATTGTTAATATGGCAGAATATATTGACATACTACTTCCAATAGATTGTTAATATGGCAGAATATTTGAACATACTATTTCCAACAGATTATTAATATGACAGAATATTTGGACATACTACTTCCAATAGATTATTAATATGACAGAATATTTGGACATACTACTTCCAGTTAATTATTAATATGACAGAATATATGGACATACTACTTCCAGTTAATTATTAATATGACAGAATATATGGACATACTACTTCCAATAGATTATTAATATGACAGAATATATGGACATACTACTTCCAATAGATTATGAATATGACAGAATATATGGACATACTACTTCCAATAGATTATTAATATGAGAGAATATTTGGACATACTACTTTCAATAGATTATTAATATGACAGAATATTTGGACATACTACTTTCAATATATTGTTATTATGGCAGAATATGTGGACATATTACTTTCAAAATATTGTTAATATGACAGCATATTTGGACATACTACTTTCAATATATTGTTAATATGACAGAATATTTGGACATACTACTTTCAATAGACTTAATATGGCAGGATATTTGGACATACAACTTTTAAAAAAAAAAACAGAGTTTTATAGGAGCTCTGTTATCCCACAGAACGAGATAATCGTTATATTTAAGAACATCCTGTTGTACGTTTTTACTGATAGAAATGATATTATCTATATCAAAATGATATTATACTTATCGAAATGATATTATACTTATCGAAATGATATTATACTTATAGAAATGATATTATACTTATAGAAATGATATTATACTTATCGAAATGATATTATCATTACCGTAATGATATTATACTTATAGACATGATATTATACTTTTAGAAATGATAATATACTTATAGAAATGATATTATACTTATAGAAATGATAATATACTTATAGAAATGATATTATACTTATAGAAATGATAATATACTTATAGAAATGATATTATACTTATAGAAATGATAATATACTTATAGAAATGATATTATACTTATAGAAATGATAATATACTTATAGAAATGATATTATACTTATAGAAATGATATTATCCTTATCGAAAAGATATTATCCTTCATCAAGTACCGGGCCTAGTGGCGTAGGTGATCATGTCTTTCCACAACTTTCGATCTCGGCAGCTATTTATCATTTCTGTTATTGACCTTCTGCCAAGCCATTCTCTTCAGCTGTCTGGTATTTTTTCTCTTTGCTTCCCTCTATCTCTTCGTCTCTCAATTTTTCCAGTTGTTACAATATATTCAAGTTGTTCTCTTCTCATTACATGGCCAAAAAATGATGATTGTCTCTTCTTAACATTGGAAATTAGCTCTCTTTTTGCTTTGACCTCTCTCAGAACCTCTTCATTACTCTTCTTAGCTGTCCATATTATCCTTACCGAAATGATATTATACTTATCGCAATACCACACTTATCAAAATGATATTATATTTATACAATTATATTATATTACAATATTTTTATTGTTTTCCTGCATGAAATGAAATCGACTGCAACCCCTAAAATTTTACCGAAACGAATTCTAAACCGATTGGAATTAAATAATTAAAAAAAAAAAAACCTATCTCTATTTGTTATACTACTGGAGAACAAAATCTTGTTCTCCTCTCTTTGTACCAGGGTCACTATGTTCTGTACCACGAGCATCTGTAATACCAAAAACCAGCACCAACTGTACCGTGTCAGCATCTAATTAACTTCCCACTAATCTAATATATATCTTCACTGGATAATAATGTTTCCCTTCTGTGTTTGAGCTATGATCTCTTCACGAATATTGGTACTTTGCCTAACGATGAGCTTGTGTTTAGGCTGGGCTGTCAAACAAATGGCTGTACTCTAAACGGACAAAAACAAATTCTCAAATTTACTCCTTATATCATCATCATCATCATCATCACCATCATCATCATAATCATCATCATGTGCCATACCGGTTGGTGTAGGCGATCACGTCCTTCTCGCAATATTCTATCCACAGTGTGCCGTATCAATTCCTTTGTTGCCTGTTTTCCATGCCATGACACCAAGCTATCTAGTATCTTCTCTCTTTGTCGTCCGATCTCTCTTTCTCTGTATTCTGCCAGTTGTAACAAAACATTCCAACTTTCCACTTCTCATGATGTGCCTGAAAAAAACTGTTGATTTGTAATAGAGTATAGCTAGTGAGAGCATGGGGGCAGGTAACTTAGTTGTTACCCGCTTCTCAATAGATAATAGCAGTAACAAATAGTAGCGATCAGCAGTAGTTAGGACATGAAGTTGGAGAATGGAAAATTTCCAGCCAGAAATAGAAGTTCACATCGGTGTAGGGTCCTCAGAAGAAGCAAGGACACCCACCAAGCTAAGGAGGAAATGTCCAGAATTATTGGACGACACAATGAACAGTTTAGGTCCATGGAAATGTCCACTTCAAACAGTTTGTGAGTGAGAGGAGATACGAGATACAGATTTACACCAACAGCAGGTTGGGGAAATAACAAATAACATGCGTTGACCTCATGACTTTGCTGTCCAGTAAACAGCTACCATGAAAGGTAAGAGTCGTGAAATAATAGTATTTATTTTAAATAGGTTATAAAAGTCACGAAAATAATATGTTATTGTCAAAGTCTTGGACGGTCGAGACACAAGACAGTTGTAGGGTTCAAGTCTCTGACACGAGGCTGCAAGTGATCAGGAGGGAATCTAAAATTTTCACTTCGTGACGATTTTGATTGGTTACTGATTTTCAGGTGAAGAGAGTGGTTGAAGTATTAAACTTCAACACAACAGGAATTAAAGGTTACAGTCAGAGAGAGAGTGAAGTTAGAATGTAGACTAAGTAAGCTTAGTACGGCTTCGGCCGAACTGCCGAAGGCAGTTAGTTAAAAGTTAAGTAGAACTAGAAGTGTTAGAATAAGAAGCTAAGCAAGTTAGATCACAAGTTTAGTTAGTAAGTTTTCTTGATGTAGCAAAGCCAGTTAGTTAGGAAGTTGGAATCATCGAAGTTGTAGTTCAAGTCAGTTTAGAAGTTATTAGTAGAAGTTGATAGAGAGCACTATGAACTTAAGCTGTGAAAGTGTTGTTGAAAGATTCACAGAATTGTGCTGCAATATGTTCTTACAAGTTCGTAAGTAAACAAATGAATACTATTGTATGAAAGATATGCACTTACGGACATTCAAATAGTCACCGACGATAGTCTCTTGAGTGTCCTGAATTAACGAAGATTAATTTAAGATAAGTGCACGATCATGGGCCAGGATTGATAATAGAGATATCAATAAACTGATTATGATTTTATAATGAGAGAAAAAGAGTCTGTCATGAATTACCTGTTGTGATCAACTAAAAAATAAATGTGCTCTGCTGTCAAGTTATAATATAATATAATATAACATCAAGATATAAATACAACAAGAGTCAGTGTGGGTCTATAACAGAAGACCCACACTGACTCTTTATTTATTTATGATGTTATTTTAGGAGCTCGATTTTTGTGTTGGCCTATTTGAGAATGTCCTATTTGAAAGGCCATGGAACTTTTAACATTCTTCTGAGAAATTGCATCTCTGTGGCCTCTGATCGTCTTTTTAATCTTTTTGTCTACTGCCCATGATTCGCTTCCATAGATCAGATTTGACTCTACATAGTACTGATGAAACTTTCTTTCTCACTTCTGTTGACATGGATTTGTCACATAAGACGTTTTTTATTTTCTGAAATGCAATTTTGGCCTGAGCTATTTATATACATGACACCTTATATACCGGACGATAAACATCAGCATATTCTAGGAGATCAGTGATTCACATTTAATCCATAAATTAATTTTCTATTACACAAGTTCATGACTAGTTCAAAAGCTGGTTTCAATTCGTTCAACTTCGATTCGTTTAACTTAGACTCAAGAAATACTTCAAGATCCAACATTATCACAAACTACTTCAACCTTCAAATTCATCACAAACTTATTCGAACTCCAACACCAACCAACATGAACTGCTAAGATACAAGCCCAAATTTATTAGACTTTTCCACGCCAACCAGAATTTTGTTTAATTTTTTGCTTTACTTCAGAATTACCTCCATCTCCGACTTTATCCAATATAGCTCGATGTCCGACTGCATCCAGAATAACCCCCATCACCAGCTTTATCCAGAATTACCCCGATCTCCGACTCCATCCAGAATTACCCCGATCTCCGACTCCATCCAGATTTACCTCGATCTCCGACTCCATCCAGATTTACCCCGTTCCTCGTCTCCATCCAGATTTACCTCGATCTCCGACTTTATCCCTAATGACCTCGATCAAAGACTTCATTCACAATTTATTGATACCAGACTTCACTCAGAAATACCTTGATCTCAGACTCCATTCTGAATTGCCTCGATCTCAAGATTCATTCAAAATTACCTTTATCTCAAGATTTATTAAAAATTACCTCAATCTCAAGATTCATTCAAAATTACCTCAATCTCAAGATTCATTAAAAATTACCTCGATCTCAGACTTACTTCAAAATTACGTCGGTTTCCGACTCTATCCAGAATTTACCTAAATCTCAAACTTTTTTTTAACTCTAGAGAGGACCCTTCCCCCCCCCCCCCCTTTTCTCTCTCTTCCCCCCCCCCCCCTTTTTTACCTTCTACTCAAGAAGATGGAAAACGACTTCACTCCCGATCTAGTATTTGCAACTGGAGACATATCTATCAAAATAAACAGAAAAGAGCTGAACCAAGTCGGAGATAGTGACCACAGACCAGTCAAACTTTCAGTAAATCTTGCTCACAAACAGCAGTTGCAAATACCTCTTCCCGGCTGGAACTATAAGAGAGCAGAATGGCAAAATTTGCCAGGCTCACTGATATACTGCGCCTATCAACACCCACGAAAAGAAGGTCAATAATATGATAGAGCGGTTAACAAATGGAATCCTGAGAGCTGCTAAAGAATCCATTCCTAGAGGAGCAAGAAGAAACTACAAGCCATACTGGAGCAAGGAAATAGAAAGACTAGAAGTAGGAACTGGACTCTGCCAGAGAACTAGTTGAAACATCACACAGCACAGAGAGCAACATTGCCTACAAAGCAGCCTCTGCCAAATACAGACGTGAGGTCATGATATCAGCCAGACAGAGCTCGATAGACAAAACAGAGAGCCTTAATCTAGACAAAAATGGCCATAAATTATGGAAACTTGCGAATGCTCTGTGCGACGAAAACAACTGCCGACCTTCAATATCATTAGAACTTAACCAGAACATCATCACAGGCAAAAGGGCAGCAAATCTACTGATAGAGACTTACAAAAACATTAGTAGTATAATCATTCCAATAGACAAACAGAGAGCTGCAAGGCGGGAAAACCAAGAGGCAAAACACATGCCTTTAGCACCAGAAGAGCATCAGACGACCATCTTTACCCCAACTGAATTAGATTTTGCCCTCAAAGGATTGAAGCTCTAAAGTTCCCCTGGTAAAGATGGAATTACCAACGAAATGCTCATAAATCTGGGACAGAAAACCAAGGGCCAGCTTTTAAGGATAATAAATGCTAGCTAGAAGAGAGGTCATGTGCCGGCAATCTGGAAAGAAGCTATTATGGTGCCCATTCTCAAGCGTAGAAAAGACCCACTAGACCCAAGTAGCTACAGACCAATTAGCCTACTGAGCTGCCTGAGTAAACTCATGGAAAGGCTGGTTAACAGAAGACTTATGTGGCATTTGGAGACAAAACAACAAATCGTACCACAAAAAAGTGGCTTCCGTCAGCACAGATCAACTGAAGACCGGTCATCTACATCGCACAGAAAATAGAGGATGCTCTACAAGAAAAGAAACACACTGGCAGTGTGGATCGACATGGAGAAGGCTTTTGATAGGGTTTGGCGAGAGGGTTTAAAGAACAAGCTTTTTAAACTTGGCATCCAGAGTCGTTTATTCAATTGGGTCTCTCAATACCTTCAGGATAGAACGGCCAGTGTAAAAGTACAAGGTCAACTAAGTAAGAAGGTCACAATCGAACAAGGTGTCCCACAAGGCGGAGTCTTGTCCTCGACACTCTTTTTAATTTTAATAAATGACATCGTAATGGACATACACCCCGAATACACTCAGCAATATACGCAGATTATCTGGCGTTATGGGCTCGCGAAGAAAGTATGTCGGTGGCTGGTTCCAGGATGCAAGATGCCCTAGGTGAACTTGAAAAATGGACGAACACCTGGTTCTTACCAATCAACGAAAATAAAACTACATATACAATTTTCAGCCTATCAAGAAACACACTCTCTGCAAACTTGAAGATAAAAGACCATACACTCCCTATTGACCAAAACCCAACATATCTTGGCGTCACCATGAATCGCAGAATGACTTGGAAAAATCAGATAGACAGAGCAAGAAAAAAAGCCAGAAAATTAACAAATATTATGAGGAAATTGGCAGGAACCGGACTGGGGAGCAGACGGCAATATCTTGAAACGACTATATGTAGGAAGAGTCAGACCAGTCCTAGAGTATGGAGTCACAGCCTGTGCTATGGCTTCCAAATCACACCTTAGCAAAATTAACAGAACACAAAACCAAGCTGCCTGTATCATTACTGGTGCTATGAAATCTACACCAATCAAGGCTCTAGAAACAGTAACAGGTTTACAACCCTTAGATGACAGAAGGGTATAAAGTATTGCAACATGCGGAGAAATATAGAAGGTTCCTTAGCCACCCCAAGCACCAAAGAATAACTAGTTTCGGAATTGTACGACTAAAGAGGAGCAACTTCGCCGCAATCGCCAATGAACTAACTACTAGAGACCCAGTACTTTCCCAAACAATACCGAAACCCGGTAATTGAGAAAGGCGGAAATAAAAGCCAGAGAAGAAAGCTCCAGACATTCAACTACGAGAAAACAGACCAGGACGTCATTAGCAAAATCAGACATAGGAAACAGAGCGCCCCTCGTAGGAGGCAGGAGAGATGGACGCAGCCACCCTGGTGGAATGTAGATGTCGAGGAAGCTTGGCGGAGCAAGAGACAAACGGTCAAGACATGGCAGAAAGCCAGAAGGTATGGTAGAACACAACCTGAGCTCTTGAAGCGTCTGAAAGTAGAGGTCGACCAAAAAATGATGCACTTTAAACTATGCGCTAAGCAGGCTAAGGATGCCAAATGGGATGACTTCTGTAAAAAAGTGTGCTCAGAAAAATCGCTCGCCACATTCTGGCGCCTTCAGCAGTGCATGAATGGCACAACACGACACAGAGGTATACCAGACTTTCAGAGCACAGGCCAGATATGGTACAAATCTGATGAGAGCAAAGGGAAGGCCCTGCTTGCCCGCTACATTGAGCAGACGGACCAAAGAAATGAGGCTGTAAGAATGAGGATACGGGGATCTTTGTCAAATTTGTGTAAGGATGTAGGGCTGGAAGCAGATCTCACAATCACAACCGATACCATTCGCACGACACTTAAAAGGTCACACAACACTGCTCCTGGTCCAGATGGTGTTCGGTATGATGACATAGGCGATTTAGCTGATGACGACTTGACAACACTGGCCAATGAGTTTAATGCCAGTATTCGGAGTGGCCAGATTAAGGAGGAGTGGCTACACAGCTACTTACTACCGCTACCGAAGCAAAACAAGGACCATTCTCAGATCAGTGCCTACAGAATCTTCACAATGCAGAACACTGCGGGCAAGCTGCTGGAGAAAATAGTTGCCCGCGTCCTCACCTGTCGCCTTGAACAGAAACGCGTATTCCCATCCACACTCGGAGGTTATAGATATAACAAAGAGACATGGCTAAATGCGGCAGTATTTGCCTATGGCGTCTTCGAAGGCTTCCACAAACGAGAGGAGACATGTGCTGCTGCTATAGATCTGGAGGATGCATACAACAGGGTACCATTTGAATATCTCATGCATATGCTTATCAAACTGGCGGTGAACCCCTTACTCATTAGATGGATAGCCGCGGCACTGTTTCAGAAGAAGGTGATACTCAGATGTGGAAGTTGGTCTTCCGAGCCAACATCCATTTGTCCTGGGCTGCCACAAGGCTCACCATTGTCACCAGTTCTATTTAACGTGTACACAATAACAATCACGGCCCACAGCTGGATGGGAGGGGAAGAACTATGACTTTTGCTGATGATATTCTGGTATATCGACAGGGAAGAGACAGACGGGGAATCGCCTCCACAATGCAAGACGAACTCGATCGCATTTCTTCCTGGTGTGGGGTTTCAGGTGCCTTGGTTAATCCTAATAAAGCATTAGTTACATGGTTCTCCTTAACAATCATATCGTTAATACGACCACACCGGTAGTACGAATGGGAGCTGATGAGGTGACCAGGGACAAGTTGATGACATACCTCGGAGTTAAGTTTGATCGCAGCCTGTGTTTTCGGGACCACGTCGACCATGTGATAAAAAAATCCCGCAAAGGATTAGCCGCCTTGAAGGTCATGGCAGCTGCCACATCGAGCAGAAGCTACTTACTCTTCTGTTCCAGGGATTAATCCTCGCACCAATCGAGAATGCCCTGGCCATTCTTACTGTCAGTACGACTCAAATTGATAGGCTGGAGAAAATACAAAATGAAGCTATGCGCATTATCCTGGGATGTACGAGGGACACTCCCTGTGTAGCAATGAGGTATCTTCTTGACTTTCCTACCATGGATGACAGAATCAAGATCTGGAGAGCACGAGCATACCTGAAGATTAGTACAGATACAGAGCATCCATTGCACCACGTGCTCAACACAGAGAAAGGTACCAGGCTAAAAAGAGGCAAATCATGGGTGGGCCGGCAGAAGAAGATGTCATCAAACAGGTCTGTGGGCTTACCAATATCAGCGTTGGTGAGGAGTGGATACCGGTGCCTACGTCATTTAGGGGGACTTTCTCATGTATTGTCACACTCGACAGGAAAAGTAGGGAACAGAACCCGGTCGTGGTTAATGCTGAGGTCAAAGGTCTCATCTGCGATAATACCGATGAGAAAGATGCAGTCATCTATACAGACGGATCTGTAAGACGACACGAAAGAAGTGCATGGGCATTTACAGCACGCTCGGCAGGCAGAATAGCCAAGGAAGACAGTGGTGCATACGCCATGACCACGAGTAGCATCACAATGGAGGTGATGGCAGTGACCAAGGCATTCAAATGGTTAGAGTCACAAGACATCCACGCATGTATACTGAGTGATTCGATGAGCATGATAAAAAAAGTGGAGGCGGGCTTTGTACGCATGCAATGGGTAGAGTCGTTGCAGAAATCCAAAATACGTAAGGTCACCTTTGTCTATGTCCCTGGACATGCGGGAGTACGGGAAATGAGAGAGCGGTCAGGTTGGCTAGCTGCGCTGTCGTTGAGGACGCGCAACCAATGGATCGGGCGGACATCATCAATGCCCTTCGAGATGTGGGAAGAGCACGGGACTTCGACAAACACAGATCAATGTCACTTCTTCGGATGATGGAAATGGGAGTTAAGATGGGCACGGCCAGAAATGAGAAACTTGGTGGCCGTGTAAGAAGACTTATCAACCAACATAGAACTGGAGTCGTCAGTCGCTGGACACTGAGGGAATTGCTGAGGAGGGGATCTGAGCACCTATGGACATGTTCGGAGTGCAATGATGATGACCCGCAAATAACTCAATAACTCAATAACTCAATAACCGAAACCCTTGAGCCCATCTGATATGTCTCCTCATGGGAAACATAAAATATCAAAACTTAAGGAAAATATAAAATGAGTGATGAAAAAATGTAACCAATCAGACACAGAAAGAAAAGACGTAGCAGAAAAAAACGCATACACGATACCTACCCACAGGACTCTTGGACCTACATACACACAGATGGCTAGCTGCAAATGCCACCAGAAATTGAGGGGGTGGTGTGTTCTTGACGCTGAATAATCAGGACGAGATCACCAAGTCAATAGCTACTGGAAAATTCTCAAACAACTTTAAAGCAGAAACTGAGGCCCCCAGAGATGCGCAACACTGGCTACTCAACACAAAAATAACATGCACAATAAATTGGTGATTCTGACTGATTCACTGTCAGTATATCAGCTCTAAAAAGCCCCAAGAACAATGAACTAGATGACCTGAGAACAACCCTGGACCAACTATGCAATAACTTCCAGAGAGTAGTCATTCAGTGGATACCATCACACTGTAATATACATGGGAACGAACGCGCAGACAAATAGCTAAAGAGGGAGGGAGATTACCACAAGAGAACCATCCGCTCAGTTATGATGAAGCCAAATCCATCCTCATGGGTCAGTTCCATGAAAAATGGAAACGAGAATACCCAAAGCATAACGAAAGGGACGGATACCATCAACTATCAAGGCGGGATCAAGTCATCATACTTCTGCGCACTGGCCTTGTACAATAGAATGAGGAATCACATGTTCATTCAAAATAGGTACAATTAGCCTATGCCACTGTACACTGGACAATATGACTACAAAACATGTTCTTAAGGATTGCCTCCAGTACACAGACCTGAGAAGAGCAATGTGGTCCACACCCACCTCCCTGGAAGAGAAACTATATGGGGCAATCGAATCGCTTAAACAGACAGCTGACTTCATGAAAGAGTCTGGAATCCTACTCTGATTGAATCCTGATCGCAGAGAGAGAGAGAGAGAGAGAGAGAAACTTTTTTTTTTTTTTTTTACAGAATTACAATAACTCTTTTTGTAGAATTACCGCGATCTCAGACAACATTCAGAATTATTTCTACCTAAGACGACTACACCTTCTCTCCAGTCTTTAGGTATTTCTTCCCTCTCCCAAATTTTATCCAATAGATTATGTAACATCTTGGTAGAGGTGATAATATCTGCTTTGATGGCTTCCGAAGGAATTTCATCTGGTCCTGTGCTTTACCATCTTTTAACAGTTTGATGGCTTTCATTATTTCTTCTTTGCTTGGTTTTCCGCAGTTAACGTGTAATTCTTCTTCTGCTGGTAGTATATCTGTCTTGGATATATGGAGGATTATTTGAGCCAGGTCTGTTCAAAAGTTCTTCAAAGTGCTCCTTCCATCTCTCCATTTGTTCCTTTATATTACTAAGCAGATTTCCTTTCTTATCTTTGATAAAGGCGTTGATCTGTTTGTATTTTCCACCTAATTTCTTTGTGCTGTTGTACAGTTCTTTCATATTCCCTTTATTTGCTGCTTCTTCTGCCTCTTTAGCTAATTCATCTATATATTTCCTCTTATCCTTTTTAATGCATCTTCTCACTTCTTTGTTCACCTCTGTGTAAGCTTCTTGTGTCTTGGCTTTATTACTTCTTGTTTTGCTTTTATTTATGTCTGCTTTCTTGTTCTTTCTTCTTTAATTTTATCCAGGGTCTCTGCTGTCATCCATGCCTTATTCTGGCGTTCTCTTTTCCCCAGTGTTTCTTCGCATGTCTCTTTCCATATATTTTTTACCTGTTTCCAATGATCTTCTATATTTATTGTATTTTCTAGTTGTTGGAGGACTTGGTATTTGTTTGATATTGTGACTGCGAATTTATCTTTAATTCCTTGTTCTTTAAGAAACCCTACATTGAAATACGTTCTGCCCTTATTCGTTGTAGTATACCTTTTTATTTAATTTTAAGTTTGGCTAACAGAAGATGATGATCAGAAGCTATATCTGCCCCTCTATATACTTTTACATCCTGTAAGGATGACTTAAACTTATTATTAATACATATGTGATCAATTGATTTTCCGTTCTATGATCTGGTGACACCCATGTAGCTTTGTGTATTCTTTTATGTTGGAATATTGTTCCTCCTAGGCTCATTTGATTAAGGGCGCAGAAATTCACAAATATCTCTCCATTTCGTTTATATCTCCAGTCCATGTTTTCACATAATCTCTTCAAAGCCTCTGTTGTCTGAATCCTACCTTAGCATTTAGGTCTCCCATCAAGATTATAATGTCCTTGGCTCGTTTACAGGAGTGCACAAATTATAGGGGAATTATGCTACTATCAGTGCCAGGAAAAATATTAGGCAGAATCATTCTGGAGAGACTAAAAGAGGCTATAGAGAAACACTTGAGAGATGAACAAGCAGGTTTTAGGAAGAACAGATCATGTGCTGATCAAATAACTACTCTACGTATAATAGTTGAACAAAGTTTAGAACTAAAATCCCCACTTTATATTGGATTCATAGATTACGAAAAGGCATTTGATAGTTTAGACAGAAGAATGCTTTGGAAGTTGCTGAGTCATTATGGAATCCCCATAAAGTTTATTAACCTGATAAAAACAATGTATGAAGGAACAAAATGTAGTGTGGTGCATGAAGGACAGCTTACAGAAGCATTTGAAATAAGAACAGGAGTAAGGCAAGGATGCCTTCTGTCTCCATTTATCTTTCTACTGGCCATAGATTGGATTATGAAAATAACTCAAAACAACAGAAATGGGATCCAGTGGTCACTGACCAAACAACTTGATGATTTAGACTTTGCCGATGACATAGCTCTCCTATCACACAGCCACCAACAGATGCAAGATAAAATGAGTATATTAGATGAGAGATCACAACAGCTAGGACTAAAGATTAATAGAGATAAGACCAACATTATGAGAATTAATGCAGTTGGCAATAACCAAATAAAACTAGGAGAAATACCTCTACTAGACGTACAATCTTATATATATCTGGGCAGTAATATAGATAAAGAGGGAGGAACAGAAAACGATACCAAAATAAGGATATCAAAAGCAAGAGGAGCTTCATTGCACTGGGAAACATATGGAAATCCAAAGAAATTAGGCTAAATACAAAAATACAAATTTTCAACTCCAATGTTAAGTCGGTTCTATTATATGGCTGTGAAACATGGAGAATAACAAAATTGACAATCACGAAGGTACAGACTTTCATTAATGGATGCTTGCGCAGAATAAAGGGATGGAAATGGCAGGACAAAGTCACAAACGTGGAATTATGGAAATGTACCGGTCAAATACCAGTGGATAAAGAAATACAGCGAAGGCGATGGCGATGGATAGGACACACACTACGGAAACCAACTGAGAGTATTACACAACAGGCCCTTTTTTGGAATCCCCAGGGGAAAAGACAAAGAGGAAGACCAAGGAATTCTTGGAGAAGACAGATTGAAGCAGAGATGAAGATGATGGGGAAGACATGGAATGATCTTAAAAGAATTGCAAAAAACAGAACGACTTGGAAAGTGTTTGTTGAAGACCTATGCTCCACTGGGAGCTAAAAGGTAGAAGAAGAAGAAGAAGAAGACGACTACACCTTAAATTTCGTGGACTCTGGACTCCAATCAAGATCACTTTTACCTCCTTCCGACTTCATCGAATCTAACCACGTTTTCTCACTCTATACCTTGACACACTCTACAGGTCCGACTTCATCGAATCTAACCACGTTTTCTCACTCTATACCTTGACACACTCTACAGGTCCGACTTCATCGAATCTAACCACGTTTTCTCACTCTATACCTTGACACACTCTACAGGTCCGACTTCATCGAATCTAACCACGTTTTCTCACTCTATACCTTGACACACTCTACAGGTCCGACTTCATCGTATCTAACCACGTTTTCTCACTCTATACTTTGACACACTCTACAGGTCCGACTTCATCGTATCTAACCACGTTTTCTCACTCTATACCTTGACACACTCTACAGGTCCGACTTCATCGAATCTAACCACGTTTTCTCACTCTATACCTTGACACACTCTACAGGTCCGACTTCATCGAATCTAACCACGTTTTCTCACTCTATACCTTGACACACTCTACAGGTCCGACTTCATCGAATCTAACCACGTTTTCTCACTCTATACCTTGACACACTCTACAGGTCCGACTTCATCGAATCTAACCACGTTTTCTCACTCTATACCTTGACACACTCTACAGGTCCGACTTCATCGAATCTAACCACGTTTTCTCACTCTATACCTTGACACACTCTACAGGTCCGACTTCATCGAATCTAACCACGTTTTCTAACTCTATACCTTGACACACTCTACAGGTCCGACTTCATCGTATCTGACCACGTTTTCTCACTCTATACCTTGACACACTCTACAGGTTCGACTTCATCGAATCTAACCACGTTTTCTCACTCTATACCTTGACACACTCTACAGGTCCGACTTCATCGTATCTAACCACGTTTTCTCACTCTATACCATGACACACTCTACAGGTCCGACTTCATCGAAGCTAACCACGTTTTCTCACTCTATACCTTGACACACTCTACAGGTCCGACTTCATCGAATCTAACCACGTTTTCTCACTCTATACCTTGACACACTCTACAGGTCCGACTTCATCGAAGCTAACCACGTTTTCTCACTCTATACCTTGACACACTCTACAGGTGTAAGATGACTATAAAGCAACACAGAACTGGAGTCGTCAGTGGCTGGGCACTGCGGGACTTGCTGAGGAAGGGATCACCTATGGACATGTTCGGAGTGCAATGATGATGACCCGCAAATAACTCAATAACTCTACAGTTCTGACTACATCAAAACTTACTTCTCTCATTCTAGGCCTTGAAACACTCTACAGAACCGACTTCATCAAAACTTACTTCTCTCACTCTATGCCTTGAAACACTCTACAGGTCCGACTTCATCAAAACTTACTTCTCTCACTCTATGCCTTGAAACACTCTACAGGTCAGACTTCATCAAAACTTACTTCTCTCACTCTATGCCTTGAAACACTCTACAGGTCCGACTTCATCAAAACTTACTTCTCTCACTCTATGCCTTGAAACACTCTACAGGTCCGACTTCATCAAAACTTACTTCTCTCACTCTATGCCTTGAAATACTCTACAGGTCCGACTTCATCAAAACTTACTTCTCTCACTCTATGCCTTGAAACACTCTACAGGTCCGACTTCATCAAAACTTACTTCTCTCACTCTATGCCTTGAAACACTCTACAGGTCTGCAAATTAACTTCCAGAATTTATCTCCGCTTTTTTTTTATTTTTAGGGCAATAAATATTTTGTAAACTTAATTTTGAAAAAATTCCAAATGTTTTTCTTAGTTTAAGTTTTAGCGGCGGACGTTGTACAGTAGAGGAGTAGTATGGATTGCCAGCTCCACATGGGATGGCAATTATTGCCCCCCCCCTCCTTCTCCCTGCACCTGTTATTTTATTATACTTGATTTCTATATTTAAATTCCATAGAACATTCTAGAATATGCAAGATTATAGTTTTAAAATATTACTAGTATACACAACGTTTGCATTCATCATTTAAAAAGGACGTTTTTTTTTTTTGCGGTTCTATGTTATAACATTTGGTTTTTAGAAGACTCCACAAGTAAGGGAGCTGCGATAGCTCAGTGGTTAGTGGACTGGACTACACAAAGGACAAGAGGTCGGGTTGGATCCTGATCTCGACGGCTTCCGGGTTCATCCAGCCTTAAATGGGTACCGGATTCTTTCTGGGAAAGTAAAGCGGCACGGGCGTAATACTGACCACGTTACCCTAAAAATCATGTGCCGAAGGTCTGTAAAAATTACGGTCACTAACACCATATTTCCTATACACCACTTGGCGTGACGGGGATCTTTACTGTTTTTTTTTTAAAACAAACAAAAATATCTTAAATAGTCTGAACTGATCTTAGTTTTAATGCGTTTATACATTAGCAGAGGAGCCTCGGTGGCTGAGTGGTTAGTGTGCTCGCTTCCTGACCAGAATGGTCCGGGTTCGATCCCCAGTATTGGTGAATACTTTTTTTTTGACTGACAAAGCTCCGGGGTTTACCAGCCTCTAAAAGTGGGTTCCAGAGATTTTTCTTGAAAGTAAAGGCGGCCTGGCGTGATACCGACCACATCACCCAAAAAATGTGCCGTGTTCATAGAAATATATGGTCACTAACACCATATTCCCCATACGCCTAGCAAGGTGTGGAGGAAACCTTTCTTTAGAGATTATTACTTATTTTTGTGTTACTCTTATGCAATACACTGTTAATAACCTCTGCTTAATTTTGATGCTTTTTACTTCTAAAAATTGTGTCCTCGGAGGAAGCGGCCATCACACCAGACTACTGCTGTACAATAATGGGGGCGAAACCGGTCAAAGCTGGCCTCTGGGGCCTGGGCAAGAGAACTATAACTAGTCAAGACCTTGTTTCACTTATCCTTGGTGGCTGTGGGGACACATTCACTAATCTGGTCATACGAGTTGGGGGTTGATGAACAAATACATTGTTCTCTTTTCTTCCCTCCTTCCCTGTCTACTCCTCCCACACTCCCTCTCCCCACTCCCCCCCCCAAAAAAAAAGAGAGAAAAAAATCTATGTTGAATGTGTGACACCAAAAGGCGCAGATATCGGTGCTAGATACAAATCACGACTTAACGACCATTTAACGTCTCTTTAAGCGCTGCGAATGAGGAGAAACAAACTCCAAGTGAACGTCTAAAATTAAAGGTCGTTTTGTCGTGTCTTTTTATTGTTTCATTTTCTGGGAAACTTTCTTACAATGAGTGTACGCCTGCAAACCACGTCATATAGTTACTTTGGTTCTTTGGTTATAGAAGGCCCCGGTATCACTGCAAAGGAATTAAAAATCCATAATTGATCAACTGTCCGTGCCAGTGGAATCATCCGCATTACTATCTTATCTCCCAAACAAAGAAAGGTAGATGCCATAAACCATAATAGTAGTCTCAGCACACGCCAAAAGGCATAAGGTGAAACCGCACAGAAAGTAAACACAGCCAATTGTTCCCTGTCATACGATATCATCATTCATCGTAAACAATTGGAAAATCGAAACATGTTCAAAACGGATGAAACACACAGCTCACGGTGTGCACAGAGCACCTAACTCATTAGCTCCTGTAACAAGCCGGATTTGGAATATGAGGAAACTGCAACAAGTAACACTGTCATACACAGCCTTCAATGGTTCCTGCCGCCTATTGACCATATTGACCAGAAGTTTGCGTCCTCCTGAAAATGATGATCGTCATATTTTTAAAATGTATAGCGCTTGGCGATGTTAAGACATCGTTTTTGACTCCAAATCCGAACATATGAAACACAGTTAGTCGTCAGATTATCCCCATCGCACATCAAACAACATACCGCAAGATTTCGTTTACAACGTCCACTCGTTACTACGTCCACTCGTTACTTCCACTTGTTACTACGTCCACTCAACACTTTTTTAACGAAATTGCGTGATCGTCAAGCAACTGGAAGTGAAACCTGGACATTGATGACCTTTTCATGATCGAGCGAAGTGTTCTCACTTGGAAGGGGGACAAATAATAATGAATATTATTGTGGAGGGAACATGTAACAACAAAGGAAAATCACTAATTCAGACAGTTCGAGCAACTCAAGAACGACAAATGATATAAACCACGACACCTTTTAGGTATCAGTGAAAAGAGAAAGAGGAAGAATTGTGGAGGGAAACTTCCAAGGCTAATGATCAGCGAATCATTTATGGGAAGAGCTATGTTTACAACAACCAGAACAAAAATCACAAATAATCAACAACAGAAAAAGACAAGAAAAATAGACAGCCCGATACTTAGTCGAACCCATACTCCTCGACATATCCCCTTGCCAAAAAAAAAAATAACCTGCACTAGATAGAGAACATGGCCAACTAAGCAACACGTATTGGGTTGTCTATTGTTCTTTGTTTGTTTTTTTTCTGTCGTTGATTATGTGTGATTTTTTTCCGCGAGTCGTAAACATATCTCTTCCTTGAAAGATTCGCTTTTGGAAGCCTTTGTCATTATCTATCTATCTATCTATCTATCTATCTATCTATCTATCTATCTATCTATCTATCTATCTATCTATCTATCTATCTATCTATCTATCTATCTATCTATCTATCTATCTATCTATCTATCTATCTATCTATCTATCTATCTATCTATCTATCTATCTATCTATCTATCTATCTATCTATCTATCTGTCTATCTGTCTGTCTATCTGTCTATCTGTCTATCTGTCTATCTGTCTATCTGTCTGTCTATCTGTCTGTCTGTCTGTCTGTCTGTCTGTCTTTGGTTCACTTGAAGAATTTTCTATATATGCTATGACTGTCTGTCTGTTTGTGTGTCTGTCTGTCTATAATTCACCTGAAGTATTGTCTATACATGCAATGCCGTTTCTTGTTTCAACTTATTTTAGTCTTTTTGTAGTTGTCGCAGTAGCCCATATAGTTTTGGTTGCTGTGTTGTATTTACGAACCAATGGGTTCGCCCCAGTCTACCATATTCAGTACGATCTTCAAGCATATGTTCAGCAGGGGCGCCTGTCCACATCTACTGAGTACTTGTTACTGAGGTAACAATCTTGTATTCTGTATACATGTAGCTACGGAATTGTACCCTGTTCTGAGACATATCATGATAACTTGTTCCCATCTATTCATATTAAAGTAGGCATCTTGATTTGGGGTCTTCTGTTTGATATGATTATATTCTATATAGAGATTCTATTTGTTTTCTACTGAACTTTGGTGATAGATAAAACAGGAATTAAAATGCAGAGATACGGACAAAACTGAATACATGGAACATATTGTAGCAAATACAAATAATAGTAAATGATAATGATTCTGTTATGGTGATAAAGAAGGACACAGTGACGCAAAGAAAAAAAAAACAGCATTGCATGGAAGAAGCATAGTGGTAGCATCGGTACATTATGATTCAATAATCGTAGATTCATTTCTTTTGGACGTATTATATATGTATATATTAGAGGCATTATAAGATAGCAAGCCGCACATTATCAGCATCATCAAGTACCATGTCTGCTGGCGTGTGTGGTCATGTCTCTCCACAACTTTAGATCTCGGCAGTTATTTATCATTTCTGTTGTTGAACTACTGCCAACCCATTCTCTTAGCCGTCTGGAATCTTTTCTCTTTGCTTCCCTCTATCTCTTCGTCCCTCAAAGCAGCACACAGCAGTACAGAAATCTCCAAGGTCGTTTCATCAAAGTACATTACCTCCCCTCATTTATTTCTCATTAGTTTCCAGCAGCTGACTTTTATTTTTTAAAATGTATTTCCTTTCGCATTTTTATTAGCTCTGTATTTTGATATTCTTTTAGAGTTTGCGTGTTGCCTGTTCACGTTTCTACAGCTCTCGTTTTATCAGTATTTTTTTTCACGTTTTGTTTGAATTTTGTTCTTACGTTTCCCAGCTGCCTTTTCAATCTATCACTCCCTTCTGTGAGGGTAATTGCTTTATCTTGTTCTTCCTTTCTCTCATTTACGTTCCTAATAATTTCTTTCGATGACTGTTTTGGCTGGTTAATCATTCGTTATTTCCCCATCGTATGGAACCATCGAAGTTGAACGCATTCGAGAATAAATGTCTAAGGAAAATACTTGGTATAGCGTGGAACGAATTCAAAACAAACGAGGAAATTAGAGAAATCACCAATCAACCACTAATATCTTCAGTAATAAAGAAAAGACGATGGTCATATGTTGGACATGTGATGAGAAGAGATAATAACCGAATAGCAAAGCAAGCCCTCATGTGGGAAACAACAGGTAAGAGGAAAAGAGGAAGACCCAGAGAGACACTGAGAAGAACATTGATGAGAGATGCAAGAGCAGCAGGAATCGGCTCCCTCAATGAGATAGAGCTGCTTGCACAGAACAGAGACAAATGCGAGATTTGATAAAATATCTTTAAAAGAACTGAAAACTGCTAGAACAAAATTCACATAAGAGAGGGAGTATCTTGGTCTACGCCCTATGGGCCGGCTACGGCTCGAAAGGTCAATAGACAGACAGACAGACAGACAGACAGACGGACGGACGGACGGACGGACGGACGGACGGACAGACAGACAGACAGACAGAGAGACAGACAGACAGACAGACAGACAGACAGACAGACAGACAGACAGACAGACAGACAGACAGACAGACAGACAGACAGACAGACAGAAGATAGACAGATAGATAGATAGACAGATAGATAGATAGATAGATAGATAGATAGATAGATAGATAGATAGATAGATAGATAGATAGATAGATAGATAGATAGATAGATAGATAGATAGATAGATAGATAGATAGATAGATAGATAGATAGATAGATAGATAGATAGATAGATAGATAGATAGATAGATAGATAGATAGATAGATAGATAGATAGATAGATAGATAGATAGATAGATAGATAGATAGATAGATAGATAGATAGATAGATAGATAGATAGATAGATAGTTCCCCATCCCATCTGCTAGTTTTTAATTTCTAAAACTATTAAGTCTTTTGTATACCCACCCCGCTCGTATTAACTCTTAGTATGCCAGCTCTCATTAACGTTTAGTGTAAATCTCACACTAAACATACAAACTATAATGAACTCTTACTGTACAGTCTCATATTAACTCTATGAATACAAACTCGAATGGACTTATACTAAATAATCTCGCATTAACAATTACAATGCAATCTGTCAGTATAGTGATGTCATTAAATCTATCCTTTAGTGTACAGACTCATTTTAAACCTTTGTATTCAAGTTCACTTTATCATCATCATCATCATCATCATCATCATCATCATCATCATCATCACCTTCATCATCATCATCATCACCATCATCATCATCATCCTCATCATCATCACCTTCATCATCATCACCTTCATCGTCATCATCATCACCTTCATCATCATCATCATCATCATCATAAACCTTCTTCATCATCATCATCACCTTCATCATCATCGCCTTCATCATCATCATCACCTTCATCGTCATCATCATCATCATCATCACCTTCATCGTCATCATCATCACATCTTCATCATCATCATCATCATCATCATCATCATCATCATCATCATCATCATCACCTTCATCGTCATCATCATCACCTTCATCATCTTCATCATCATCATCACCTTCATCATCATCATCACCTTCATCATCATCATCATCATCATCATCATCATCACATCATCATCATCATCATCATCATCACCTTCATCATCATCACCTTCATCACCATCATCATCATCATCATCATCATCACCATCATCATCATCATCATCATCACCTTCATCATCATTACTATAATATTATTGTGTCATGTCCATTGTTGTTGACAAATAACTTAACTCCCTTCATAACAAAATACCTTTTTAAAAATTAATTTTAAACAACTCATAATTTGTTCTTACAAATCTCAACAAACTATAGAAGAAAGCAAGTGTACATGTCCTTATAGTCCCTGTTTGACGGTAAACGAAGGCAGCACAGAAAATGCGATCAATGCAGAGAGAATTCCCTTCATAAATATTCAAGGGAGATGTACGCGATAATGATAGAAAGAAAGACTAAGACAATTTAGAGTAAGATTAGCGACTCACTAATTAGATTCCGAAGTAACTGACGCACTGACGAACTGACGCATTGTGTCATGTACATGAAAGCGTCCTGCTTTAAAAGTAACAGACTGAAACCACAATATCTGAACTCACAAGGGGAACTAACTCGGATATGTTTTCTTACTTTCTTGTTTTCTTTACTTCTGAAAAGTTGACTGCACCTCTGTTGGCGTTTCTAACAGCGGATCGTTCTCTGTCGTTATCGATTGTGTGATTGCCTTTAATTTACGCTGTTTTTGTTGGCCTAGCTTTGTGTACAATTCTGACCAATTAATTTGTTCCTAATTTACTATTTCTTCAATGAGAATTTGTAAACATGCATTTTTTGAACAATTCAAACAAACAAAAATATTCAGCTATCGTCAACTCTACCGCAGCTCTAAATGTTTATGCCTGACCTCTCTCCTTTATCAGTGTGCTCTGTTCTCAGTCTTCTTGTGCTTTACACGGCCTGTATTGTTGGATTACCAAGTCAAAGTTGTGCTCCACTACTAGACATTTGTCTGCTGTTTGATATTTCGCCAATCCATGATTTCAGAGCTTTGTCTTTTACTTTTTAAATAACCAATACTTCACCGGTTGATGGCCACTCATATATAACGATCATG